>JAGSMR010000040.1:1292500-1662500 GCA_029286605.1 Sericinus montela
GAGTCTAGTCTAGACAATTAAGTCCCTTCGACCCACCTTCCACCGAAGATATTTTCGGGATAACGTGACAGATAGTGAGCCGTCGCCGTCTTTATGTCCAAGCCAACGATATAACTCGTACATAAGTTTATTTTATTTTAAACCCATTGGTATGAAACTGCCACCTGGGTATCGAACTCGGGTCTCTCGACTCGAAATTCCGACCACCCAACCACTCGGTTTTAGTATTTACTCATTATTATTACTAAATTAATTATTAATCTTCGAATTCAACTTAATTATGGCTGTTACTTTTCCTATTTAATATTATTTCTTTCACATTTCTTGTGATTTTATTTTGACCTTGCAATGAATGTAAATAATGTTTCCTAAAAAATAGTGACTAATTTCTCTATTTTAACATTATATGTCATCAATAACGAAGTTTTAGTTATGAAAGAAAATTATTTAAAGGACATCGTTGTTTATGGAACAACACTAATAATGTTGCGCGCTCCAAAATGTCGAAAGAAAGTGAGCGTAGCCAGTAGAGTCGAAGACTTGGTGTGCTTTGCTTGTTAGCTTGGTTTTCGATTTCATAACGCACATTCCCAGTGCGTGTTAGTCGAGAACAAAAAGCAGTATTAAGAAAGACAAAATGTTGCTGTATTAAAAATATTTTGAAGCTGTCAAATAATGTCTTAAAAAAACGAATAAAAAGTGAAAAATATTCAAAATAAATATGGGCTCGATAAGTGAAGAAAGCAGCGGGGTGCGGATACTTGCAGCACGGCACATAAGTGCGGACAAAACTCTTCCCGAATCCAACAATGCGGTGAATACGACACTTCTTTGTCACAATTTCAGTCTGGAGCCAGAATTTAGCACCTATTTGGCAGGTAATGTTTATAAATGTTTAATTTCAACCAAAGTTTTTATCTAAATAGAGTTATTATTTTATGTTCGTTGCAGATTTTAATGTTTTATTTTACTTATAGGCGACTCGATAGCTTAGTTGGTAATAGTCCTGCCTGCCTTAAGGGTTTCGGGTTCAAATCCAGATAGGAAAACTATTGTTAGATATACATGAATGCTTGTACTCGACTCATGGATATTTATATAAATATGTAATATATTGTATGCATATTGTGTTTGTAAGCATATTGTGTTTATTATTTGTGTTTATTTACTATTGGCTTAGACACTGAGACGGCGACAGGCTCACCACCAGTCACGTTATCCCAAAGAAGAAGTTAAAATGTAGGTAAAACTAAAATCTTCTAGATTTCGGACGACCTCAGCATTGAAAAACATGTACTTACAGTATTTTACTTACTCACAATTCTTATGCAAGACTACTTTTCTTGGTACAGGCTTTCTTCCTTTTAAAAATTAAATATTAATTTTTAATAATCTATGTAAACTAAAAGTTTACTCAGATTGTTTTTCTAGATTACTTTTACGTATATATTTAATATAATGTAGATATATAATCCATAAAAAAGACTCACAAATATAAACGATTTTGCTGTAAGTCAATTATAATATAAGCCTTTCACTGCTTACATCAAGATTATCTTTTCGTTAACGCTTGAAAATAATGGAATATGGTTATTCTGTAAGGAAATAAATAAATTGAATGTCTTTGATGGTTAATTTTTTTTGCTCACTTTATCAAAGACAAAATATTTTTATTGAATTTAGACTTGTTAATCAAGAAGCTCGTATGAATGTCATAAACTACACTTTAACTTTGTTCATTTACTGTCCAATAATGTATGACATACTTTAGACTTAAACCTTTACACCTTAATAGCTTATTTATAATGTCTGTGCAGCAAATGATTAAAAATAATAAGCTACAAAACGATATAGTCATTATCTCCGAGTGGTCAATTAGAATCCGTTGTCGAATAATTTTGTATATTCTACATATTTTAGAGTTTATTTTATAACGGCGACATCGTTAAAACAATTGATGTTGTAAAAAGTGTATTTCATTTAATATCATTTCCAAAAATTCTATTCTGTTTTTGTTATTATGATTGAAATCTAAACATATTACAAATTGGATATGACTGGATTTGGAAACTTGATTTATCCGTAATCTCTACTGGTCTTTGCCACTTCTTTACATTACCCTTATTCCTAGACTTCCTATTCTTAGTAATATTATTAAGTAAGAATAATAAAAATTTTCACGCAATTCCCAATACAGGGGTAGACAGAGGTCAAGTCTAGACAATTAAGTCCCTTTGACCCACCTTCCACCGAAGATATTTCCGGGACAACGTGGCAGGTGGTGAACCTGTTGCCGTCTTTATGTCAAAGCCAACGATGAAATTCGTGCATAAGTTTTTGAAAAACTCATTGGTACTGCCACCCGGGGATCGAACTCGGGTCTCTCGACTCGAAATTCCGACCACCCAACAACTCGGCTATCGTGACTTTTCTGTATAATAAAAATGATATAAACATAATTGATATTGCTACTGTATCCACATATACTTTCAGATACTTTGAAGATTACAAAATATGGCCGGTAGATTGTTAAAAAATGCACTGTCCCACATATTACAAATGATCAAGTGTGAAGGCTCTATGTGCTAATCAAGCGTGATAAGTATGAAATGCATTGCGGATTTTGTCAGCACTTTCTACAAGCAAGGCCTGTGCAGTAGGTTTAAAGACAAATGAAAAGTAAATTTATATTATTTTCACATTGTCACTAATAGTCTTCGGTGAAAGGAAAGTCTTAAGGTAAGTCCTTTAGATTCTCCTTTCACCGAATTGTCTAGACCACCTACTGCAGTATTGGGAATAGCATGAAGATAGATTTATATATTTTTTGCGGCTTCTAGTGCCGGAATGCCAATTATTCGAGAAACAGTCACGCTTTGAAATTTGCGTGCAGGATATAGTCACGGAAGGTTGAATGCATGATGTAGACATACATAAAAATACTAATTCAAATAGAATTAATTCCATAGAAGGTCACTGTAGTAAAAGGCTTATAAGAGATACGGTACAGTTCGTATGAAACCTAAAATCCGGAATCAGTTGTTTTAGTTGCGGATCCTTAAAAACAAAATAATATTTTATCGTGTATTAAAGTCCACAGAAAGGGTTTTATTTCAATACATTTCCGTCTTTCCCATTTAAAATTCAGTTTTTTCAATTAATAAGCATTGTTAGAGCAATAAAACATAAAACTGAATTAGTGGATATCTATCTCAGTGTATTGTAGATATATATATAATAAAAAAATATCTTCACGCAATTCCCAATACAGGGGTAGACAGAGGTCAAGTCTAGACAATTAAGTCCCTTTGACCTATCTTCCACCGAAGATATTTCCGGGACAACGTGACAGGTGGTGAACCTGTTGCCGTCTTTATGTCCAAGCCAACGATGAAATTCGTACATAAGTTTTTGAAAAACTCATTGGTACTGCCACCCGGGGATCGAACTCGGTTCTCTCGACTCGAAATTCCGACCACCCAACAACTCGGCTATCGTGACTTTTCTGTATAATAAAAATGATATAAACATAATTGATATTGCTACAGTATCCACATATGGCCGGTAGATTGTTAAAAAATGCACTGTCCCACATATTACAAATGATCAAGTGTGAAGGCTTTATGTGCTAATCAAGCGTGATAAGTATGAAATGCATTGCGGATTTTGTCAGCACTTTCTACAAGCAAGGACTGTGCAGTAGGTTTAAAGACAAATGAAAAGAAAATTTATAATGACACTACATGCCCTAACCAGTCTTCGGTGAAAGGAAAGTCTTAAGGTAAGTCCTATAGATTCTCCTTTCACCGAATTGTCTAGACCATCTACTGCAGTATTGTGAATAGCGTGAAGATAGATTTATATATTTTTTTATATTTAAAAGCGAATGCCAATTATTCGAGAAACAGTCACGCTTTGAAATTTGCGTGCAGGATATAGTCACGGAAGGTTGAATGCATGATGTAGACATACATAAAAATACTAATTCAAATAGAATTAATTCCATAGAAGGTCACTGTAGTGAAAGGCTTATAAGAGATACGGTACAGTTCGTATGAAACCTAAAAATCCGGAATCAGTTGTTTTAGTTGCGGATCCTAAAAACAAAATAATATTTTTATCGTCTATTAAAAGTCCACAGAAAGGGTTTTATTTCAATACATTTTCCGTCTTTCCCATTTAAAATTCAGTTTTTTCAATTAATAAGCATTGTTAGAGCAATAAAACATAAAACTGAATTAGTGGATATCTATCTCAGTGTATTGTAGATATATATATAATAAAAAAAATATCTTCACGCAATTCCCAATACAGGGGTAGACAGAGGTCTAGTCTAGACAATTAAGTCCCTTCGACCCACCTTCCACCGAAGATATTTCCGGGACAACGTGACAGGTGGTGAACCTGTTGCCGTCTTTATGTCCAAGCCCACGATGAAATTCGTACGTAAGTTTTTGAAAAACTCATTGGTACTGCCACCTGGGGATCGAACTCGGGTCTCTCGACTCGAAATTCCGACCACCCAACAACTCGGCCATCGTGACTTATCTTGTAGATATAGATAAGGGCAAAAGTACAAATATGACAGAGTGAAAAAATAAATACACTTAAAATTCAAATTAGGTACATTACAGTCATTACACATTTCGAGTATTTGTATAAATACTGGTATTCCAATTTTTATTGCTAGTAGTAATAACAACATGGCGTAATCATTTCGCATTTCTCTGCATTATTGGCCGAGTGTTATTTAAAATTTGTAGTCTGTTATATTTTTCGATTTTTATACTTATTTCATTTCGATTTGAGTAAAACAAAATTCTATATGGAAATTTAAGAAATAGTAAATCGTTTGTTAAACGCTATTTACTTTTCAATTACTAATTAAAATAAAACTTAAACGAATTTAAATAATTTCTTCTATATAACACTATATTTTGACAGATCGCATATGTAATATATCTAAATTTACTATTGAAGTGTTAGTCAAAGTAGTGTTAGTAGTTGTGTGTCAAATCCATTCAGGTGTGATT
The DNA here is from genome assembly GCA_029286605.1 of Sericinus montela. NCBI lineage: Eukaryota > Metazoa > Arthropoda > Insecta > Lepidoptera > Papilionidae > Sericinus > Sericinus montela. Next base: position 1,297,534 of record JAGSMR010000040.1, read on the forward strand.
GAGTTACAAACACTCACATATACAAAGTCTCATATTAATAATATTAGTAGACTCCAGGTTATAATATATCTGTTTACTGAAACGGAATATTCGAACAATTAAACATACAATCATATAAACTTTACATTTATGATATCAGTAAGATTGCTGTTTCTGCTTCTCCATCTATATTGTGTTAGTTTATAAACTGTCGCTTGGGATAATTGTAAGTTGAAGGATATTAGAATTAATAATTACTAGAATTAACGAGACGATTAGAATGAACAGGTAAAGTTTATTTCGTTAGAGATTATATGTTTCAGATGACTATTACTAGATAAATAAAAAAGAAAGGGAATTAGAGTGCACATATAGAGAATATTGTGATGATTTTTTGAATGAGAGAAGGTACTGCTTGAAAAGAAATAGAAGATAAGTTCGTTGAGCAAGTGAAAAATTGTTTTATACAAAAGTTTGTATTTATAATAAGAATTACTTTGTATTATATAAAGTCAAAATGTGTTAAAAAAAGCACACGGTGTTGTGTTCAAAGGCACGGTGCACGGTATGTAAGAAAATTTAAAAAATAAAATAAACTAAATGACATTTGAGTGTTGAAGATAAGGTGTGTGGAAAATGTCGTAGAAATGCGGTTATTCAGGAATATGTAAGTCGTTTATATAACTAATAATAATTTGATAACCTATGATCTATTACAGATGCGCGCCTATAAGTGTCGATTATGTATCCGTAGATGTATTGTTTGATAGAGATGACGGGAGTGAGTCAGAATTTTAAAAACCCGTAGTTTCGAACTTCTTTTTCCATTTCATCCAGATTTTTGCACACAGCTTGTAATCAATAGTACCTTCACGAATTTATATATAACTCTTCTATGTAATACCAAGTGCTATACATACATATATATATATATATATATATATATATATATATATATATATATATATATATATATATATATATATATATATATATATATATATATATATATATATATATATATATATATATATATATATATATATATATATATATATATATATATATATATATATATATATATATATATATATATATATATATATATATATATATATATATATATATATATATATATATATATATATATATATATATATATATATATATATATATATATATATATATATATATATATATATATATATATATATATATATATATATATATATATATATATATATATATATATATATATATATATATATATATATATATATATATATATATATATATATATATATATATATATATATATATATATATATATATATATATATATATATATATATATATATATATATATATATATATATATATATATATATATATATATATATATATATATATATATATATATATATATATATATATATATATATATATATATATATATATATATATATATATATATATATATATATATATATATATATATATATATATATATATATATATATATATATATATATATATATATATATATATATATATATATATATATATATATATATATATATATATATATATATATATATATATATATATATATATATATATATATATATATATATATATATATATATATATATATATATATATATATATATATATATATATATATATATATATATATATATATATATATATATATATATATATATATATATATATATATATATATATATATATATATATATATATATATATATATATATATATATATATATATATATATATATATATATATATACAAAAAGAAAGTACCACAAACACCCAGAACTGAGACAATGTAGAAAAAGTGGTTTTCAACATTGACCCGTCCGGGAATCGAATCCGGGATCTCACAGCTGGCGACATCATGAAAACCGGTGAAAGCGTCACTCGTTCACGGAGGTCGAATCATCGCGTTTCTTTCCGCAGGTGTCGTAAAGGTGACTAAGGGAAATAGCCATTGCATACGCATTAGCCTTTGTGTATAAACGTGTTAGTTTACTACACCAGTTGACCAGCGGGATCGGACCAGTACCATGGCTTCACAGTACACCGACGTCAGGGAGAGGAATTACAATGAATAATAAGTAAATAAACAGATAATTGTGTTGTGGTATCAGAAACAACAAAGGTATTATAAACACCCATATGTGAGAAAAAGTGGTTTTCTGCATTGACCCCACCGGGAATCGAAGCTAGAACCTCAGAGTCAATTTTTGTCACATTATGTGCTCTTACATTTCGTCCAGTAAGTGAGGTAGCCGGATGCCCAGATCTCCATCTTCAGAGCTGAATTGCTCGTTTACGACTTTTCCCCAAAAATGCAAGAGACTACCAACGCCCAAGAACACTCGCAACACCAGATGGGTTGGAGGTGCATTTTCCACCTAAGAGAAAAAATTAGAAAGGGATATTAGAATAGAGAAAGGGGAAGAATAGGAGTGTAGATTCCTCCAGTTGCCTTACTCATCGATATAAACGAATCAGCACGAGATATCTCTACAAATCCCCAACTGACAACAGGCCAATAATTTTCGTATCATTGATTGATTATATTAACTGCAGTTGCTACTTGGATTTTGTTGTAGGTAATTTCTGAATTATCACCTTATCTTATCAACTTCTTTGTATTTCATGGTACAGTTAGAGGTTAATGCAAGTAGCGAAGACATTCGTTTTGTTCTGTGCATCATCGTTTTCGCCATTTACTGTGGAAAGTAAGTTCGTTCATTTCGGAGTAACTTTCCGAAGGCACTTCGAAGACTGTGAGAACATTTCCCTATCGGATCTTTATTACTTCCGGAACTGTTAACTTTTACCATGACATTTCATTGGCATTTTACTTGAGTCAACGCAATGGGATGCAGGAGCGTTTTTATAGTACCGAGTTTCTTTGTTTATTTTATGCATATTTAAATATATCAACATTCGACAGGGCAACGAAAATTAGCTTCGTCTGAAGATTTATTATACTGATTGCACCGAAACGCCAAATTGTCAATTTCCGGCTTACTGCCGAATTTTTCCGAAACTGTACACATTCGCATTCATTTGTGACATTATACATTATCAATATTATACTTCAGAACGTGATGTATAATGAAAATCCCTACTAATATTATAAATGTGAATATAAGTTTGTTTGTTACGCTTTCACGCGAAAACTACTCAACCGATCATCATGAAACTTTTTACACATATTCTTGGTGGTATTAGAAGTAACATAGGGTACTTTTTATTAAAAAATATATTTTACGAAAAATAAAAAAAAAAATTGTGAAAAATATTTACTGATGATTTAAGTAGTAACTTAAGCAACTTTTAAAAAATAATTAGGATCCCGCGTTAAGTGTTATACCGAGTCCGAAGCCGCGTGGGAAACTAGTTATAAAATAAAGCCACAAATGGTACTTTCCGAAAAGTATTTTTTAAATAATTTAAAACAAAAATGTACGACTACAGAGTGTCCTGGTTCTAAATCTGTCTATTTGGAATGAGCATTGGGAAAAATCATGACCTATATCAATGAATGTCTCATAAATTATCTAAGATTTGTATCGGTGACTGGGATTAGAAAAGCAACGGCAATAAGTACTGTGGTAATTCTGTTTAAAAAACGAACTATGGTCGAGTTACAATTTATTTGAATTGGTTGTGTGAACTTATGTTGTATAAAAATATGTTTTTTTGCAGCTCTTCAGCCATACGCCTGGGTACTTTGGTCAAGTGGGTTGGTTATTCTTATATTACTATGGATATTGTACGCGGTTACTATGAGAACAGCCCTGAAGAGCTACAGAGACACGAGGACCAACGTTGCCACCGTTTTATCAGTTTATCCTGTGAGTATTTATTGATTGTAAATAATAATAAATAAATATCTTCACGCAATTCCCAATACAGGGTGGACAGAGGTCTAGTCTAGACAATTAAGTCCCTTCGACCTACCTTCCACCGAAGATATTTTCGGGACAACGTTACAGGTGGTGAGCCCGTCGCCGTTTTTATGTCCAAGCCAACGATATAATTCGTACATAAGTTTTTGAAAAACCCATTGGTACGAGCCTGCCACCTAGGGATTGAACTCTGGTCTCTTGATTCGAAATTCCGACCACCCAACTACGTGGCTATCGTGACTTCTTATGAATAAACTTACAAATACAACAAACAAGAAACAGAATGTATTTTACATTCTGTTAGTCGGTCATATGCCTTCAAATGGGGTCTCTAAAATTGTCTTCTTACCAACCACGATATCAGGTAATTAAAATTTTTCTATACCTCTGTATTTTGGTCAAGTACATCAAGCTCATTGATTAGATTGAGTACATCTAATCAAGGATTTGCATTTCGTGAGATAAATGCATTTAATCACAGAGAACAAAGAAAATTAATTATGCCATTGTTTCGTCTTTACTCTCAAATAAGTCTCCATTAAAAGTGTACAATTACGAACTTCTTGTTAAAAAAAGACCTAAATAAATTGTGCTTAAATATTCTTAAAGTTTCTTAGATTTATAAAAGTTAATTCTACTAAAAATCTAAGTAAAACCTGTCTACAGCCAGTATGGTTAATTTTATATAACGTACAAATGGTATTTTTTGTGGTCATGGTTCTATGACTCAATTATCAATATTGCAAAAATCGCACTGCAGAATGCTTCGTTCTCGTGCAAATTCATATATGCACACAAACAAGTTATCATCTGGGTCGTACAAGCATTCTAGGTCGGTAATGTTTAAGTGTCGCCTAAATTCTGTAATAGTTCGTTAAACCTTTTCATATAAGGGGCGGTGCGCCAACTGCTTTCATTTCAATACAATCATGTCTGTAGCTTATGTTGATTGCATAAAAGAAACGTAATTTGCATGCACCCTCAAATCATAAAACGGAAAAATTGTGGCGACAAGAAGTGAGACAATCTTATAGAATCAACTTGCTGTTGATATAAAACTCAATTATACTCGTACTCTCATTTTTATTATTACGCCTAACTTAGTTCCTAGTAATAAATAAGATTATTACATGAGGATGATGCATTGATCAACGTAAGATATAATGGGACAGGGGAAATTTCTTTCGTTATTTATACACTAATTTAAGTTAAACTTTTTTCATAACCTATTTACTTTTGATTGTTATGCATGTGTGTGGTTTTTGTTACCACTTTGCTTCTTACTGCTTGTTATTGCTATATTATCACCATTGTGGGTAGTGATATAATTCTATTGCTGTAGAAATTTTATAATTTCAGAAAAACTACAGTCTTTCGGTTTGCGATTCCAGTCGTTTTTTCTCAATTACTTGTTTAAGTCTCATCAGAAGTTGGCAGAAATACGTATCGACAATCTTGCCCGGCGGTAAAATCCCTTCTATTCCCACCATCGACAGATTATTCTGAGTTAATTTAAATTTTGCCGTAGTCTGTGGAACGTGACTGCCCTTCAGCCACGATCTTTTTCGCGCGTTGTTGTAGGCCCTCTCACCAGTAATCAATATTAAGCTTTTTTATACGACTATTCTTTTAAATTCGGGGTCATTATAGAAGCGTGCTCGTCGCGACCCCTGCCAGCCCTTTTCAGGGCTGCAATTCTACACATCTGCGCACCCATGCCAACGAGGGTTAGGGCGTCCCCCCAAGGCGACGCACACCAGTTCATCCCCGTTGGTGTGGAATGCAGCGAGCAAAGCGGCGATGGGGACCGCCACCCGTCACGCACAGCCCGACATGGCGGAAGGTGGAGGACGGAGTGCAGTTCCACGTGCCTACGCACTTGGAATGTTAGAGGAGGTATGAGAGTTAAGACGAATGAGTTGATTGAAATAATGAAAGAAAGAGAATTAGATGTCGTGTGTTTGTCGGAGACCAAGCGGAAGGGCAGCGGTACTGAAGAGCTCCCTGGCGGGGCGTTAGCTCTATGGTCCGGAGTCCCGGAGAGCGAGAGCGCCTGCCAGGGAGTGGGGGTGCTGCTGTCGTCTCGGATGGTCGATGTTATGACTGAATATAAGGTTGTGAACTCGAGACTTCTCTGGGTTCGCTTTAAATTGGGACTGACGAAGTAATTCCTTTTGGCTGTTTATGCGCCGGTAGCTTCGTCGTCAGCATCATCGATATCAGGAAAGAATGTGTGAAAGAATGTGAAGAAGAACAGCATCGATGTCAGGAAAGAATGTGTGGAAGAAATATGGCAGAGCCTTAGAGATGGAATGGTTAGTGCAACGGAAGACGTGTGTGGTACTGTGAAAAGAGGTAGTAGTAAAATGGGTGACGCATGGTGAAATGACGAAGTGAAAGAAGCAGTAAATAAGAAGAAGAAAGCATGGTTAGACTACTTGGCCTCTAGTAATGATAAGGATATGAGAGAGAAGAGGAAAGAAAGATAAAAGCTCCAGAAAGTTCACACGAAAGCATTGATTGAGGAAGTGCGTGAAAGGAGTAGAATAGAAGCGGACGAAAGGTTGTCGCACAACTTCAAGGAGAACTCCAAACTCTTCTGGAAAGAGGTTGGAAGGACCCGGAGTGATGCGACAGCCTTAAGAATGAATAAAGTGCTTTCGGGAATCAATGACGTCCTCTCAGAAAAATCGGACGTCATGCAGCGATGGAGCGAATTTTATAGAAAGATGTATGCGTGTGATGATCTTAGTGGGGGGTCCGGGGGTGACGCCGTGACTGGTACGCCAGACTCGGACCTCGATGACACTGAGGTCATCGGTATGAAAGAGATTGAATGTGCGATTAGAAGTTTGAAATGTGGTAAGGCTGCGGGACTAGACAGAGTTACTGCTGAAATGGTCAAGTATGGTGGGCCACGCGTCTGGGACGGCTTTCATCTGCTGTGCAATTTGTGCTGGCGAACGGGGGTTGTTCCGGATGATTGGCGATCCGCGGTCATTGTGCCTTTATATAAAGGTAAAGGCTCACATTATGATATAGTGAGTTAATATTATCATATCTAGAAGTAAACGTGCAATAGGAAATTATATTTATTTACTTATATGGAAAGACATTCAAAAGCCTCAGAGAGAGGTAATAATAATTTTTAATAGGAGATAGATGCAGATGTAACCTTGAAAACTTGTTTAAAAATTTACAATATAAGGGTGATAGACAAATTTTTAATTATGAAAAAAAGAAAAGATTATCGGCGCTTAAAAACTTGAATCTAAGTTGAATTTAAAACCTTTTCAGATAATTCGATTCAGGTCTGGGTCTAAGAACGCTATCTAGGTTTGGTTATGAATTTATGATCTTGTTTTTTCTGATTTAGTTTTAAATCGTGTATTGTGTAGTTCGCCTGATGGCAGAATGAAGTGAGCAGTACAACCCATGGACATTTGCAAAAAACTTCAAATGTTAATGGTAACAGACAAGTTTATTGCTCATATCTGTTGAGTAGCGTTGGTATGAAGAGATATCAAACCTTCACAGTCATAAACAATAGATTTACATGTGAAGTCTTATGTTCAGATAGTTAATTGACTCAGGCGTTACTTTGAGGAAATTCATTGTAAAGTGGTTATTGAATAATTACATCGCACCATTCCGCATGCAAATATTAAAAGTATATGTTACCTGGTCCGAAGAAAAGAAGTGCACCACCCTCCCTCCCACGGATGCGTGCTACAATTCTACTTTATACACCACCACTACATTCAAACCAGGTAACATATACCACCAACGAAAACACGTAATTATTCAATAACAAGTTCGGTGAAACTATACTTACGTTTACTTCAGGAAGCGTCAAAAGTTGAGTTCAGGGATAAAATTATTAGTCGACATTATCTACTCGTATATTAAACGTTATAATACCTTTAAATATTATATCTTTACGTGCAATATGTATACTCTTAAAGTAAGCATGTTCACATACAATACATAAGGAAATAGCCAAATGTAATAAACTTGCAGAAAGTTTCAACTTTGGAGACTTTGCCTACGCGGTTAGGTAAATAGGCGCAATTTTTGTTTATTAAATATGATAAATATGATATGATTTCGATTAAATTAAGTAAACATAAGATCCTAAATAATAGTTGTGACAGGAAAAAAAGTATGATAATATTCTATTTATGAAATTGTTTACTCAGCTCACGGAACCAATAACACTTTACAGCTTTATGCAATAGGTACAAGACAACCTTTATATAACATTGCGTAAGCGTAGCGCGTTTGTGTGTAGATGATGGTGGCTCTGAATAGTGCTTTACAGTGCTTTACTGAATATGCTACTATCTCCAAAGAATAGAGACTATTCTTTGGTGAAGAAATATCTCCAGTAGAGGACTTTTTGGTTTTTAAATTCCACTTGCCAATCGTGGCGATTGATGCAATTTTAGCTGCGGACGAGGCCAATGTCCCCTTGTGGACTACTTTTACAGTAATTTAAGTAGGCAAGTAACAAATTTAATGTTCATTTAATGCTCTTTATGAAACATGTGTTGATTTAACGAGTAGGTTAATCAACAGTTTTTATGAAAGTTTTTTTTTTCATTATTATGTCGAAAGCTTTAGTGAGAATAGCTTAAAAAAAGTCGAAGATATATTTTCTATCGACTATCAGCCGTAAGCGTAGATATGAATTACTAATTTCCATTTGCCACTTTTTTTTCCAAAAAAATATGAGTGATTTTTGTTACCCATTCATTCTTATGACGATTTTCATTAGATTTACCTTTCGCTTGAGCATCTGTTTTTTTAATTAATTATTTTCTAAATAGATTTGATGTTTTTGTTTAATTTATTTTAACCATCAAGACCGAGCTTTTAGACTGTGGTTTATGCTTATCGTTGATTACAATGTAGAAAGGTTGCGGGCGGCTTACCTTGCTCCGAAATCGAGTTGTATGAATTATTGCTGTACTGGCGATGATTATATGGAGTCAAACATCATGTTTTTTATAGCATACGAACTGCACTTCCTCTATTAATTAGCCAACAAACGTAACGTTGTCGAAATATTCAAATGAATCATAAAAATAGTCGGTAGAATAATGTTGGGTAGTATTGTTACTAGAACAAGGTTATTTCCAATCCGTTTGCCCTGCCTGTTGGTGGGTCAACCTTCTAAGAAATATTTGCATATATCGTATAAGTTTTGTTGGCACTTTGTTAAAGAGTTCTGTCGACCATAGGCCTCACAGAGGCCATGAAAGCACCATTGCGTTGAGACCAAAAAAGAGGTTGTAATGAAAATATATAATAGCATAGTATTTAATAGATAGGTGTCGAACACATTATCCCGAATTCTATAATCTATTGCTATTATGTGGGATAAAATGATGGATACGCAAAATGGAAGTCGTTTTGGTGATCAATAATACATTTTTTAATGTATGTAAAGCTATAAAACTTAATATTTCAATAGTTAATAACTTAATGACTTGAATTTAATCTATAAATTAATTAACATTGTCATATTTCCTCGATTTAGATGCAAACCTGTTATTATTTAGTTGTATTCCACTGAACATGAGTTTTTCCAATTAAGTACAATGTATAATTAATTGCTATTCATGCAATATTTAATTACAAACCATGCAAGAGATATAATGCAGGTCGTTCCTTTAACATTCATTTATATGTTGAAATTTTTAAAGATTTTTATATTCATAGGGACAAAATGACGTACATTATTTTAATCCCAAAGCAGGATTTGTGATTTCATAACTATGTTATGAAATCACAAAAAAAGAAAGTACCACAAACACCCAGAACTGAGGCAATGTAGAAAAAGTGGTTTTCAACATTGACCCGTCCGGGAATCGAATCCGGGATCTCACAGCTGGCGACATCATGAAAACCGGTGAAAGCGTCACTCGTTCACGGAGGTCGAATCATCGCGTTTCTTTCCGCAGGTGTCGTAAAGGTGACTAAGGGAAATAGCCATTGCATACGCATTTGCCTTTGTGTATAAACGTGTTAGTTTACTACACCAGTTGACCAGCGGGATCGGACCAGTACCATGGCTTCACAGTACACCGACGTCAGGGAGAGGAATTACAATGAATAATAAGTAAATAAACAGATAAGGACAAAATCGCAAGTAATTGTGTTGTGGTATCAGAAACAACAAAGGTATTATACACACCCATATGTGAGAAAAAGTGGTTTTCTGCATTGACCCCACCGGGAATCGAAGCTAGAACCTCAGAGTCAATTTTCGTCACATTATGTGCTCTTACATTTCGTCCAGTAAGTGAGGTAACCGGATGCCCAGATCTCCATCTTCGGAGCTGAATTGCTCGTTTACGACTTTTCCCCAAAAATGCAAGAGACTACCAACGCCCAAGAACACTCGCAACACCAGGTGGGTTGGAGGTGCATTTTCCACCTAAGAGAAAAAATTAGAAAGGGATAGTAGAATAGGGAAAGGGGAAGAATAGGAGTGAAGATTCCTCCAGTTGCCTTACTCATCGATATAAACGCATCAGCACGAAATATCTCTACAAATCCCCAACTGAAAACAGACCAATAATTTTCGTATCATTGATTGATTATATTAACTGCAGTTGCTACTTGGATTTTGTTGTAGGTAATTTCTGAATTATCACCTTATCTTATCAACTTCTTTGTATTTCATGGTACAGTTAGAGGTTAATGCAAGTAGCAAAGTCATTCGTTTTGTTCTGTGCATCATCGTTTTCGCCATTTACTGTAGAAAGTAAGTTCATTCATCTCGGAGTAACTTTCCGAAGGCACTTCGAAGACTGTGAGAACACTTCCCTATCGGATCTTTATTACTTCCGGAACTGTTAACTTTTACCATGACATTTCATTGGCGTTTTACTTGAGTCAACGCAATGGGATGCAGGAGCGTTTTTATAGTTTCGAGTTTCTTTGTTTATTATTTAAATATATCAACATTCGACAGGGCAACGATAATTAGCTTCGTCTGAAGATTTATTATACTGATTGCACCGCCAATTTCCGGCTCACTGCCGAATTTTTCCGTTACTGTACACATTCGCATTCATTTGTGACATAATATAATGTATAATTATCAAGATTATACTTCAGAACGTGATGTATAATGAAAATCCCTACTAATATTATAAATGAGAATGTAGTAGTATAGTAACATAGGGTACTTTTTATTAAAAAAATATTTTTTACGAAAAATAAAAAAAAAATTGTCAAAAATATTTACTGATGTTACTTAAGCAACTTTTTTAGAATTTACCATTTTAGAAAAATAATTATCATCCCTCGTTAAGTGTTATACTGAGTGCGAAGCCGTGTGGGGAAACTAATTATAAAATAGAGCCACAAACGGTACTTTTCCGAAAAGTTTTTTTATATAATATAAAACAAAAAGGCACGACTACAGAGTGTCCTGGTTCTAAATCTCTCTATCTGGTTTAAAATAAAACGATTTTCGGATTTTATCGCGTTTTTAATTAGTTTTTACAAACTATTTTTATTTCCCGACTTTTCGGATGCTTTACAGCAACCGTGATCACGGGGGGACTGACCACGGTTGCTGTAAAGCATCCGAAACGTCGTGAAATAAAAATAGTTTGTAAACAGGTAAAAGCGTAAATCAATCGTTTCCCCAACCTAATAATATTCACGTAAATACAAGAAATCTCTCTATCTGGATTGGGCATTGGGTAAAATCAAGACCTATATCAATGAATGTCTCATAAATTATGTATCGGTGACTAGGATTAGAAAAGCAACGGCAATAAGTACTGCGGTAATTCTGTTTAAAAAACGAACTGCGGTCGAGTTAAAATTTGTTTGAATTGGTTGTGTGAACTTATGTTTTATAAAAATATGTTTTTTGCAGCTCTTCAGCCATACGCCTGGGTACTTTGGTCAAGTGGGTTGGTTATTCTTATATTGCTATGGATATTGTACGCGGTTACTATGAGAACAGCCCTGAAGAGCTACAGAGACACGAGGACCAACGTTGCCACCGTTTTATCAGTTTATCCTGTGAGTATTTATTGATTGTAAATAATAATAAATAAATATCTTCACGCAATTCCCAATACAGGGTGGACAGAGGTCTAGTCTACACATTTAAGTCCCTTCGACCCACCTTCCACCGAAGATATTTTAGGGACAACGTTACAGGTGGTGAGCTCGTCGCCGGTTTTATGTCCAAGCCAACGATATAATTCGTACATAAGTTTTTGAAAAACCCATTGGTACGAGCCTGCCACCTAGGGATCGGACTCGGGTCTCTTGACTCGAAATTCCGACCACCCAACCACGTGGCTATCGTGACTTCGTATGAATAAACTTACAAATACAACAAACAAGAAACAGAATGTATTTTACATTCTGATAGTCTGTCATATGCCTCCAAATGGGGTCTCTAAGATTATCTTCATACAAACCACGATATCAGGTAATTACAATTTTTCTATACCTCCGTATTTTGGTCAAGTACAACAAGCTCATTGATTAGATTGGGTACATCTAATCAAGGATTTGCATTTCGTGAGATAAATGCATTTAATCACGGAGAACAAAGAAAATTAATTATACCATTGTTTCGTCTTTTCTCTCAAATAAGTATTCATTAAAAGTGTACAATAACAAACTTCTTGTTACAAAAAAGACCTAAATAAATTGTGCTTATAGATTCTTAAAGTTTTTTAGATTTATAGAACTACTAATCTATACTACTACTACAAATTCTTATATAATCTATATTATTACTACTACAAATCTAAGAAAAAAAAAACAGCTATTATGGTTAACTTTATACGACGTACAAATGGTACTTTTTGTGGTCATGGTTCTATGACTCAATTATCAATTTTGCAAAAATCACATTGCAGAATGCTTCGAACAAGTTATAATCTGGGTTGTACAAGCATTCTAGGTCGGTAATGTTTAAGTGTGGCCTAAATTCTGTAATAGTTCGTTAAACCTTTTCATATAAGGGGCGGCGCGCCAGCTGCCTTCATTTTAATACAACCATGTCTGTAGTTTATGTTGATTGCATAAAAGAAACGTAATTTGCATGCACCCTCAAATCATAAAACGGAAAAATTGTGGCGACAACAAGTGATACAATCTTATAGAATCAACTTGCTGTTGATATAAAACTCAACCATACTCTAATTTTTATTATTACGCCTAACTTAGTTCCAAGTAATAAATAAGATTATTACATGAGGATCAACGTAAGATATAATGGGATAGGAGAAATTTCTTTCGTTATTTATACACTAATTTAAGTTTAACTTTTTTATCCTATTTACTTTTGATTGTTATGCATGTGTATGGTTTTTGCTACCACTTTGCTTCTTACTGCTTGTTATTGCTATCTTGTCACCATTGTGGGCAGTGACATAATTCTATGGCTGTAGAAATTTTATTATTTCTGTGCAATAATTGTAACTATAGTCCTCTTTTGGTTTTATCCTAACGCAAGACCAGGTCGAAATCTGAAGGCGCAAGGTTAGAGCAGACCTATATGCTTAACAGTTAGCTACTACATATGTTTCATAATATTTGTTAAGTGGCATACTTAATGCGTGTAGTCGGGCGCAATCATAGTGAAAAACCACAGTCTTTCGGTTTTCGATTCCCGCCGTTTTTTCTCAATTACTGGTTAGTCTCATAATCAGTTGGCAGAAATACGTATCGACGGTAGTAAAATCCCTTCTATTCCCAGCATCGTCAGATAATTTTCAGTTACAAAAATGGAATCGACTTTTTTCGAAATAAGGCGACCATAGTGAGCTGCTTTTTTAAAATCAAAATTCCCAAACTGAAAACGCTTGCAAAACCATAAAAGTCTCAACTTTTTGTCGGTTTGGGGTGCAGGGTTTTTTTTTTTTTAATTAAATACACTTTTGGTTTTTAAACTAATACGATTGGAAAATGAGGGAATTTTACTTTCCGTTTTTCAAATAATATAATAATTGTTATCTAATCCATTGGTTACGCTTCACGTTGTCCCAAACCAGATTTGGTGAACAGTAGGTCGAAAGGTCTCTATGTTCTAAATCTCTATTACGACAAATTGCGCGAAGGTAAAACTTCTACATTCGTACGTATGTATTTCATAGAATCTATTTCAAATTTCTAAAATTTGATAAAAAAACAAATTATTATATAAATTAATAAAATAAATAAATTCAACTGAAAAGAACAGTATGCAACTGGATAAAATTATTTTATTTTATCAAAAGCGAAAAAGTCTTCGTCTTCCCGGGAATTGTCTGGGTCAGTGCCACAGCCTTTCCTATTTGTGCAATTAAAGCCGTGTAATTGCTGCTATGTTTCTGCTTAAAGCGTACAAAGAGCCAGGGTAATGAGGCAATCCATGTTAATGGAGGAGTCAACTTATATGTAACCATGAATTTATTTGCATTTTTTACTTTCACTTACCATCAGGATTCTCTGGATAAAAAAAACTGAATCAGATATCAGAAGTTCATCGTTCGTTGATATTTTTTTAAAAAATTACTTCAAAGAATAGTCCATTTATCTAGTTAGAATAGCTCCCAGATCTAAAAATAAGCGTAGAGAGTATATTAAAACATCGAAAGCTGCTATTCCGCTTGCCAAACGTAGTTCATAGAACAAATCTCGATGATATGAATTGGACAACGCCTATGTTAATCCACGAAAATATGCTAGTACGATAAAAATGAACTAGATACTCTGATGATGATATAAATTCATAAATCTACATGGAACCAAGCATCATGATCTGATGCCACGTGATATAAATCTAGTGGCAAAATTCACTGGTTTTTATCTATTATTCCAGCTCGTGGCGACAGCGGCCTTTATAGCTATAGTAGTACCTAGAGCAACCCTATTGGCGGAGGCGATAGCGCAGGAAGTGGTCATGGTAGCTATGTATCATCTTTACTGCCTCATCATCGCCGAATGCGGCGGCACTAATTTGTTTATCAGGTATAGTATTTTTTGTCTCTCGCCGTATTTGTTGCGAAAAGAAAGTATCGAATTTAATCGACTTCTTATAAGCATTTTAGGTAAAATAAAAAATACGCAGGGATATTCTTTGTGGTATTCCTATTTATCATAACATTATAGCATCGTCTCACGATATACATATATAACAGTACTAATCATATCATTTGCGTGTTAAATGGGTTGCATGGATAGATATGATCAAGAGGCAACTATTTTCATTTCATTGCATCCAACGAATAGCGCTGCTTTCAATAACTTAGTAATCACAAACTATTTTAAACTTACTTTCAAGCTAACTTTTAACTTTCAAGTTAGTAATCACAGATATTTTAAAATCTTTACTTATATGTTCTTTAATCCTTATCTTAGACGAATCACGTGCATATTTTCACTTATAGGCGTGCTGAAGGTAATCGAATGGAGACAAGAGTGATGCCCTGTTGCTGTTGGCCTTGTTGTGTGATTCCGAGACCGCAGATAGACAAGTAAGTACACTGTTCTTGTCAATGAGCAAAACAGGCCGCGAGACCGGTGAACGTTTGACTTATTACGGCATACTTTAAGTCTAGATTTGCACGTACAATCTAGGATTCTAAAAGCATTGCACAATTCGATTTAGTTCCGACAGGTTTAGTTAATTTAAAAAAAAAGCTATAAGTTATAGGACGCATAATGATTTCTTAAATTTATACGGATGTATTTCAGAATATCTGATATATTCATATGTAGCAGTTGCGCGAAATGTGCAGAGTACATTTTTGTTGAACTATTATTTAAAAATATAATATATATAAGGGTAATTTAATTTATAAAGAGCTTCAACAGTTTCATTAATGTGATGATATTAAAGGCAAATCTTATTTTTTAAAAATATATATAAAGTTTACTTAAAATGCTCAGTAGCGAAATTAGGCAAACAGCTAAATGATATATAAAAGTTGATCTGAGACATTGTAATTTTATTTCAGATGATTCTCTGTCGAAGTGTATAATACAATACATAGATGTGTAGTTAATTAAAAAGAGTAACCAATAGTCTGTCATTATAAGAGATATAGAATATGTTATGAAAAATATTTCGGTCATTTTAACGATGATACACCCCGTTCTAATTCCAATATTTTCCTTTTAGGAAATTAGTAAACACCACACCCTACCCCTACGTAATTATAATTTGCTATTGGAGGCCAAAAAACCGGCAATCAAAAGAACTTTACGAGTGTTATCTAATATTCATTATTATAGAGACAGTTTGAAGCCCGGGTAAATTCTTTTTGATCGGGAACTTTTATAAATATTCATTGTGTTAATGTTTGTATGCATTTATGTAAAAGACAAATTAGACTCTTCTATATGTTTTACAACAAATATTTCATTAAGTGCAGTCAAATTTGTCGCTACCCCCTGAGCCTTTCGCCATTATCATTCGCCATTACTGTAGATAACGAGCGATAAGTAACTACATTCTAAAAATATACAAAACTAAACACTATAGATAATTGTAGCAGTAAAGTATCTTTTTGATGAGTTATGATAAAAACTGAAACTATCTCAAAAGAAAACTGAGACAAAATTGTCATGTAACGTAGTCAAATAAGAAAACACAGAAATAATACCCAGAGACTGCTAAATCAAATATACCTATTATCTCAACCATTGTTTGCAGGAGGACTTTGACTTGGTTACGTTATTTGGTGCTGCAAATACCTATAGTTCAAGCAGTCCTTTACGTAATTATACTAGTGCTTTGGGCAGAGGACATGGTATGTATACGAATGATAAGACGTGACTTACTTTATTTTTATGCTTTGGAATTTTATTTATAATTTATTGCATTTTGTTATGTTCATGCTGATAAAATTTTACAGCCAAGATTATGTTAAATGATTTTGATATTTTCATTGTTTGTTAATGGTTTAAGAGTTATGAGCCTATATTATTTACATTACTTTATATTCAAACACATTTAGATGTAGAGACAATTTATAGAGTTAAACGAGAATATGAGCACCAACTTTCTTCTCACAAAAGCGTACACCACTACTTACACACGATTTTTTTTACGCGGGGAAATGTCCCCACGGGGCAAGGACGGGTGATGATGGGCTTGCATTGACTAAAACCCTGTGGCGACATCTTTGTCTCCACATAAGAAGCTCGCTAGTGGCGGATTCAGGAAACACATCGACGTCCTACATCGCGCTATCGAAGTTCGCACGATTACATGCATATATACGATTACCGATAGCGCACACTTGTGGAGGAGACGACCTCCCCAGGTCACGATCACCCGACCTGGCGGGTAGCTACCTTTTTCCTGCAGCACATCATCCGCTACAATGATGACCCCGACGTGATCTCACTGCCACCCGGAGGCCATGGGGCTCAGGAATGGGGGTGCTTTACCGAGCACCAGGTCCACCCGTCACCCAGCGGCGGAACTAGGCTTTGGGTTGGGTGTCCAAGCCGCGGTCACTTAGCTCGAACGCTACGACAAGGCGGGGAACTCGTTCATGGGACATAAACACGATACACCTCCTTACATAAGCACGCAACATCTACATAAGACAACAATAGCATAATGTTTCGTGCCCGCGACAAGTTTTGTACTTTATTTCGAAATTCCTGAGGGCTTTTATTTTATTCTTCGAAGTAAACAGTAGCCTATTTACCTTTACGGACTCCTATTCAAAAATCAATTCATGTTCCAGCTGTCTTCCACAACACTTGCTATTAAAAAAGTACTGTAACCATTTTCTTTTTGCGCCAAATTTAATTTCTGTCTTGTATTCTGCCGTGATTGAGTAACAAACATCCATCCATCCGTCCATTTATCTAAACTATCGCATTTATAATATAAGTCTACTATTCTTAGTAGGATGGATAGGATAACTAAATTCCACAACACTTACAACACTGGATTAAGTCACGATCGCCGAGTCGTTGGGTGGTCGGAATTTCGAGTCGAGAGACCCGAGTTCGATCCCCAGGTGGCAATACCAATGAGTTTTTCAAAAACTAATGTGCGAATTTCATCGTTGGCTTGGACATAAAGACGGCGACGGGCTCACCACCTGTCACGTTGCCCCGAAAATATCTTCGGTGGAAGGTGGGTCAAAGGGACTTAATTGTCTAGACTTGACCTCTGTCTACCCCTGTATTGGAAATTGCGTGAAGACATTTTTTTACTAACAACACTAACGTCCTTGGTGTGATGATCTTAAAGGCAAATCTTTTTTTTGAGGAATATATTTAAAGTTTACTTAAAATGCTCAGTAGCTAAAATAGACAAACAGCTAAATGATATATAAAAGTTGATCTGAGACAGTGTATACTACAATACATAGATGTGTAGTTAATTAAAAAGCGTAACCTATAGTCTGTCATTATGAGAGATATAGAATATGTTATGAAAAATAATTCGGTCATTTTAAACGATGATACACTCCGTTCTAATTCCAATATTTACCTTTTAGGAAATTAGTAAACACCACACCCTACCCCTACGTAATTATAATTTGCTATTGGAGGCCAAAAAACCGGCAATCAAAAGAACTTTACGAGTGTTATCTAATATTCATTATTATAGAGACAGTTTGAAGCCCGGGTAAATTCTTTTTGATCGGGAACTTTTATAAATATTCATTGTGTTAATGTTTGTATGCATTTATGTAAAAGACAAATTAGACTCTTCTATATGTTTTACAACAAATATTTCATTAAGTGCAGTCAAATTTGTCGCTACCCCCTGAGCCTTTCGCCATTATCATTCGCCATTACTGTAGATAACGAGCGATAAGTAACTACATTCTAAAAATATACAAAACTAAACACTATAGATAATTGTAGCAGTAAAGTATCTTTTTGATGAGTTATGATAAAAACTGAAACTATCTCAAAAGAAAACTGAGACAAAATTGTCATGTAACGTAGTCAAATAAGAAAACACAGAAATAATACCCAGAGACTGCTAAATCAAATATACCTATTATCTCAACCATTGTTTGCAGGAGGACTTTGACTTGGTTACGTTATTTGGTGCTGCAAATACCTATAGTTCAAGCAGTTCTTTACGTAATTATACTAGTGCTTTGGGCAGAGGACATGGTATGTATACGAATGATAAGACGTGACTTACTTTATTTTTATGCTTTGGAATTTTATTTACAATTTATTGCATTTTGTTATGTTCATGCTGATAAAATTTTACAGCCAAGATTATGTTAAATGATTTTGATATTTTCATTGTTTGTTAATAGTTTAAGAGTTATGAGCCTATATTATTTACATTACTCTGTATTCAAACACATTTAGATGTTACAATTTATAGAGTTTAACGAGAAGATGAGCACCAACTTTCTTCTCACAAAAGCGTACACCACTACTTACACACGATTTTTTTACGCGGGGAAATGTCAAATGGCAAGGACAGGTGATGACGGGCTTGCATCGACTAAAACCCTGTGGCGACATCTATGTCTCCACATAAAACACGCTAGTGGCGGATTCAGGAAACGCATCGACGTCCTACATCGCGCTATCGAAGTTCGCACGATAACATGCATATATACGATTACCGATGGCGCACACTTGTGGAGGAGACGTCCTCCCCAGGTCACGATCACCCGACCTGGCGGGTAGCTACCTTTCCTGCAGCACATCATCCGCTTCAATGATGATCCCGACGTGATATCACTGCCACCCGGAGGCCATGGGGCTCAGGAATGGGGTGCTTTACCGAGCACCAGGTCACCCGTCACCCGCGGCGGAACAAGGCTTTGGGTTGGGTGTCAAGCCGCGGTCACTTAGCTCCACCGCTACGACAAGGCGGGAACTCGTTCATGGGACATAAACACGATACACCTCCTTACATAAGCACGCAACAGCTACATAAGACAACAATAGCATAATGTTTCGTGCCCGCGACAAGTTCGTACTTTATTTTGAAATTCCTGTGGGCTTTTATTTTATTCTTCGAAGTAAACAGTAGCCTATTTACCTTTACGGACTCCTATTCAAAAATCAATTCATGTTCCAGCTCTCTTCCACAACACTTACTATTAAAAAGTACTGTAACCATTTTCTTTTGCGCCCAATTTAATTTCTGTCTTGTATTCTGTCGTGATTGAGTAACAAACATCCATCCATCCGTCCATTTATCTAAACTATCGCATTTATAATATAAGTCTACTATTCTTAGTAGGATGGATAGGATAACTAAATCCCACAACACTTACAACACTGGATTAAGTCACGATAGCCGAGTTGTTGGGTGGTCAGATTTCGAGTCGAGAGACCCGAGTTCGATCCCCAGGTGGCAGTACCAATGAGTTTTCAAAAACTAATGTGCGAATTTCATCGTTGGCTTGGACATAAAGACGGCGACAGGCTCACCACCTGTCACGTTGTCCCGAAAATATCTTCGGTGGAAGGTGGGTCAAAGGGACTTAATTGTCTAGACTTGACCTCTGTCTACCCTGTATTGGAAATTGCGTGAAGACATTTTTTTTTTACGTACTTGGTGTGATGAAACACATTTTGTTTTCCTTATAAATTTAAATTAAAAAAAAAATCTTTTTTATTTATTTATCTTCACGCACAATCCCTGGCAGGGTAGCCACACATACCCTACATACTTCTTTCCTTCTTTCAGATTCATCATCTTCTTCATACATGCACGTCTAGGTATCCGAGTACTCTTGACCCTCTTCTCTTCGAGCAATTTGCTCACATGGTCTTCGAAAGTTAGTCTCGGTCTACCTCGACGCCTTTTAATATTAACTTTCGCGCTATATATTTTCTTCACCATTCGGTCTTCACTAATTCGCTCAACGTGCCCAAACCATCGAAGCACGCCCTTATCCATTTTTGAGACAAGGTCATCTTTCAAACCTGCCATATTGCGAATCTCTTCGTTTCGCTTTCGGTCGGCCATGGTAAGGCCGCACATTTTACGAAGAGATCGCATCTCCACTGCATTCAACCTGCTTTTATGCTTCTTCTGGCATACCCAGGTTTCGCTGCCATATAACAAAGTCGGTACCAACACTGCGTTATGTATTGCAAGGCGTGCACTTTTCACAACGCCTTGCCTTTTGATTAACGCAGTCAGGGCACCATTGACTTTGTCCCCGGCAGCACACGCCTGTCCACATCTAAATCACATCTTCCATCCCGGCTAAACGCACTCCCCAAGTATACAATTTCATTCACCTGTTCTAGACATTCCTGATTTACCCAAATTTCGCACTTCGTTCTTTCTTCGTCCCCTACCAGAACCTTAGTTTTATTAGCATTCAAACGGAGACCATTAATTTCACATTCTTCTTCATACACGTGACTAATGCCTGCAGTTCTGCCTCTTATTGTGCAATAAGCACTGCATCATCAGCATAAAGCAGACAATTTACTTTTATGTCACCCAATTTCACACCCAAACAGCTATCTTTCAGCTTCTGTAAACAGCTGTCGAGATACAGTATGAACAGCCAGGAAGACATGACACAACCCTGTTTTACGCCCGTTTGGACGCTAAACATGGGTGACAGGTCATGCCCTACCCGCACACAGGCTTTACAGTCACAGTAAAGTGACTGCACAGCCCTTAGCAATCGACCATCCACACCATACCCCGGCAACAGTTCCCACATTTTCTTCCTTACAACCTTATCAAATGCTTTCTCAAGATCCACAAAAGCACAGAAAATCCTCTGGTTAGCAGCCAGAAGCTTCACCGTGATCATGCGGAGAAAACATTTGATCTGTGCATCCTCTTCCAGGTCTATATCCGCATTGTGCCTTCTTTTCTTTTGCTTAATGTAATTATTTTTATGTTTCAGATGCTCTACCGCCGAGCTTTAATTTATATTCAGTGCTTTGTTGGAATATCGATATTATCTGGTATTTGGGGAGTAATTATGTGTGTTCGAGCCGCTGAGGGAATCGGAATTACATTCCGACCCAGATTTTTGGCTCTACAGCTAGTCCTTATTATTGTTAAATTACAATATAGTTTGGCGAAACTGATATCTGATTTTGCATCTTTGCCTTGTATCATGTCTCTTAATCCAGCAGTTTTAGTTAACGGTAAGTAAACTCACAGATACACTTACACACTTACAAAGACATAACTTACTTAGATTTTATTGATTATTATTATGATTCATAAGCATGCATGGCTTGTGTATAAACATTATAATACAAATGTTTGTCCCTGGAATGATTCGAATTCGCAACCGTATGCTACGAGGGCAGAATCACTACTTAGGCTACTGTGTGGCTTTATTACATTAATATTAGACAATGTTTTCTTAACTTATTAACGATAGAACACTGGAATTATTTCAAAAAATCTTTTATTTTTCAGTTACCCAAAACACTATTACAATTTTCGAAATGCTCCTCCTATCGATTTGGGCGTGGCGTCTTTACGGAGTAACCTCGATGAAAGCCGGCAACAAAGTCCAGAACATCGTCGTGGCTGTCTTAGAAGAAGGCAATGGAGTACTTGATCTTAAACCAGCCAAAGAAGGCATTCAAAATAAATCTTTCGACAATGTCGATATTAAATCTGAAGATAAATTGTAGTTTTCTGTTAGTCTTGTGTCTACAGTTGTACGACATGAATTTTGCGTATGAATTTAGATTTTTTTGTATACAGGTGAAAAACCCAGTTATACTTTTATGTAGTAATTTTCCAGGCTGATATAATTAGCCTGTAACTACCTGTTGTTCTTAAAATGGAGTCAGATGTTATGATTTAGTATGTATTATACAGATGTATGAATATTTTGTTTAGGAGTTCTACACTACCAAAATAATCTGGTGACTTAATAGGCATACTTCAATCATTTTACGTTAAACAATTTAACTGTACGTGTACCTGATTTTAGTTTTACGTTGTAATATTAAACGAATATTAGAAATTAACAAACTGTTTAATTTAAGGTCTTTATAGAATAATAATAATAATAAATATCTTCACGCAATTCCCAATACAGGGGTAGACAGAGGTCTAGTCTAGACAATTAAGTCCCTTCGACCCATCTTCCACCGAAGATATTTTCGGGACAACGTGACAGGTAACAACAGGACATAAAGGCGGCAACGGGCTCACCCGTCGCCGCCTTTATGTCCAAGCTAACGATGGAATTCGCACTGGTATGAGTACCCATTGGTACGAGCCTGCCACCTGGGGATCGAATTCGGGTCACTCGACTCGAAATTCCGACCACCCAACCACTCGGCTATCGTGACTTTTACGAAATTGTAGGACTTTGTACGTAAACTTGTAAACGAACAGGTGGCAAAATAAAACGAATAAGATTTATGCCTTTATTTGTTGGAAAAATATAGTGCTTTTTTACATAAGTAAGTAATAAATACCTCTTTATAAATAAGGGTATAGTATAAACAAAATTGTAATTGAAGACATTAACTGAATCATTTTAAAATTTAAGAAATATATTATTTATATCTTCTCTTACTTCACCGATCATCGTTTTCTTTACCGCTGTTTTGGGAATTATCTTCGCTTTCCTCTGACGGTGTCCCAGCCCGAGACGATTCAGAACCGTAAATGTTATGAAGTTCGTCTAATTTATAATTTATTTTAACTCCTTTTGTCGCAGTTCTATTTACTTTATTTACCAATGATTTTGTTTGCTCTTCTAATCGTTTTAGACGCAAATCACGTGCGGCAAATATCGCTTCGTGATCAAGATCGTTAGAAGTTGATGGCTCAGATTTTTCTATTGTTGTATTTTTAGTAACATCTGTTACAGGCTGTTCAGATTGTTGGTCATTCTGTAATTTATTATATTCCGTATGCAGAGTTTCCAATTTTTCTGATATCTGATTACCTTTTTGTATAGAACTTGTTAAACTGTTCAATACATTGGCGGTGTTATTTTCAAGATTTTGCAGTTTTTGATCTTTTATTAAAAGATGATCCTTTTGACGATTTATGTCTTCTAAAATTTCTTTAAATTTATTCGTCTCTAATAAGGAAGTTACAGAGTCATTTCTTAAACCTGGATTTTCCGTGGTATTATTTTTAGTAACACTTGATGTACTTTCAATTATTTGAATATGTTTATCATTCTTTTGCTTCATGTTTGGAGTTGTAACAAGGTGAGAATCTTGTATGCAGCATTCGTCATATACACTGTTTTCTAATAATTTTGATATATCTTCACTAACTAAATCAATATTTTGTTTACTCGATGAAGGTTGATTAGTAAAATAATCCAATGCGCTATTTTCATTTGATTTAAATGACGTTACAGTTCTTTTAGGTAGGGAGGTACTTCCTTTTTCCAATTCTGATTTTTTGTCTTTTCTAGTTAAACTTTCATTTTGATCCTTAAAATTGTTTGATGGATTTTCTTTATCCTCTGTGTTAAATTTATTGGGATTGTGGTACGATTGTGGTACGTTAACATTACAATTTTCGGTCATTAAAGATTCTTCTGAACAGGGGTCATTGGGAAAATCGCCAATATAATCTTCAGTTTCCACGTATGTTTTTTCATGTTCACTATTTACCGGATCATTATTACAACAATCAGATACTTCAAATGATTCTGGATCTTGATTATCTAAAGGCAAATCGGCGACATCCATCATATCACTCACAGGATCTTCTCTTTCTGCAGCTAAATTAAAGTCTGCGCTTGAATCTATAACTGGTTCAAAAGATTTCTTAAGTTTTTTCTTACATCTTATTTGCGGTTCTTTGACGTATTCACTCTCATCGTTAGACTCTGAAGAATCGTCGGAAGGCCTCTCGTCGCTGTAACCACTTTCCCCAGAGTTATTAATAAATGTGGAAATAGGTTTTAATTTTCTACTCGAGAATTCTTCACGCAAATTTTTCCAATCATTTTCAGATTGAGAATTTTTCTCCCGGGCTTGTTCCCATTTCTCGCGGCAGTACTCTAGTTCTTCTTTGAGTTCATTTAATAATTTTCGTTTTTGTTGTAATTCATATTTTAGTATTTTTTCATGCGTGTGTAATTGATGGTGATGTCTTCGTAAACGGCCAACAACATGCCATGTTTTGCTTAATTCTGTAGTTACTAAGCATAGTCGCCGTTCTTGTTCTTGTAAACGAGTCTCTAAGTGACCATTTAGCTGTTTCATTCGGTTAACTTCTTTTATTAATGTAAGTTTTTCGACAATTAAATCCTGAAAAAAAATCAGATGATGGTTTATAACCTGAAAATCTGGAGAGTTGGAAAATTGTGGAGAAAGTCCTGTTCATGAATTGGTATATAAAAAGAAATATAATACTAGTAAAACACATTGGTTTTACTGGTATGATATTTCATATTATGTACCAATTTATGACCAGCTGCATAAACTGTTGCTCAAAATATTTGATTCTTGTGGTCTTATTTTGCAATAGTAAACACAAGATGAATGCGAGTGCTCGACTTCTTCATGCTAAAATTTATAAATTATTCTTATATTAGAAATGAAACAAACATAATATATTTTAACATTATATACCTAAACGTAAGAAGAAAGTAATAAGAAGGTTGACTGGACTCTTGTTATTTTTCAGAAAACTGCAAGTAAATTTGGCTTCTTACCAACATTTAGAATAGACACGGGTTTTTGCACGAGTCATGAAAATATTTTTGTTGTCTTTTATCTTTAGCATTAATTTAGTCTGTGACTCAAAACTTCCTAAATGTAAGCGATTTACAAGGTATTTACTCACCTTTAATCTGATGTATGTTTGACTAACGCTAGGTACTAATACTGGGCCTGATTTCGTTTCCACTGATTTATAGCAAGTTGTAATTTTATCAACATTATTTGTATCTGGTTCAGTTTGATGACTCAAGAGTTCGATTAATACTTTCCAGACTTTTGGAAGGTTTTGTACAATCTCTTCTGCAGATGTGCTCCCTAGTGTTTGTATGTCTGTAAAAACATATAAGAATCCCTAGAATTATATAGAGTAATTTACTTTTAATCAGGAGACTCGAGTACGATCCCGATTTAAAACGTATTTACGATTTCATCGTTACGAACTCTAAGATAGCAACAGAGTCACCACCTGTTGCCTTCCCCCAAATAAGTTTCGTTGTGGATTTTACGGACTAAAATTGTTTAGTCTAGTCTAGTCCTGTGACTAACCCAGCATTGGGGAAGGCATGTATATAAATTACGTACCTGCTTTATCTTTTTGTTTATTAACTTCGGTTTCTTCCACACTTTTAGTTGCCATTTCAGAGAATTTTTTCTCATCTGTTTCTTCGATTTGGGTGACCAATTGTAATAGCAGCTTGGGAAGTGCAGATGAAGCTTCTGACCCGTTTTCACGTTCAGCCATTTGTAAAAGTAAGCCATGGTTCTCTTCAAGACGATTTACGAGCTTATCTAAATCTTGTTTATTTTTGTATCCTAAAAGTACTTGCGAAAAAAGCTGTAAAGTGTAAATATGATACCGTTAATGTATGGTTGCATGTATAATTATGATAAAATAATATAAAAGTTTTATTTGATTAAAAATGGTTGTAGTTTCCTGGAAAATATTACCTTATTAACTACTTCCATTTCAGCTTTAAGAGTACGAGCTTCATTTTCAAATGATAACATTTGATTATTTTTGTCCTGTATTTCTTCTTCTAACTCACTAATAGTTTTTTCGAGTTCTTCTACTTTTAATTTAAAATCGTTACACCTAAAAATATAAAAACATAGCAGGTAAAAACAAAAGTTTATGTATAACAGTATATAAAGATTACCAAATCAGTTAGAATATACTTTTTGATTTCGGCTTGGTTAAGTTCTTTTTGTTCTTGAAGTTCTTTAGTAAGTGTTTGTCTAGTAACTTCAGCTAGTCGTGCTCTTTCTTCATAAAGAACTCGCAATGTACGAATATTTTGTAGTTGACGTTCATATTCTTGTCTTAAATCTGTTGATAATATATGTGTCTCTCTATCTGCAAGTGACTGTTCAATTTCGTTCAACTTGTTTTTTAACTGTAACAAAACAAATACATCCACTTCATAAAAAATAATAAATCTGCAATACTACAACGTAATTTACTCTAAATCTACAACGTAATTGTCTATTGTTTAAAATGGAATTAATATTTTCTGGCAGATTGACAAAATTCTGTGCCCACTTCATCAAAGGTGAGATATACTATTATAGTGTGCCATTTCCTTCTCTGATCGAGGGGAACTTTCGCTGTTTTGGATTAGGTCATTGCCTTATCGGAAAAGGAAAGTACAAAATGGAGCAAAATTAAATTTTTGCGTATAGAAATTACCTTTAAAGATGATTAAATATGAATTCTGCGGAGTTTAGTTTCATTCAAAAACATGATCGTTGGAGGGGGCGTGGGTGGGGTCCGTACCCTTCATGAAATAAAGTTGAAAAAAAAAGTATGATTCATTTTTAGACATTTAAAAGCGTACATTAGTACGTTTTTACAATTCATACTTCTTGTATATATTTAAGATCGTGATATTGGAATCTGCCACGCCATTTTACCAATAAGTTAAAAAGGAGCCATATTAATATAGTAAAAAAATTTAAAGACAACCTATTTCGATATAGTTTTGATAGACCACACTTAAACAAGCCGATGGCGATTTTAGTGACTCCACGTAAAAGGTCTCTTGCTTTCGACTGTTATGTAAATACGGCGTGTAAGACAACTTTGTTTCTCTGCCAGGGCGTCAAGTGTTAGATCATTTTTAATGTTGTTCAGTTAGTTACATAAGCCATATTTATATTTACTTTTTGCGTAAACTTTTAACTAACCCCTCATATATAATTAAATACTAAAATAAGAGTTTATAATGCAGGATAATTAAAATAACCAATATCTTTCTCATCTTGAGAAGGACTTTGAAGACTTTGATCTTGAGAAGAGCAATGAAAATCGGTCCATAAAATTTGAAGATTAGGAACAAATTAGGAAAAAGCTGTTGCCATTAACTAGGTTACAACTTTCCACTTAGTCGCATATTACGAAACCTAAAGTGCGACTGAATAGTATCTCTTATGCTTACTATAATATATTTCTCTTTTACAAATTAATTATACAACAAAACTATTAACTCACTTCGTTCAGTTGCTGCTCCCGTAAATTGATCATGGTCTTACTAACGGTTATTACTTCCTTTAAAGAACTAATCTGTTTTAATGATTCCGTATTTTGTAAGCTAAGCTCTGCAATATCGGAGTAAGCGGATTGTAAGGCATTGTTGGAGCTTGCTAGTTCACATCTTAATTTGTTGTTATTAGATTTTAATTTCTCAACCTCTTCTTTTAATTGTAGAATTGTATTTGCTAAGTCTGAGTTTTCTTTGAATGCTTGTAATTCGTTGGGAATACTAATATTATTTTTAGTCAACAACTCACGTAAGAGCGTGTTTCTTTCAATTAATTCTAATTTACATTTAATTTCGTTTTCCAATGATTTCTCCAATTCTTTTTTTTCATTTCTATGTCTCAATAATATTTCTTTTCTCTGTTCACGTTTTATCGTCAGTTGTTTCATAAATTCATTCATGTCCTCTTCTCTCTTTTTGACTCGGTTATCATCTTCAAGAGTATCAATACAATCTTCATGTTCATCATTATCACCAATAACGTTCTCCATTGTTTCGGTTTCACGTAGAATTTGGTCACTCACAACTGTAGCTGTCTCATTTGTTGACGAACCACTGAGAATGTTACCCATTTTGGAATTCTTTTATAAGGAACTCGCGATTTTATTGTAGGTAATGACCAATATACCTTTTATAAGACAAAGAACTCCCGACTACTTGGATCAGTATACGCATGAGGCCGCGGTCCGAAAATAGATCCCCCGTCAGCTCCAGACGTGTTTCTACGTTTAAAGTTTGAACAGTATTGCCGAGCGATCGTTCCTCTTCGACTAACGCCTGTCAATTATTTTTACTCGGCTATTTCAGACGGGCCTATTTGATGTGAAATATTCTTTATCATGGGCATAAGGCAAGTTATGTATAGGCAAGTTACAGACTTCAATATTAGATTTTCTATACTAGAGTATAGAAAATCTAATATTGAAGTCTGAAAATATAAATAAGGATAAACTTTCGTTGTCTTCCTTGAATACCTTGAAATTGAATAAAAATGTTAATAAAATAATTTGAAATATATTGATAAATATCGACGAAATATATTATAGTCGCAAGACATATTTTTCTGATCTCAATACTATTGAGTTTATTTGTTTATTGTAACGTACCTTTCTATTGATAGATTTAGGATGAAAATGAGTTAACCGTCACCTGGTTAAGTGGCTTCTGCAGCCCATGGACATTTGCAAAATCACATGAACAAGTACGCTGTTACACGCGAGGACTATTTATTTATTTATTTAATCTTTATTGCGATTCCGTATAGGTCACAAAAGGCGGACTTAATGCGTATAGGCATTCTCTTCCAGTCAACCTATGGTATGGTGAAATTTGTGGTAGGCGCAACAAAGTTAATGTCGATGCAAATATAATACATAGACATACATAAAACTGTTATATATATAAAGAGAAATAGACGAATATATGATAAGAACTTACCTATATATATACATATACACATACATATATACGCTTACATATATATACTATATAAATATTCTAACAAACATACATACATACATTTAACAGTAGCGTTGCCAAAGTAACAAGAAATAAATCAAGCCTGCAACAAGTGCTCGCGCAACAACCTTTTGAAGCACGGCTTACTAGGTGCCTGCCTTATGCGATCGGGCAAGGAATTCCATAGTAGTGTAGCTTGAATAGTGAAGGAGTTACCAAAGAACCCGGTGAAATGACGAGGAATACTAATCTTATTATTAGAAGAAGACCTAAGAACCCTATCCTTGGATGAAGAGAGATATTGAAAATTATGCCTGAGATAAGAAGGAGTTGATGGATCATTTAAAATAGAGAAAAGAACAAGTAAAATTCTGGAAGTGCACCTCTGTCGGATGGTTAACCATTTAAGCTTAGATCTGTATAGAGACACGTGGTCGTATTTACGCAATCCGAAAATGAATTTGATACAGTTATTGTAAAGACGCTCCAGCTTGTTAAGAAGATCATGGGATACATCTGGGTAACACACATCTGCATAATCGATGATGGGTAATAAAAGCGTTTGAACAAGCATAAGTTTAGACTGAAGAGGAAGAAAATGTTTAAAACGATAAAGAGAACGTAAGGTGGCGACAACTTTGCGACTGATATCCGTGACTTGAACTCTCCAGTTAAGAGTACTATCAACGTGCAAACCAAGGTTTTTTACCGAACTGCTATAAGGTATCGGAATATTATTAAATAAAACCGGAGGCAAACTATCAACATCAACCTTTGCTAGTTGTCTCGACCTTTCAACCAATATTGCTTGACATTTCACGGGATTGACAGTAACTCCATAACGTGATGCCCAGTTTTTTACTATATCTAAATTGGAATTTAGTGCTTTAATTCCATCGTGAATATCATCAACATTTGATGCATTTTATAGAAGAAATCCATCTTGATTTCGCACCCAGAAAGGAAGTTAAATTGATTGACGTGAAATTAAATTGTTTGTTTAACGCTCATGACAATCAGAGGCAGAAATGCAGGCATAACTCACATGTATGAATGAGGAATGTGAAAATAAAGGCCAATGTTTGAATGCTAAATGACTAAGTTTCTGGAATTTCGAGTGGACGACGAGAGAACGAAGTATGAAATATGTTTAAAATATGTAAGTGTCGTGATAATTGACGATTTGTGTTCTGCCGTCAGGATGATTTGTATATAGTATTGTTATATAATAGTAATAATCTCAATTAGTAATACAATGAATATAAAAGATTATTTGTTATTTTTAGCAATGGTCATACCGCCTTGTAGAATTATAATCAGGGTTATCATTCTGGTAAATTTCTTACGATTTCGTAAATTATGACGTTTTGGTGATAATTCTTGTAACTTTTAACCAAAAAATGAATATCGTGCCAGTTTAGCGTAGAAAAAGGCGGAGACTTCCTTCCACTTGCTACGATTTTGTTATATTTTCCTCGATTCATCAGTCTCTTAATACTTGAACGTCGAATAATTTATGTTTCCTCATTTTTCTGCAATGTTTTGCCTTTCAGTGATAGTTCTGCGATAATTCTGCTCAAAGAATGAAGTTCTACTGAACCATCTTTCATGGAACTTTTTAGGGACATGGGTGGTGAGACTACTAAAACTTTCAAATGCGTGGAATTAAACATTCCACGCATTTGAAAGTTTTAGTTATTCTGATATGATTTAGTTATTCATTATTATATTCTGCTAAATTGTAGATATTTTTAGTATATTTGTGGCATATTCGCAAGATATTTGTTATTTATCAGATTAAGTTAATTTTAAACATTTTTGGGGTATTCAAAAATGTAACATTTCAAAATCGTAACTTTTAAGTCGCGGGAACGTGGCAACACTAACTGGAATTGGAATGGTAAACAAACGTCAATAACGTCAATGGATGAGATCGAATCAAAATTATAGAATTGAAAACTTATACGATTGGGCGAATAAGTCACTAGGCATACTAAAATTTTGGAAATCCCAGTTTATTAATTTTTAGTTTCAGTTAGTGAAAGTCGGTGGGACAAATTGAAGCTAGCTATAAAAGATATTCGCCCAACTATAATTACAATACCTGTTATAGTAAATTTTCATTTCTTGCTGTGTCAAGATTGATTTTTGTTGTTTTGTTTAGATTCGTTGTAAAATACATAAAGGTTGTAGATAATATCACTTTCGGTGTGACGTGGCTAGTTGTAAACAATAATTCGGTTATAATGTGATTTGCGAAATTTAAGTTATGGATGAGAGCAATTATAAATCACCTCATAAGGTAAATTATTATATAGAACAGTTTAAAGGATCTTACACGACGGGTCAAAGTGTTCATTTATCTTAATTAGTCATTTACGCAGTAGAAATTCCTGGGTTATACTTTCTTATAAATTATATACTGAAAATAAATTAATAGAAACTTATGTTGTGACTGTAAAATTCTTGAATTCTTGTGTTTTTTTGGTTTTAATAAATGATGGTTCATTACGTTACTAAAATGGTACGATTACGGTACTAGTATTAAAAATATTACAATTACATTATGATTTTGAATGTAAGAAATAATAAACCTCCTACCCATATCAGTAAATTTTTAAACCTCTCGTAGTAATTAAATGCTTAATACCTTCACATTTCATGCATTTGATTTTGTAATGTATGATTTCCGATGAACCAATTCTTTGTTGTATCCTTTTGAATTATCACATCTGCACTGTAAGAATGAATGCTTTCCCTTGATTTTTATATTTAAAAGCTATGTAATAAATTTTTTCTGATGACATCAATTATGCACATTGCTTTTCTTTTATTAATTTGCTACATCTACCATTTTTTTATTAACTGTTTGAATTAATATAAATAAAAGTAATTTATCATTTACTTGATCTCATCATCATTTTAAATATTTTCCAAGTTGTTTTCATTCCTCAGATTTGTTACCTACATTACACTTGCTTGTTTTTGATTTTTTTTTTGATGTTGCACCATAATTAATAGGAATGCAACAATGGTGCGGGTGAAGCACAGTTGCATGCAGAAGTGGAAAAACTTCAGCAACATCTAGAAGAAAAAGATGCACACATTGTAGGTCTTGATGCAGAGCTTGTTAAGTGCACTACTAAAGCTAACAATTTAGAGGAGCAAGTTGACACATGGAGAGAGAAATATGAAAGGTATGGTGTCTTATTTTACTTTATTTAGTACAGTGGTGTTGTAAATTTAATATTTCTCATCCTTATCTTTCAATCGATGTTGTAGAAGTAATTTCGAGTTCAGAGACCTGAGTTTGATCCCCAGGTGGCAGGCTTGTACCAATGGGTTTTTTCAAAAAACTTATGTATGAATTATATCGTTGGTTTGGACATAAAGATGGCGACGGACTCACCATCTATCACATTGTCCAGAAAATATCTTTGGTAGAAGGTATAAATATCTTTGGTAACTTTATTGTCTAGACTAGACCTCTGTCTACCCCTGTATTGGGAATTGTGTGAAAAGATGTTATAAGAGACAGCTTAAGGGTAATCCTAGAAAATGATATTGACTTTAGGCAGATGTTGGGATGGCCAACTCCAAAACATCAAACTTTTTAAGTAGGAGGTGACCAAGTAGAGTCAAATGTGCTATGGTACTGCTTGGGTATGACTATTAGGTTGTATTCTTGTATTCCCTCCCGTATAAGACTTTTAGCTGAAAACATTTTATAATTATGTATAAAGGTAGTTGAATGTTTTATTGTATTTAAATTTTATTATACAATAAAAAAGTATCAAATATATCAATCAAACCCCTAAGATTTATCTGTATTGCAGTATCTTTGCTGAAGAAATTTTGTAATATATTTTTAAACATATGAACCAATATACACACATACACACACATGCAATTTTATATATACACACATGCATTCATGTACATAGCACAAACACATTACAACCTTTATTGATTGCTATGTGAAAAAGTAAATAATATATATTATTTTATTATAGACATTGTTTGTAATCACATAATGGATGTGTTTTTGTTATAACTAGTTGACTTCTGAAGATAAAGTTTGACATAGAAATTGATCATGAGCTAGGGAGGTCAGCTATGAATATTCCCTTTTAAGTTTGTATGTAACTATACTATTACGAGCCTCAAAGGTCCTTGGGGGCTTAAAATGAGAATGATTTCATCTATACACTTGTCTCTTTTCCTACATAACTAATTCCTCCTATAATCTTATAAATATGCACTCCATTTGACATTAATAATTAGATTTTAAAACTGTCTCGGGAACATGTAGGTATGCTGTATTTTGTTTACGACATTGATGTGGTTAGAATAATTATATTCAAATTAGCAATTGCCAAATCATAAATTAGTATTAGAAGTTAATATTACATTAAACTAGTTTTATTTATGTAATTTCTAATTTAACTTAATTTATGTGATGTTTTTTTTGTACTTGGCTTGGTAGACTATTAATAAAATCACAAAAAGAGTATAATACAATATGAGATGGTTAAAATAATAGATATCAGGAAGTATACAAAAGAAAGCGACAGATTTTTGGGAGAGTAAAAATGTTATGAAATTAAGTAACATGATATAAATTTTACACTTTAACATTTTAAAATCTTAAACAGTCCTTTAGCTGGAATAACTATGTAGAATACGAGTACACTTTATACAGCTCTTTTCACACAATTGACACAAAATATTCATTAATTATTGCATAAGTCTTCAAACGATGATATCATCTTTTTTTGTAATGTATTGTATGCATACAAAAATGCGTTAATTTTTCAGGTTGTATGATTCACACAAACGAGTGCAAAAATTGAATCAAGTTTTGGAAGATAAGCTTTTGCAAATGGTTGATAAGATGAAGAGTGAAAAGAGTCAGTTAACAAAGGACATAGCAACACTGTCAGTGAGATTAGCAGAGTCCAAGCATAACTACAGTATGCTTCAAAAAGAAAATGTGAGATTCTTTATTTAATAATCTTAGGAGGTTCTGTAATATATTTTTAATAAAGTAGCATTTAATTTTTTTAATATGCTTACAAATTATCTCAAGGATTACATTTATCTTAGATAACCTTGAAATGCACTATCTGAAATGAAGTATTGGCCAAATCATTGGGACTACTCTAACAAGATACTAGTTTACAAAGAATATATTTTCAAGATAAGCATGTTTACTTTTTACTGATTTATTCTTAATAGAATAATATAAATTTATACATGGTTTCCTGGAAATTAACAAAAGTTAACAATCAAATAATCTTTTTTAATCTACCATCATTTCATAGGTTCCTCTTATGGTTAAAGGCAAAGAAGCGGTTTCTTTCGCCTGTTTCTTCTTCTTCTTCTTAAAAAGAAAAGAATGTCAGTGAAGAGATTAAATTTTTTTTGTCAGTTATTTAAAACATAAAAATAGAATCAACTCTTTTTTTTAAGGTTACTATTATTAAAGTATTCAGTAAAAAATAACTTGGCATGTAGTTACGGCGCAAAAATATACGAGGTGGTATATTCTTACGCGTTTCTTATAGTGGGTGTTGTAAGAGTGACTAAGGCAAACACTTAGAAAATGCAATTTGGCTACTAGCAGACAGTGGGATAATCTATTTGAATAATACCAGACCTAAATTTAGCAGACAAGTGATGTGCAAGTTGTCTGGAAATCGCCAATGCATTTGCCCAGTATGGTGATTGTGGTAAACCCTGGTCTACGGGACAGTCCCATAAACTTTTGTTGGCCGATATAATGAAAAAAATAATAATTTTGATATTGAATCATCTTTAACAGTGTCTATAATTGAATGTTTGGAGATAAATACTTTGAATCGAAGAAATAATGAGACTTATATTAACATTTTACAAATAATATCATTAATGTTCTCTTACTTCTTTAAATAAAAAGTCACAATAGCCGAGTGATTGGTCGGAATTTCGAGTCAATAGACCCGAGTTCGATCCCCAGTTGGTAGGCTCGTACCAATGGGTTTTTCAAAAACTTATGTACGAATATCGTTGGCTTGGACATAAAGGCGGCGACGGGCTCACCACCTGTCACATTGTCCCGAAAATATCTTCAGTGGAAGGTGGGTCAAAGGGACTTAATTGTCTAGACTCGACCTCTGTCTACCCCTGTATTGGGAATTGCGTGAAGATATATATATATATATATATATATATTTTTATTATAATGTTCTTTTACAGGAAAGATACAAAAATGATATGAATTTAGCAATCCAGCTATTGCAATGTAAACCTGATAATTTTGTTTCTCAGAAACTAGATAGCGTAAGTGTAAATAATATTAATTTCAATTATGTCTATTGCCTTAATTGCGTTTTATAAATCCTTGTTATATTTTTAGCTTCCTGTGGACACTCAAACCAGGGTTTCTCAGTATGTTATGTCTAAGACATCGAAACCTACTAGTTCTAGTCAATCTAAAAATGGAAATGATTTGGATACATTTGATGCTAGTGAGTATGAGTTCAATATATCTGCTTCACTAATGTCTAAAATTCTCGAAGATAGCATCCAAGATACCCTCACCAAGCATTGCGATACATGCACATGCACAAAGTCACAAAGCAAACCTTTCTGTTACAATGAAAGTTATTATTCAGTTTCTACGCAAACATCTTTGACTGGTGAAATGAAGAACTCTTTATGTCTTAATTGTAATTCAGAAATAAAATCAATGAAATCAAACATAAGCATCAGGAGCAGCTCACCCCATGCTATAAAATTAATAAATGAAAAATCTAACCTCGTAGCTGGTAATATGTTTATAGTACCACAACCCCATATCACAACTGAAAGCAACTCTCAGAAGATAGAAAAAATGGCAGTTAATGATAGTATTATGACAGATCTTCCTAATGAAAGAAGCAAACTGGGTTGCCACCTTGAAAATGAGGCTATTAATAAAATTGAAGATGAATTAAAGCAATTAAAAAATAATAGTAATAAAATGAATATGGAACCTGCAGTTCATCATAAGCTTTGTGACCGAACAAAGTCTTCTATTTCAAGCAAGAAAAGTAGTGTTCACAGCATTGCTAATGATGATTTGCTTATTAAAGATAAAGACGAAAAATTGATTAATCAGAATCCCTTAGGTGAGAGTTCTAGTCTGCGAAAAAATTCTCATAGCTCCATGGGGGCAGCAAGTCGTACATCTTCCATAGCTAAGTCTACAGTAAGCACTCATAAGTCTAACACTCAAGTAGGACCAGGGCCTAGATTTTGCCATTTGCGCATGCAGGCTGGATCTAAAAATATACTACTTGATAATGCGGAGCCTGATGTACCACCGGTCTTGTATAGACGTCAAAGCAAATGTAATGAAAATTCTATATTCAAGGACTTAAATGATGGTTTGGATAATTTTATTGATTTGGTAAAAACTGATGATGATTGCCAAAGTGACTTACAAAATGAAAATGTTGTAGTTGAAACTACGCTTATTGACGTCCATGTCGATAACAATAACAAGGAAACTGATAATTCTGTTAAAAGTAATTCTATAAATCCTATTCTCTTAAATGTTTCATCTTCGCCTTTGCAACCATTAAAAACTCATAATTTTTCAAATAGTTCTGAAACTAATATAAATAATAATAACAATAATGCCCTCAGCATTAGCAGTCAACAAAATCAGTCGGAAATTGATAATTTGCTAAATGATTTTAATGTTGACGCCAACTTACAAAATAATAATTCAGATAGCGTGAAGATAAGTGTTAAGAAAAGCAATTATGTAAGTCAAACAGATAATAAAGATGTTAAAATATTTAATTTCGACCGATATGAACAAAATAAAGCAAATCAATTCACGAGACCTCTGAAAAAAATTGATATGTCTCAACTTCATTCAATTGAAAATACAAAGATATCCAAAGATTATCCCCCCGTAGGAAATTTAACAAGTTTCGACAAAACGGCAGACGTAAATGTAAAGCCACAGAAATCGTCATTACCAGCTATAGTTAATGTGTATCCCAATCTAACTCAGACACATTTAAAAGTAAATGAAAATACGAAAGTATTTACTAATGACCAGAGCACTAGTTCTCTTTCAAGCGATGATAGCGCAGCCATACTGCAAAAGCAACAGTTGCTAAGAGTTGCGGAATGGGTCGAAAAGAACTTGGAACAGCAGAATAGTTTCAACGATCCATTGGAGGATGAATGCAACTTCATAAATCGTAACATAAGGAGGGATAGTAAACTGAGCAGGCTAACTGAAACGCTTAACGAATTAGCACTAAATATGCCACATCCTGTTAGTAAATTTTCAAAGTCACATTCTAGAGAAGCTACTAACACTTTTACTCATAAAAACATTAATAATCATAATACTACTCAAGACAAGGGTAATAAGAACTCTAATTTAATACTAACTGGTAATATCGTGAAGGAAACAATATTTCCAGTGGAAAGTGGGGATGTTACAGTAACAGAAATAAATGTTGGTAATTCAAATATCAATAATAGCAACGCGGACAATTTCAATATGGATAATGAATATGCACAAGCGTTTAAATCGAAAACAGACAAAGAAATTTCACCTGAAGATTTGGCCAGAATGGAATATAATGTAAAGAAATTTTTATTAAGCGGACCGCAATGGGTAGATCCGGAAACTGTGGGAAGAAGTCGTCGCACAAGTAGTAAAACTGAGACTGATGTTTAATTCTATCATTAAACTATTTTGTACCATTCCATACTAAATACACTTAAATCTTGTTTGTAAAGATATCTGTATTTCGATTGCAGCTTCCGTCATTGTATGTTTATCATTCCATATTGACAAAGTTAAAATAGCTTATTTAATAAAATATGGCATATCTATTGCTTTTCAAATGATTATAAATATAAGTATGATCAACTTTGAAATGTACTGAATAGTTGTATTTTATGGCAATAGAAACAATGACATTCTAATCACATGGACTTAGCACGCAATAAATAATAAGAATAAATATGGTATTTATCATTAGGATTAGCAGTTTATAAAACGTTAAGTACTGATGTGAAGAATCAAAAATTAAATTATTAAAAAATTCTTTACTTCACATATACATTACAATAGTGTAACAAATTATATTTAAAATAGTGCTAATACAAAGCTATATCAATATCTTAAGAGTGATTGTATCATGACAAACAATCATTATTCTATAATTCACCTTAACAGCTATTAGTTGTACAACTCAAATAAACAGCATCAAGAAATTTAGAATTGGGTATGATATATTTTGTGTAAATGAAATCAAAAATCCTTAATAACAGTAAATTCTCTCACATAACCTCATTTTAGTTGAAATTAATTAAGTCTGACAATCACTTCAGCTTTGTCCATTTTCTTTTTAATTTAAATTTTGAAATAAAAAAAAACTTTGATAGTAAACTCTTTTAAAAGATATCTGTATTATTCATACGTTTTGGATAATGATTCTGTATAATCTGTTTTTCTGTTTCCATTTTACGATAAATATATACATAGAAATATATATGTAACACAATTCCATCACATAAAAAGTTACTATTAATGAATTTAATTTGCTATTTCTTCTGTTATATTTTATGAAAAATATACATAAGTCATCGGTGTTAGGTTATCACGTTCTGTATTCAAATAATTTATTCTATTGAACGCACAATTCCACATGTTTATGAAACAGTAAGCTGTAGTAGCTGATTTAGAGCAAATTTGTTCTTAAGAGCGTTAATGCGAAGTCTATATGTTTAGAATGTTATGGTATAGAAGAGATGAAATTAAGCGTGATGTTGCTGTAAATCTGTATGTGATGTTAAAATTTTGATTATCAAATACTTTCAAGATTATATTCCAAATATTGTAGGTCTTTCGACTGCATATTTCATATCGGAAGCTCCTATACACTGAGTTTTCGAAGCATTTGCTTCATTATTTTGTATTCCATCGAATTTATATCCTAGTCATGTATTTTCATATAATTTAATTCATGTGCTACTTTTGATAAAATACTTTTAAGCATTCCTGTTTTGCTTTAGATAGTAAATATTTATTAATGCAAAAACTAAAGCTGCCACTCGCGAAGATATATTAGATTTAGAATAGGAACACAATAATAACGGTAGAAAACAAAGTATTAGGTTTGACAAATATCCATTAAAGTTTCTATTAATGTGATAAAAACAAAGTATAAAAGTAAGTTTCCACTTATGTACAAAACTAGTAAAGCACAGAATATTTTCAACCATTGATCTTAAACTGTCATGGTGCATTTACATTTATTCTATTATAAAATATCCCAACGCCTTGAAATTTATTCCACATATGGCTATATGGAATCCGTCTACTGCATTAATATAATATAATGTTAAGGATTTGGTTAGGTATTTTCCGCTATGTAATAACTATGACGTGATAGCTATTGGCTCAAGTTTCCCTATAGTAGAGTACCTAGAGGTCTTGACAAGTCCTTTTGACACCCTTTATTCTTATATCGTTATAGGTGATGATCCTATCGCCGTTTTTGTTTCCAATTCATACTGCAATCATGCGAACAAAACGCTTCTTACATAAAGTAAGGGGAAATAGTCAAAAATTGTGCCTTCCTAGGAGGCACCTAATGACGGACGGAAATTGCGTAGTAGACCAAAGAATAGGCGCCACGATGAATTCTACACATTTTCGAAAAATAAACGCATTTCTCAACATGTAGAGAGGAATAGAACAAGTTGGGGAAAACCTTTGCCCAGTGTAGTCGTTTAACTTTGATGGCAAAATATATGCTTCTTGAATAAATTGACTGCCATTTTTAAGGCTGAAACAAGCTTTCAAGAGGTGAAACAAGTTATCTTTGCATCAAAAATAAATTCAAAATTTCAATATGACATTCTAAACCATGCATATGGCAAGAACACAGAAATTGTAATTGCAAAAATAAATTCAAAATTTCAGTATGACATTCTAAACCATGCGTATGACAAGTTAAAAACACAGAAATTTTAATTGCATATTATTAAAAAATAAACAACGGTGAAACACCGACTTGATAGCCAGTTCGTGACCCTGCCATCGAAACTAAGGGTTGCGTGTTCGAATCCTGCCGGTATAATCTTTTGGTAACTTTCCCTCTTGCTCTAACCCTTAGTCGTCTGGCCTCCCCTGCTCAAAGCTACCACTTCTTAGGGTCTTAATATTTATTTTGTATTAAAATTTGGAATTAACATCGTATCTTTTTTATTTTATCATATTTTATGCATCTGTAAATTTTTATTATAAATACAACCAGAGAAGAACTTAAAAAAATATCTCAATAGTAATAACAAATAATGTGTTATTATTATATACAAATAATAATTTAAATCAATTTTACTTTTGTTTTCTGCCGTTCATACAGATGCATAAAATATATTGTAGACTATGATATTTAGATGACAATTGTTTTGTACAACTAGGTGCCATGAACGTAACCTTTACATATTCTTGTATAGTTTCCAAACTATCACGTCACAGTTGCATATATTGCTTCTGCTTTTGGAGTGTACAACATGTTAGATAAAATAGCATAATGAATGTGTGTGCAAAATGAAATGTCCATGTAAATGGAATATATTTTTAAATAGCCTAGTTAGGGTAAATGAAATAATAGTTTGTATGAACGCAACGCTAATTTTTTGGGTGTGTATTTATATAATGTTAAATTCGTGCACAATTATACGTCTTAATGTTAGTGATTGTCCTTGCATACTCCACAGTGATCTATGTATTGATGTTTATTTTTATTTTGTTGTCAAAATCGTACATGTATAAGAGAAACTAAATTATTTTGTAATTTTTTTCGTACTTATTTCTATCTAAGTTGGTATGTTAGCTTTTTTTTATATCTAAAAATGTTGTAATATTGTACCATACTTATTATTACATACTTAATAAGTAGAAACTTATTTATAATTTTGTTTTGTGTGTTCTTTTACGGAATTGTTATGTTAATTATTTTTAAAATAGATCTGCTTTCTGATATTATAAACAAAATAGCTAAGGCTGGTCCCTACAAATAATGAAGCTTCAGCGGCGTACATTGTAACGTGTTTATTTATTAAATACATGGTGACGTATTAATATTTTTTTCCTTATTACAATCAGTTGAAATTACTGAGTATATGTAGAAATTTGAACGTAGAAGGTAATTAGAACCGAGTCCATCCCCTGGTAGCAAGTTCGTATCAATGGTTTCTTTTCAAAAACTTATGTACTAATTATTTTGCGTTGGCTTGGATATTAAGACGGCGACGGGCTCACCACCTGTCACGTTGTCCCAAAATATCATCCGTGAAAGGTGGGTCGAAATGACCTCTATCTACCCCTGTATTGGGAATGGCGTGAAGATAGTATTATTATTATAAAGTCTACGTAGCGTAGTAGTAAGCTGACCATCGTTGGTGAACAACGTTTTCGAGTCGAATGTTTTACAAGCATCCCCCCCCCCCCCCTTGCCTTCCCCCTTCCCCACCACAATATGTCCTAACGACCATCGTCTCTACGACTAACGCAACACAAATGGATGGAATGGAACTCTTTAGCTCATCATTTCACAAAAATAACAATATGCTTAAATAATGGACAATGATTAACTATTTTAACTCCTTTAATATCCATCTAGCAATCAAAATTATTTTTTAAGAAAACCAATTATACATGGCAAACCACTGAGACAGATAGATCCATGTGATACTAGGAATGTTAAACCTTATAATATATAAACGCTATAATACTTATTTCATTAATATTTTTATATAATTCGGTATGTTATTCCCTACTACTATTACGATTCACCGTAATTTCATTTCAACCACGGCGTGGCTCGGAAACTTAATGTTAATCGTATAGGTATCCACGACACAGATTAATATATAGTGAGAGTATCATAATAAAACGAACATAACTCCTACCAGCAAATCAATGAAACCGTAAATAAGGCTAAGAAGGTTTATTAATAGGCTTATTAATTATTAGAAAGAAAGAAAGAAAGAAATATTTTATTTGGCACAAGCAACATAAACAAGCGGATTACATAAAACACATTAACATTTGAGTAGACATAGAAAACAAAAAAATATAAAAAAATTATACAAAGAAGTCATGCAACAAAGGACATTCACTCCTTTTATAGTTCGTTCGTTCGTTCTCCTTTTATACCTCGTTTTATAGGTATGGTACAATTAAATAAAAAAAATAATAAAAAAAAAACAAGTAACAAAAAAGCAATCAATAATATATAAAAAAAAATAATGATAAAGAACTACAGAATAAGGAGTAATGCATAAGGTGTATTACACAGATAATCCACCCGTCAATGCCGCTATGCTCCAAAAAGGAAAGCCACTCAGGATATGTTGGAATGTATCAGAAGTAGAACACCCCAACCCTGATTTTCAGTGGCACCCTTGTATATTCAAAATACATA
Source organism: Sericinus montela (assembly GCA_029286605.1). Taxonomy (NCBI): domain Eukaryota; kingdom Metazoa; phylum Arthropoda; class Insecta; order Lepidoptera; family Papilionidae; genus Sericinus; species Sericinus montela. Next base: position 1,340,572 of record JAGSMR010000040.1, read on the forward strand.
CACTGCTTCAATACATAACTTCAATAAATAACATTCACATACTCAAACAAACACACTTATATACATATATATACATACATACACACACATACATACAAATACATATATATACACATACATATACACAAAAACACACTCATATATATACACATATGTATACACATACATATACACACGTCTTGCACATTCACTAGGTTTTCCCAATTTATACCATTTAAAAGTTGGTGAAATTGTTCAGGATTAATATTTTTAATTGGTCTATAAAAAACAAGTCGCGGTGGACATTTGTGCGTAGTAAGATTGACTTCGCATGATATGAACGCATGATGGCTTAAATCAGGTATGTAATCTACTTCTACTTTGTTTATGGATACGTTAGAAAGTATTAGATCCAACAGTGTTTTGCAGTTACTTGTAAAATGCGTGGGTTCATTAACTGTTTAAGATTATGTTGTTTAAGATTATTTATTGAAATGAATTCATCTAACATTTTAGTATTACGGTTGGATTTATCCAAATAGTTGATGTTAAAATCGCCAAGAAGTAGTAAATAATCATACGACGCGAACGTGTTTATTGTATCAGAAAGAGCATCAATAAAATTTTGCACTTGAAGCCAAGGTGGTCGGTACGCAGTGCCAATTATGACAATTTTACCATTAATTTTTGGCACTTAGCCACATTTGTTATACAGACTGCGATATGGGGTAGGGTAGATTACGTACTGGTAAACCGCGTCTAATGTAGAAACCTACACCGCCACCACGAGAACGAACTTCTGCCGGCCTAGGAGTATGTCGCAAGTGGTAACCAGGCACACAAGGTGCCCTTCCTTCTTCACCTGCCCTGAGCCAGGTTTCACTTAAAGCCAACAGGTCAACTCTGTGACGATCCATAGCTACCACGAACTCATCATGATGCGTACCGAGTGATCCGTGATTCAAAAAACCAACTTTTAATTTCTGCGGCCTAACCATCATTTAAGAAAAAGAATAAAAGACATCTTTGATTAAGGTTTAAATTAACTAAGTATTTATCATACACTGTAGCTACATATTGAGGTATTAAATTATATATACATAACATTATAGATATAGTTAGTGCTATGCAACAATAATACAAATAATAATATATGTCGTAGTCAATACTAAACTTACACAAATATATATATATATATATATATATATATATATATATATATATATATATATATATATATATATATATATATATATATATATATATATATATATATATATATATATATATATATATATATATATATATATATAATATATCTAGCTGTATTATGTTATGTAAATTTGATGCTGGCACGAGAGTGGTGATAACATAAACCCGAACGTTTTCATATTGAAATAATTGATTTAAAATTGCTATTTCAGGCATATTATACAAAGAATAATATACAGTTTCATTAATAACAGAAAGACAATAGGAACTATCAACAACTAAATTAAAAGCACAAAAATAATACTATTTTGTTCACAATTCGAAGGTAATTGGCTCAGAAAATCATTAAAAGTAAACGGTCGCCTAATTGTTACAAAAGTATCCAAATATATATAAGACATACATAAATAAACTGAACAAAATACGACAAGAACATTGCAAGGTACAGCAGAACCTATTATCCTGATTATCAAATGTAAATTAAAAACAAAATTATTATATGAAAGATAAATGCCCATAGTGATATATTTTAAAGAATGTTGTATAAAAAAGATCAAATTCATGAAGAACCAAAAACCTTTTCGATGTCACAGTCCATACATATTTTTTGCTTACTAGAGACAGAATCGCGTTTTACAAATATAACACCGTTTTTTGTCCATGCATATCGCCAGTTGCATCGCCGCGCCTCCTGCCGAGCCCTATGGAAGAGGTGCCTGTTGGTATACGTCAGGCGTTCGTTGAGATAGAAGCGTAGTTAGATATTAAAAGGCCGTATTAAGGCTTCGAACACGTAACTAAGGCTTCGAACACTTTGTTTTATTTTAATATCTCTGTTAACAAAAAAAAAACGCTTTGCTGTCTATAAACCAAACATTTGTTAATTAGTATACTATATGTCATATGGCATTGTTTTTGCTCTTAAATAAATAATATAAAATTTTCTATTTTTCAAAATATTATCCAAATCGTTAGAGTGACTCAGAGCTATGAACAAATTATATCAAAAGGTATACGACTATGCGAAACTAGCAGTAACATAAATAACAACGTAAAAAATTATGCACAACAGCATATAGTAGCAATGAAGTGTTTACTGTTACAAAAGGCCCGTTTTTAGCGGAAGTTAGAGCTGTCAAATATAATTAAAAAGGAATAAATTAATAAAAGAAGTTACACGATCTTTGTGAAGGGATTTTATTTCAGTCGCACCTCCCGAAATAAATTATGAACATTTCAAACGATCGTTATCTTCACGCAATTCCCAATACTGGGATAGACAGAGGCCTAGTCTAGACAATAAAGTCCCTTTGACCCACCTTCCACCGAAGATATTTTCGGGACAACGTGACAGGTGTGGACCCGTCGCCGTTTTTATGTCCAAGCCAACGATATAATTCGTACATAAGTTTTTGAAAAAACCCATTGGTACGAGCATGCCACCTGGGGTTCGAATTCGGGTCTCGTGACTCGTAATTCCGACCACCCAACCACTCCGCTATCGTGACATTACGATCGTTAAATTTAATTAAAAGATATGTATAAGTTGAAGCAAATTTTTAACGACTCATTAATAAATTTAGAAACTCGGCCTTGCAAAATATTGGGGAGCGGTAGACATCTTGTGTTTCGGTGAGTGACCGGAGCCCGGTAGAGACCAGTAATCCGAGATTCAAAACTATACCCCCTCTACTCCTATTTTTCCTTTCAAAAAATACCTACAGCAGCCCTTATGTTGCGCCTGTGTCAGTATCTGAGTCATCAAAGTCTGAGGCACATGACAAACAAAATATCTACGCAATCAGTTCCTAAATAATCAGTTGCTATTTGTACATTTGTTAGCTCTCTAGGACACGTTCATATTTTAAACTGTAAACAGAAATGTGCACGGTCACTAGTTCGTGTAATATTCCGTCATTGCCCACAAGGAGGAAGGGCTTATCTTTCATCAGCACGACATCTACGGCCTTCGCATTTCCAAAATCACATTGACTAAGGCTATTGTTTACCCGGCCTTGTAATACCAAACCATTGTTCAAGACTTCAATTTTCGCCTTAACATAACATTTCACCTTGGATGAATTATAATTAACACACGCAATTGTTTATTTTTATCTCGTTCAGTAGTTAGGTACGTATACGTACGTAAGTGTAATCACCGAGGATTCTCCTTCGTTAAATTGTTTGGGCGTTATTTATTGATGCGTTTGTAGTTAAATCTTAAGTAGGGATTGTAATGCTCAAGTTTGGTGACTGTTTTCTTTCTGGAATAACTAATAAATCGCTTCAGCCGAGATTATGTGATTATTGACTCCCATTTATTAAAAACACTGAGGAGCTGCAGATGTTTTGCCTATCTATATGAAGGGAATTAGGAAAGGGACGGGAAAGCGAGAAGGCAGAGGCATAGGGTGTGGATCACCTTATGGCAAAGGGCAACGCACTTTGACTTTTGTGGTTGGGCGGTCGGAATTTCGAGTCAAGAGACCCGAGTTCGATCCCCAGGTGGCAGGCTCGTACCAATGGGTTTTTCTAAAACTTATGTACGAAATACATCGTTGGCTTGGACATAAGGACGGCGACGGGTTCACCACCTGTCACGTTATCCCGAAAATATCTTCGGTGGAAGGTGGGTCGAAGGGACTTAATTGTCTACCACTTTTACAGTGGAAGAGCCACGCATCAGCTTTTGATGATGCATGAATGGGCCGGCTCGACCGGGAAAGTACCACGACCTCACAGAATACCGGCGTGAACTAGAAGTCTAACAAACTTCTGCGTTTCGTCTGGTGAGTGCAGGTAACCGGTGGCCCACACACCTCTTTCCCCCAATTCTGGGGGAGGGGGGCACTCTAAAGGAGGCAACGCATCTGCTAAGCCTCTGGTATTGCGGGTGTTCTTGGGCGGCGGTAATCACTTACCATCACGTGAGCCACCTGCTCGTTTGCCTCCCTTTTCTATATAAAAAAAAACTAGACCTCTGTCTACCCCTGTATTGGGAATTGCGTGAAGATATTTATATTTATTATTTTAAAGAACTTAAGGGAAACTAATTTGTTAGATAAACTGAACACAAGCAAAAGCTTTTTAAATGTGCTATTGTCGCAAGAATGTACTTTAACGTTTATTGCCGTGACTGTCATAAGATGTATCTACGGAAAAAGCCAAGTAATCGAATAATTTCCGCAAAATCTTCTTAAAAATAAGCACGATATGATTGACAGCAGGACGATCGCCAAGCTGCTTACAATGGCGTGGCGATTAATAATCTGTGAAAGTGAATCGATGGTTTGTCGCCAATATTTCAAATGTTGCACGGTATGCGTTAAGTTATGTCGCTGATTGTAATGGCCGCTGTAATCGCTCGTCACTTTTTGCTTCCGATCTCACGTAGAGGGTGCCAATCGTTAATATATCTGTGGACTTTTATTGTACTCAGTATTTATTACCTTATATATAAAATTCCCGTGTCACAATGTTAGTTACCTTACTCCTCCGAAACGGCTTAACCGATTCTCATGAAATTATGTGTGCATATTGGGTAGGTCTGAGAATCGGACATTATCTATTTTTCACCCCCCTAAATGTAGTCCAATCCTATTTTTTTATTTTTAAATATTTTTTTTATGATATCATTAAAAAATACATAAAACCCTGAATTCTCACCACCCTACGATCAACCCCTATTTTTATATGGCAAAACAACGTTTGCGGGTTCAGCTAGTATACCTATATTTTATGTTATTATGATTTTATGTTGTTTTAGTATTGTCTGTTGTTCTTTCGTTCCAAATTTTTTTATCTCGACAAAGCGCCAGGTAGGTAGCCAGTCTAAAGCCTTTCACAGATATTTTACAAATTACTAAACAAGTCTAAGACCATGAAGATTGATAGTATTTATATATGTTATTTTAAATGGTATTTATTTATATTACATTTTATTTATACATCGCGCGTTCCCTATACAATTTTGCCTTCAGTCTTGCCCAATCAAGACCATAGTCTGTAGTAGTACTATATTAGACATATAAATCCGTAATCCATGTTGCACTGTACCATTGCATTATGGTTACCCTGGTCCGAGCGAATGACCGTGAAATTAGACTCGCGACAGGTGGCCGTCCTTTGAGTGTGTTCTAGACACTAACAATTTTTGATCGTGCTACGCTTCCTCTAATGTCAGTATGCTATGCTATGAAACGACTAGATTTCATTTAGCATTTAGAAATGTTTCTGCACTACTACGGCATTATTTCTCTTTTACAGATAATCTCTTATACGCCATGGTAGCCGAGCGTCTGGGTGATCGAAATCCGATTCAAGAAACCCGGGTTCTTACACCAGGTGGCTGGCTCGTAACAATTTGTTTATTTCAAAAATTTATGTGGGATTTATATCGTTGGCTTGGACATAAAGACGGCGACATGCTCATCACTAGTCACGTTGTCCCAAAAAATGTCTTCGGTAGAAGATGGGTCAAAAGGACTTAATGATCTAAACCTCTGTCTACCCCTATATTGGGAATGCAGTGAAAATATTTGTTTTTCTTATATACATATATGTTATAGTATATACTTTAATTATAATAATAACATAGATTTATGCTTATTATTTTATTATGTATATTATGCATATAACAGATTTATGCATATTGACGACTTCCGTGGACCAATGGCGTACGCATCGCTTTTCATGGTGTCGCCATCTGAGAGGCCCCGGGTTCGATTCCCGGTCGGGTCAATGTAGAAAACATATGCATTCTTATCTATGTAAATAGCAATTACACAATTTCTATTTATTCTTACCGACTGCCTATTTAACCTACCACCTGTCACGTTGTCCCGAAAATATCTTCGGTGGAAGGTGAATTGTTCGCAATAAAAATCGTAATGTACAGTTTTATCGTAGAGGTAGGGTTTGCTGTAGAGATTATGAAACCTAACTATGTTATTATTCCTGCTAAACAATAAACTATTAAACAATAAATAGCGTAACTAAATAAGTAATGACTCCAAAGATTTATTCAAAAGTTTATTAAAAGGAACTTAGATTTACTAAGTTTCTAAACGATAGATAAAAATTCAAGTTTTTGTTATCACACCTCTGTAAACTTAAAAGATATTTATCTATTTTTTTGTAATTTTTTATAATTTTCAAATATATAATTCTTTGTCGATCCAAAGGAAGAAGACAACAAGTTTTTCGAAAATTTTATACGATATGAATCATACTTGTATAACTGTATACTGATATATAATTTGTATTAGTATTAGTATTAAATAAGACGGCGACAGATTCAACACGTTGTCCCAAATAGGTTCCATTGATATTTGGGTCGTAAGGACTAAATTGTCAAGTTATAATTAAAAATAAAAGACTAAACTACTCCTGTATTGGGCATTGCGAAAATATGAAAAAAGTATCAATTAATGTACATAATATGCATATACGTTCGCATAAATTCACGTAAGGGCCCTCTCGTAAGGTCCCGTCGTCGGTTCGTTGGAAACCGGATTGGCGATCGCAGTGCCACGTTAGTCGTTGGCATTTTTCCCGTAGTCATCTACTGTTATGCTTCGATAACCTATTAAAGTAAATAAATAAATATCTCCATGCATATTCCATTGTAGACAGAGGTCTAGACAATTAAGTCCTTTAGAATAACCATTCACCGAAGACTATTTGGGACAATGTTATAGATTGTGAACCTATCGCCATGTGTATATATGTATGTATGGTATGTTAAAAAATGTGTATCAAAATCAGATTGTACGGACCCTATCTTAATAGTTATATCTCTATTTTAATAGCGGAATATTTTAATAGTTGAAGTTCTTAACTGTCCATTTGTTTAACTAGTAGATAAACAAACAAACAAATGACCGTATATGTACCATATTGTTTGTTCACTGAAGTCATAAGAAATATTTTTTTTATTACAAAGCAATTTATACCCATAATGACTTTTATTTGGACTTTAATTTTAAAGTCCGCCCTTGCAACAAATCTTTTCATTTGTTCGGAACCAATTTATGGAAGAAGCTCGTAATTGTTTCTTTTGTTGGGAACAAGTTGACCATCAACAGCAGAGTTGTTGAAGTGAATAAAGTTCGTATTTCACGGAAACTCAATTTCTAATTGAGCTTCAGAAGAATGGTTTACAAAAAATTGGTTACACTAGTCCAGAATTGGACAGAGCCTAAGTAACATACGCTTAGTCAAATATTTAGTTAGTTTATATAATTAGTTAAGTTTATACACTAATATTATTATTATAATAATGTCTATACTATAAACATTATTACAATAATGTATTGAGTGAGTGTTTGGGTGATCGGAATTCAAGATGAGACCCAAATTCGATTCCCAGTTGGCAGGCTCGTACCAATGAGTTTTTTTAAAGCTTATATACAGTTTACATTGATGGCTTATACATAAAGACAGTTTTGGAAAATTTGGGTAAAATGACTTAATTGTCTAGAACTCTGTCTACTCCAGTTTTGGGAACGGAGTAAAGATATTTTTAATAATAATATGTTTGAACTTTCATACATGCAAATTTTTTCTCTCCCAACCACTAGCCTATCGTAGCTTATAGTTGCAATAGGTTTAAAAATGCTTATAAGTTTGAAGATAACTTTACATTAGGTGTTAACTTTTATCTAATTTCGCAAGAATCGCTCTAATGTCGTATATGTGTATACTTTTGGACATGCCTTTTGCGCGTACGCAGAGTAGTAACAATGCATGAAATATTTTCAAATCATAATAGGTATTTACCGTTAGCCCAATAACTGTCTACCGATGAGAGAAGTATTACCTGAGACCACTGTCGATAACATGCAAGCCCCGGATACCATTTATCGGCATGAATTAGTTGCACTTTCAATTATGGAACCGATACGGACATGCTAGCGGTCGATATGGATTCCGACCTTTTAAACTATTAAACCTGTATTTGATAACTGCAATTTTTTGAAGATTTGAAATGCAAAGCTCGATTAAAAAAAGAAAAGAAAATGTATGAAAAGACCGCGACAGCTATTAAAGTATTCGAATGTCAGAACTATTGTGCAAGAGACAGTTAGTAAAAACTCATTACTTATAAAGCGTACGGTGGTTTGTAGTTCTGAGACTGAGTGATTTTGTTCACATTCACGCCTCGCTCTATGGAATACCTTGTGTTTCCCATCATAGATTTAGAAGTTTTTATTTTTTGTTCTTGAGCTATTGCTTTATTTAATGTGTTATATTTTATATACATTTTAATATTAACTTCCAAAGAAATCGCTTAATATTTAAACTTGTATGTATTTATTTAAAAACAAAATTCTTACGAGTATTACGTTTCTCTTATTTTTAAGTATTTTATTTTTATCCAAAAGCATTTACCGATAATGCTTTTGGATAAATACTATATACAAAATGTAGCAAATATCTTAGTACCATATAATAATCTTACGTGGTACATATCTGATATGAAACTATGACCCTACCGCAACGGTTTATTTGTTCTATATTAACTAATGTAACGCCAACGCAGCTGTTCCTCATGTAATAGTGATATAAGTTTTCGGGTAATTCGTGTACTATGTTATTGTCATGACGTCAGGTACGTGTGTCAACCGTTAAGCATCCATTAAGAGTCATTATTTTACGCTTCTGAAGCTTACGGGAGTTATTTCAATGTTGCGTTTTGCTTTAAGCTATTTCAATAGTCACCAAACCTAAAAACATTTGTAAGTTGAATATTATAAAAAAAACAGGGGAAATTTTGCATTATTTTATTAACTTCATAAAGAATGATGAATGACGAATATTACATTTATAGAGAATCTTTCTTTAATTTTATTTAGATAATATTAGGGTAACCCTAATACAAAAATCATATAACTTATTTTCACAGTTTTTTCACCAGTTGGTCTTACACCGCAGAATATTCTGCAGGACCTCTCACCCACACAAGGATTCGCCACAATCGTTACGTTCGGCAGGGTGCATTATTAATGTTGCATTAAATTTAAATTATAAAAGGTAACACAATTATAATTTAAGAAAAATGCAGGTTTTAAGAGAATAATTGAAATCGAGTAATGAGAAATCACTTCAGTGGTTAAAATATTAAGATAACTGACAGAAAGGCTACAGAAAAAAAGGAAAAGACAGGAAAACTGTTGATCGAATATGTTTTTCTTCGTGTTTACAGAAGCGTCAGAGAGAACATGAGCACTGAGCTTATTTAAATTAAAATTCTAAATCAATCCTAATTCGCATCCAATTTTTAAAGGCAAAGCTTTTCCTGTCCTACATTTTCTTTGCCCTGAAAGATTTGAGAAATCTCCAGACTTTAGTTGAGTAGGAACTACGGATTATTAGACAACCTGTCACAAGATAGTAACCACTTACACAATGTTGCGGGTGCTCGATGGATATAGATCGTGATCTCGCCGAAAAAGTACAAGTGTGATGTAGATACATCTTTTTACTTAAGAGTTTCCTCAAGTGCGCGATAGGTTACGATAGGTTACCTAGGATCAATCTCTCCATCTTAAATTTCTTTCATAGAGGCAGATTTAACATCTACTACTCCTTTTGGAGTTGCGGGTAAATATTTGGGGTCGGATACTCTATCATGCGATGTTACTTTTCTCCATTTAATACAAATTAAAAAAAAAAAAAACAAAATTAATTTCTAATTGAGGTTATTGTGCTACCACATTGTGTGAATGTAATGAGCAAAACCGGTAGTTTTAGTAATACTACTTAAAATTTCATGCTATTTGATTGGTGTTGCTTTATTCGTAGCGTTCTAATATTCCATAAACCAGGATAAAAACACCTTTTAACCTAATAACCTGGTTAACTATTATTATGAATAGATTTAGTAATTGTATTGAAAGGTTTACCCATGGTTAAGTGTGAAATACTTGGAGAAAGCTTTCACACGACGCTACCGTAAATACTTGTACGTGATTTGTCGCCGCCGGTCACTGGTCCAACCGCCCGAATTACTCCGGTACAATTCCATTAACTTAGTGTTTTCAAATTTCGGTGAAACATATTTTTATATCTTCACTAAAATTCCAAGTACTGGGGTAGGCAGAGGTCCTGAAGTCCTGTACCCACTTAGGCTTCGAAGGTTATTTGCGACAAATTGACAGGTGGTGACCTTATGGTCGTCTCAGTGAAACATTAAAAAATTACCTTGTGTTTTTTTAATTTGAAAAATGAGTAGACTCCTGACCTCCATCGAGCACAACGGCATAGATCTATAATGGAGCGAGTTTACTCATGAAAAGCCTGTGCACCTTGAAGAGGTTAAGGTTGTATTCTTTCGGGAATACAGAAGAAAGAGCATTCTATTCACTGACCATGCCCAATAAAAATGTGTATCGGAAGCGCATAGTCTGAATGTTTGAAATGTCGACCAGGTGTAGGTCTGCAGTGCGCCTGGTATCCCGATTATATATAAGATTAAGATAAGATTATGGAGCTCATCAGCACCATTCCCATAGTAAAGTCTGTAGAACACCGAGAGGTAGGCGACTTACCGGCCTACCTCTCTCCGGAGACTAAGGCTATCAAGATGGTTTCAATCAACTTATTGTCGACAATCAGTCGTTTGGCTCTGCGTTATACCTGAGGCAAGCTGGTATTTTGCTGAGCCATCCCACGGGAGGCTACAGTTTTATACTTGCCGAAATCATATTACTCTTACTATTGAATTATTATCCTCAACTGCTGCACTAGCTATTTTCATTGTTATATAATGTAAATTACCTTAAAAATAAATTGTAGACCCATAAGGTGCAATGAACCTTTTTTCTTAAATAAATAAAATTTTTATTAAAAATATGTTCTGTACTGTCATTACAATAGGAGTAATATGTCAATAATGACACAACATCCGTAGATTAATATTAAATCCGCAATATTCCGCTCCCCGGTGTATACAAACAATAGGCGTTCGCTTTTTTTCAATATTATAAGTGAATTTAACTTTATTACAAATCCAAACTTTATTTTACAGAAAAAAGAATTTAACTCCAAGTGTAATTTCTCGGTTGATTACTGTGTATTATTTTGTGAGCTCAAAGTAAGTTGAATAATATGTAATCCCTTTTTTTGTAGATTGTTTTTAATTTTACATTTATCAGTTGTTTTCTTGTCGGGCTTTTGTGTGGTAGAACCAATTACTCTCTCCTCATGAGGTATCACAAAGGTCAGAGGTGCCTCGCGGCATTTTGTACCACAATTAGGATTAAAAGTCGAGTAGACGGGCGCTTGCCCTTCAAATTTGGTGTTTGAGCCATGCCTGTAAGCAGTGGAAAAGTAGGATAGCCTTTGGTTTTTTATACATTTTGATACATATGGATTTTGTTACAAGTGTGAAAATAGTAGATAGTTAAATACTGTATAGATATGATGTTTACATGGTTTCCGACTTAATCTTTACACTTAAAACGTAATTTACCTTTGTCTAAAAATTTTAAATTTAGTGTTGCGATAGGCCGGTATACTAGCATGATTACGGGTATGAACGAATGGAAATTTATGTACCAGATTTTTAAAATCAGGTCCTTTTTTATTTCATTCAGAAACACAAATTTCATAAAAATGCCTGACTACTTTTCTTCATTTTTGCTACATTTTTTAAATTATGATTATATTAATGTTTGATCTTTTTCACAATTCTTTACGCAATTCCCAATACAGGGGTAGACAGAAGTCTAGTCTAGACAATTAAGTCAAGATATAATTTGTACACAAGTTTTTGAAAAAGCCATTGGTACGAGCCTGTCATCCTGGGGATCGAACTTGGGTCTCTTGACTCGAAACTCAGCCACCCTACCACTCGGCTACCGTGATACTTTTCGACTAAATTAATAACGAACCTGAAGTGAGAAATGAGCAAGGTGATAAAAATGTTCCCAGTGCTGGATGAGGTATGGGAATCAAGGAAGTGTGGTATCAAATACTGTGACAAAGACGCGACATTGGAGACCAGCGACACATGGCGTAGACAATGTGGATGCATTCGGACTAGTGAAAAGTTGCGAAGGATTCTTGAATGTTTCCCCGCTCCGCCGCCGCCTTCACCTGCCAGTGCGAGGCCCAGCTCGGACCCCGTAATTATTTTTAATTAATAAAATATTTAAATAAATATTTACTTAAATATTTTTTATAGCGGATACCTTTTTTTTTCAATTTAAATTATTTTATTTATGATTGATATTTATCTATAAACAAATACAGCTTGGTAGCCTATCTAGTAGCAGTAGCCTTTGAAGTCTATGATTGTGACTTTGAATCTCGTTTAGGACAAACATTTAACATGATGAATAAGACTTTCTGTATATATATTACATTTTTTTCGTAGTAAATACTATACTTTTCTACTTATTTGTCTTTAAATAAAAATATTGCCATTGTCATTTAAAATATTTCTTAACTAAACAAAGGAAAAACTTCAATAATTTTTTTATAACAGTTGCCTAATACAACTACTTGTATTTCGGCCTTCTGCACTATTCACCAACCTACCTTTCGTCCGACCACGTCCGGCGGGGAAGAGTTAAAGGCCGATGACTCTACCGGAGAAGCTGTTGCGTTGAATGAAAAAGTAAAGGAGCAAGTAAGTATTTCTTTAAGTTAACTTTTAATACAGATTTAAGACATATCTTATACTTATTATATATGATATTTTACTTCATATGCATGTGATTTATTTTTACCACCACCAAAAAGGTTTGAATAAGGATTTTCTTTAGGAATAGCGAGTATAAAGAGTTTGAAAATTTGGTAGATAGTTTATTTTCACAGCATAGATAAGCTGTGAAAATATTAAATGGATTAATAACCGAATAGATTTGGTTAAAATTTGTCAGATAGATTAGGCCTTGGATTGATCCGGGAATAATATACAATTTCACAGATTGGAGCAATCCAATGTATGCATTTTGATTTATATTGTTTGGGGACGGCCAGGGACGTTAAATCTAATTGTAATTTGAAGAAAGGATCCACACATATTACTACATAAAGCTCGAATCAAGTCGCAGGCAGTAAGTAATGTATTTAATATTCTACGTAATGTAACATATTCTATTATAGTATTTTATACGAATACGTTATATTTGTTACGGCTAGCGAAAAGGAGGCATAGTAAGGCTCGTGAGGTGAGATAGGATCGAGATTGATCGTGATGTGGTCGGGCCCTCAGTGTTCTTAGAGGACGTGGCCAGAGTTCTAATAAAGTTTACTTTATGCTTTTAAGAAACTAGTATTCTATGTGATAGTATCTAATTTTTGAATTACTGGCGTGAAACCTTGACCTCTGTGCTATGAAAATTCTTAGAAGACTGTTGCCCTGTGTTTCTTTTATAAAAACGAGCATTATAAAACACGAAGAATGTTTGCTTATATATAGTTGATATCTTACAAAAATTGTTTCAAGCTAATGGATTTCTTTTGTAATATATAATTTAGAGTCGATTTTAAAGACTTTTTTTTTTAAATTCATAATAGGAGTAACGAGATATTAAGGAGCTTACGGAGATAATAGCGGTGCCACGGTACGGACGGGACAAGGGTTCAAGTCCGGCCGTGTCAGTGGATTTTTTAATATCTCATTAATTTATTAACATAATAATAATAATGTTTAAAAAGTTAACCGGACATAAAAACGGATGGAACGAAGGCTTTATCCGTATAATTAATCTGAGTATTTTAAATTAGTTTCTAAACGTTAATTGTTTTTAAACATTACTATTATATATAAATCTGGGCCTTGTTTAACAAAATTTGATTAACTTGTACCGGTACATAGCCGTTCTTCAATGCTCAATTAACGGGAAGATAATGATCTCTAGGTTAAAACCAAGAATTCGTTGTTTATATTCCGGAACTGGGTTATTCGGATTATTATGTACGTGTATGTAAGAATTTAGCTGTTACATATTTTCACGTACTTGTAAATAAACACCGAGTCTATGTTAGTAGGTAAATGACTCGCAGTTATCTGTGTTACTTTAAGACAGTATGATTCACTCTTGGATTCAGCAATGGACTAAAATAAATGGGCCTTGCAAAAGTACTTAATCAAACTTAGTTAAATATGTATTTGCCACAATTATATTTTTTGCCGAAACTTATTAATAAGTCACGATTGCCGAGTGGTTGGGTGGTCGGAATTTCGAGTCGAGAGGCCCGAGTTCGATCCTCAGGTGGCAGGCTCGTACCAATGGGTTTTCAAAAACTTATGTACGAATCATATCGTTGGCTTAGACATAAAGAACGGCGACGGGCTCAGCACCAAAATATACATTTTCGATAATAACCAAAAAAAAAAATACATTTTCGATTACTAAGCTTTGCTTTGAAAAAAAAAAGCGCTATTCAACTGTCCTGAATTCGGTCCTGGAATTTAATTGATTGTACTAAGGAATTTAATTTTGTAATCCAATTCTAATTTTAAAGAAAATTTTTTCTTTTTAAAAAAATCGATTTTTTTTATAGAAAAGGGAGGCAAACGAGCAGGGGGTTCACGTGATGGAAAGTGATTACCGCCGCCCATGAACACCCGCAATACCAGAGGCTAAGCTGATGCGTTGCCGCCCTTAGAGTGCCCCCCCCCCGCAGAATTGGGGGCCGGGGGGGTGTGTGAGTGGGCCTCCGGTTACCTGCACTCACCAGACGAAACGCAGAAGTTTGTTAGACTTCTACTTCACGCCGGTATACTGTGAGGTCGGTATTTCCCCGGTCGAGCCAGCCCATTCATACAACAACAAAAGCTGTTGCGTGGCTCTACCACTGTGAAAGTGGTATCACTGTATCCATTTACCAAATTGAGTTAGTCGCCAATTTGCTTGTAAAAACTTTGTATTTGCTGTTCTTTTGTAGGATAGCAGGAGATCTTGGAACGTGGTCTCAGACCTGGTGCAGTTGGTGCAGCTATCTGTCACAGCTACGGCACTTGCCCTCTACTACCTCATTTACTGCTACATGCAATTAGTGTACTACACTCTGCGCTCTGCACTATACTTCCACAATGCTGACGGGTACGAGCTTTCATTTAAAGTTTAATTGGGATAGTGGTTTCTTCTTGGAAAAGCGAACAATGGACGAGCTCTTAACCACTAGCGATTAAGGGATTGCAAATGCCCTTGTGCCGTGTGGTATTGGCGTAACAATTTATGAACTCCTTTCATCCCTTAAGGGGCGAATTATAGGCGGTAGTCAATGCTATTTTCAAGGCTTTCCCCTATTCGCAATAGGGGAAAAGCCTTGAAAATAGCATTGGCTACCGCCAGATGGTGGGATAACCTTTGCATTGGCGACGGGCGTCTAAGGGGTGAGGTGCTTAAAACTGCGATAACAAAGCATGGCGATTATAGCCCCTACTCCTCCGAATCATCCACACTGGAAAGGCCTGT
Source organism: Sericinus montela (assembly GCA_029286605.1). Classification (NCBI taxonomy): domain Eukaryota; kingdom Metazoa; phylum Arthropoda; class Insecta; order Lepidoptera; family Papilionidae; genus Sericinus; species Sericinus montela. Next base: position 1,356,198 of record JAGSMR010000040.1, read on the forward strand.
ATTATACGAGCAGTGGCCATATAAGTTGCCTCATTAAGAGACTAAGCCTAGGAACATTCATACTAGTAGAGGAACCGCAGCAGGTCCCTTGCCGGCCTTTTGGAAATAGTAAGGATGAAGTAAAAAAAATGTCTTTACGCTATTCTCAATACTGGGGTAGACTTAGGTCTAGACTATTGAGTCCCTTTGACGCATCTTTCACATATTTAAGGCCTAACTTCGGCTATGAACCTGTTACTACTACTTCACGCATATCACGAGTTGTAAGTTGTTGTAATGTTTATGTTTTATTATCACCGTTGTATACCTGAATGACTAATTCATTGTGTTTTATCTCAGGCCAATGAAGATAACAATTGGTGTGGTGACCTTGACGTCGCTTATCGTCGGATTCAACCTGCTACTGCGAATGGAGCGACTTATCTTCATGTTTCATTGAATCAAATATGCACGTGAATGATGCCGACAAAACATTGATCTTTTATATTGAATCTAATAACAATTGCAATATGATGAAATAAAACATATTTGTCATTTAACTTGCCTTTATTTCAAATTCATATTTTAAAACAGTTTAGGCAGTGTAATGCAATTTTTATTGAATATTTAAAGCATACAAGTTATGCTGAAATTTTAGATATTATCTTAAAAAGAAATTTTAAAAAATCTACTGATGATCTCGCCGTTTGAGTTTATTCTTCAAAATTTCTTTTAAAGTTAATAAAAAGTTTGTTATTCTAGTTTGTACTGTGTTCTTTTTTAAATTCGGATTGTCAAACGACCATTCTTTATCAGTTTGTCAAAGTGATCATTGGGGACTCAATACGTTCCTAACAAGTAATTAAAAATTAGTAACCATTTACTTTCATCCTTCGTTGCATTAGAATCAACGGATTTGATACCATCTCTTACAATCATCCAGAATAATTAAAGGTGTCAATGAAAATGCATTCTGCTAATATTAGTTTTCCTTCTTTTTTAGTATATATATGAATCCATAACGAGAATTTGCTATAGTCGCCTCGCCTGGTAAGCGGTTTAAATCTCCAGACTAGACTAGACATCTCGCATCTAAGTGACAGCTGCCCACAATGCATGCTATTTGCATGTTTTTGCTCAGTATATTTCTTTTTGTTTGTCTAGTCATATGGAAGCTTTTGCGATGTTCTAGGTTAGGTCCTTTAATCGTCTCTTAAGCCGTTCTCAGGAAGAAAGGGGTTGATATTATTCTTAAGGCGATAAGAACCGGAATATAAGTAAAAGTAAAGTAGGACTCTGAAAATAACAATTAAGTACGAGTATATGCCCTATCTCAACATTCATTATGTGAGATTACGAGCAGAGCAGGCAAACGTTCTCGTCTGACAACCCTATGTGGCAAGGTTAGAACTTTTTAACTGTGAAAAATAAGCTAAAGACATAAGTCCCATTTGTTAAAAGTCTGGCCAGTAGCGGTTTTTGTTTCGAGTTTTTATATGCTTCCGCTTAATAATATAATTTATTTGCTTCCGACTATGGAATTTCAAATTACTGACCTCGATATACTCCTCGATCAAATAAGGTTAAGGCAAAGATTCTCTACCATACTCAATTACATCTTCAGCGGTAAGTATAAAATTTTCAAATGCGTGACCCATAAATGTACTTCCTAAAATTGATTTGTCTTCGGAGTCATTAGACGGAATCGTTCGTAATCATTCGTTAACAGTGTAATTGCTTTCCGGCGTCGGTTGTCCCGACAATATGAGACGGTTTGACCGGAACGGCGGCTGAAAGCGCACCTGCGTTTTTATTATTATTTAAAGAAAACTTTAACTTCTTTTAGGGTTTTGTTTTATCACTTGTATTAGGTATATTTGCAATACCTTTTTTAATTTATAGCCAGTGGTTCGGTGATCGGAAACCGAATCAGAAGCGTCGAGTTCGATTCCCAAGATGAAGGCTTGTGTCGATGAGTTTTTTTTTATTTATGTATCATTTGTATTGATGTCGTTACGATAGCTGAGAGGGTGGGTGATCGAAATTAGATTCTAGAGACCCGAGCTCGATCCCCAGGTGGCAGGCTCGTACCGATGGGTTTTTCAAAAACTTACGATTACTTACTTTTTACTTATGTACGATTAATATCGTAGGCTTTGACATAAAGACGGCGATGGGCTCAACACCTGTCACTTGTCCTAAAAAATGTCTCTGGTGGAAGATGAGTCGAAAAGACTTAATTATCTAGACCTCTGTCTTAACAGACACTGGGGTAACCCCCAGTGTTGGCAGTGACTTGAAATTATTTATCTTTTTATTTGTATCGTTGGCGTGGACACTAAGACAGCGTTTGATGTCAGAATCACCACAAATTGCTCCAAACAAGCTCCGGTGATATGTGGGTCGATAGTATTGTCTAGACTCACGACCACTCAAGTATTTAGAATATAGTCGTGAACTTAGTTTTTAAGATTGTCAGTGCAAATCAAAAAAATGAAACACGCTAACCACCTGTAACGTAACATTAATATGGGTTAAAAGGACTTAAAGGACAATTGAAACTGAGCCTATGGCCGGCAGTTTACCTCATGCGAAAATAAACCGTATGCAGGCAAAGGCGCAAAGCTTCACGTACTGTGACTGCTAACTGGCATGCGCTTTGATTATGCTGAAATCTTTATACGGGAGAAGAATTTAAGCTGCAGTTGACTGTTATTACCTTTGACTGTAATTATTTGTCCACTAAACCTGTGAACTATTTCATGCGAAGAAACTACAATTTGGTGCAGTAAAGTTTTCAAGTTTTAAAATTAATTTAAGGAAAATATATTTTATGTGTTATATGTTATATTTTATGAGAGATATAACTGTCGCCATATTCATCAAAACTGTTTTACTTACGACATGTGTAATAAACACCATATTGAGACTACATGCATGACATGCATTTTTTTTTAATAATGCATGTCACTCATGGTTAAAAATAACTAAAATCTAAAGTAACTTTTAATGCTTAAATTCTATCAATTTTATTCGTAAAATTCAAATCTCATTCAATTTAAGTAAATCAAAGTAAACGCTTTCTAAATTTTTTTTAGTCTGCGCTTAACATCAGCCGGTATTCTTTAAGGCAGCCATTACGTCCCTTCGCTTTCAACCACCGGTGGTGTTAGCGGAAAGCAGTCCGCGGGCGAGAAGGCACGGAGGCTGCACCAACTCTGATTATTCCACGACGGGCTGTCTTCCGAGACGCGTGCTCCGTATAACGCAGCACAACGAAACACCCGCGACTTTATACACGATTATCCTCAATAAAGTGATATTAAATGAAAATATCAGTTTGTAGTGTAGTGCCTAATTTTAAATTTAGACAAGTGTCGAGCGTTAAGTGCGTAGGCTAGATCGGTTAGTGAAAAATGTTGCTAAATACGAGGTAAGTGGAGTGTGGAGACGTTTGTAGAACAAAAAGTTGCTTAGTATACCAAATTTTAACTAGATGATGACCAGTATTGTTTACTTTTAGTTTCAAATTTCGACTTTAGCATCTTTAAAATATAGAATTTAGTAGAATTTATAATTTTTAATATGTAGGAAAACTAATGATTTTGAATAGGTATTTGTATAATATTGTGTTTATAACATTCTAATTTTATTTATTATACCTTAGAAATAAATATTAAACTGCCATTTTTTGACAAAAGTTAAGACAAACTAATAGAAGGTCGACTTAGGAATGTGGCATCCGTTTGAAATAACGACTTAAATTATTAATATTTTCATTTATATATTATCTTTAATTAGTATTTATTATTGGAATTGGCAGAACACTAATTTTGACAAATACCAGATCGAAAAAAAGTGGATCCATCAGCGGTCTACTTAATTTTGTTTAGTAGCGCCTGTGGAGCAAGGTGACAGATACTGCGAGTCGAGCAAGTATGGTAAATCCTCCTTATTTTAAGGATTAGATTTTTATATTTATGTAAGGATTATGCGACTACTGAATAACAATTTTTAGTAATATCCGTTGTTTCTGATTCCAAAACGCAAGGGCTTTAGCGACTTACTTCGGGATCAGAGTAATGTACGTAATATTGCCCATATCATAGATATGTATATATCTATGATATTACATATCTATGATATGGTATTTGTTTTTTAATCTTAAAAGTAAGAACGATGTTGCGGCATTTGAACCATTAATTACGAGGTATGAAATTACAAAGCTGAATTACATTTGTACTAGTTCTGTGACCCCGCTACGCTTCAGTGCATTAAACGGCGTCGATTATTGTTAACTTCCGAACAAATACATAAATAGTTATAGATTCAATATAATTCCAGTGAGAATTAGTTCCGGTTCTAAAATGTTTCTCAGACATTTCAATTTAGGTACTCTATGACTAACATATAAATATATGTTAAATACGAAGCTTCTTGCTAACGATAGCTTTTAACGATGCTTATATGTATAGTTCTTAAATACGAGTGAATAGGTATCTTGATTATTTGCTGTCGAAAAACATGTATATTAATGGTATAAAAAAGTTTAATTTAAAGTTTTATTATAAAAAAGATAAATGTATTTACAGTTTATTGATTTATATAATATACTATAATTTTATACTGTTTTATTCCATGTTTTTGTATTAGTACATTTATAAAATTTTATTTTGTTTATAACCTCTTAAATATACCCACACATACTTCACCTTACCTCTGCATCCCTCTTTTGGTGGGATAAGCTAGAGAATGCTGGAATACATACTAGCACTCTTTAGTCTAGTCTTATTGAACTGTGGTAATAACATATGTACAAACAACGGCCTGTAATATACCACTGATGGATATAAGCCTCTCCCGTGGGAGGGTTTGTTAAAATTGCCACGCGCGGTAAGCGGATTTGCGATCGAAGTATCAGACATCTTGCTTCATACACGCTGTTACCCGTCACCGGTCTCCTTATGTTGGTCTGGTATTCTGTTCGAGACTGTTATCCCTTATCTGTCAGTAGTCATCATTATCAACATTAGAAGCAGAGCTTCTTTTATTTTATGTTTTAAAAAAAGAATCGAAGAAACCTGTCGTTGAAAAGTTTGCAGCGGTCATGCCTTCAAAGCTAAGGTTACCGTATTCGAATCTCACTCGGGGCAAACATTTGCATGATGATACTTTACTGATATGTGGCTCTAAAGTTTAAATTATCTAGATGTACTACCTTTGTATAAGAAAATGCGTAAAAATATAAAATTATTATAATTCATGAAAAAAAGCGTAAATTAATATTGAATTTCTTCTATACATAATCTGAGCTGGAAGTAAATTAATATAAACCTATTATTACTTACAATCTGGGCAGGAGATGTAGATTTTACCATGAAATTGCAATGAGCTTCCAAGCTTTTTTGTAGTAAACTACTTATTCATACGACTTGTTCTTTCGGAATTTGATTTTTTTGTGGTTCATAATGAAATTTAATATATTCCATACGCCTTAAGGAAAATTTAACGCCAAATATCCGTTCAATAACAATAGTATTTATTGTTATTGAACGGATATTTGGCGTTAAATTTTAATAATAAATGGCGTTAAATTAAAAAATATATATAGTCAAAAAAAAAGAACATCTAAAATTCATTTACCTGAAGTAATCTTATGAGGCAATAGCCGCATTGTCGCACAACGCGTAGCGTGTCATGTTGGTAACGGTGCGTTCCGCGTGCCGCCTCCAAAATTATCTCTTCACCCTAGAAGGTGATCGAGCAAAGCAACTAATTGATTATTTTTGTAGAGATGATTATTTGGGAAACGCAGTCGTGTATTATAAATGTTAATAGGCATCGGAATCGATTAACAAAAGACATTCGCGATGGCCTTTGGTGCAGTTTGTAAGAGCTTCGGAAGGAATTTTCATTAATCTTTTATTTGTTTTTGTAATTGTAAGTGTCCAATTAAATCAAATTATTTATTTATTGGAATAAGAATAATAAATTGGTTTATCAATAATGCTTTTTTATTTTAATCTATCAGGGTTTCGTAACGTTCCTCAAACGGAGAAGAAATAGGCGAAAGAAACTCCGTTGGAATCGTCCTTCAATGGTTATTTGTCACTAATAATATTTTCCTTAATGACTTAATTCGTAGAGATTGCAAACGTATTCATTTATATTATAATATCCTTTCTGATAAAGTTTATCCCTTATTCTGATAAGATACACCGCGTATCTAAGAAAAACGTACCCATGGACGAGTTACTTAGTCTATGGTGTTGTAACTGGCAATACAAGCTTGTTGGTTAGCATTCATCTTACATACATCAGCATTTCTACTTAAGTTCAAGTAAGGTTTTTTGACGTACATACTTACATATTAAATTTCAATTAAAAGTTGTACTGAAGGGTCCAAGGTTTAAATTTCAATTGTAAACTATAAATTATATAAAGAATATAAATAGCTCCGTTACAAAATAAATATTAGCTGCATGTCCCCAAATCAGAATATCCGAAATAAATAACTCATATTTTTATTACATTGTGTGGTGGTGGAGTTCCTCTTTGCCATTTATTACGACTTTAACATAAATTCGAAAATAAATTAAGATAGATTGGTTCAAAAAGTTTAGTAAATATTAACATTTTGTAATAAATTTTAAATTAAAATAAGTCATGGATAAATGTTTTATAAGTTTCATATTTATTTTTTTCAGAAACGGGGATTTTCCCGCGATTTTTCCCATATGTTAGGCTATAATATTTCCAAACTAATAATAAAACATGAGACGAATTTGTTTTCAATATTATTTCAATGAGTTTTATTAAAAATTTTAGCGGACTTTGGCTATCAATATGTTACCTTGTGTTCTGGGGCTGTAGTTTAACAGAATCCATGTAATAAACGCGGTAGCCCAATTCTTTAGGGTACTAGTGAGATATTTAAGTAACTTAGTTCGTAAAATTTTATGTGATTTTAATATGTTTAGTTTATTTTAATATGTTGTTCGTTAATAATTAGTTTTGAAATTATGTTTATTCAGACGAGTTCTGTTTATATACTTACTAACCAGAGCCAGAGGGAATAGAGACAACTGCCACAATCCTGAAATACTCCTTAGCTTTGATCAGATTCGTTATTTTCTTTATGTCCACTAGATTTTTGACTTTCCTTTGTTTTTCTATCAGGTTTTAATTCGAGTTAAAATTATATGAACATTAAAAACTTAATATACTACAAGCTATTGCGCGCAGAATCATTTGTTGCAACCCTATATTGAGTAGCATATTTTTTTAACAAATAAATGCATATACATAGGGACAATATGATATACATTCCTGTGATCCTAAAGTAAGCAGCTTAAGCAATTGTATTATAAAATTAGAAACAACGAAGGTCACCTTTCAACGAAGGAACTCGGCTATCGTGAAAGTCACGATAGCCGAGTGGTTGGGCGGTCGGAATTTCGAGTCAATAGACCCGAGTTCGATCCCCAGTTGGTAGGCTCGTACCAATGGGTTTTTCAAAAACTTATGTACGAATATCGTTGGCTTGGACATAAAGACGGCGACGGGCTCACCACCTGTCACGTTGTCCCGAAAATATCTTCGGTGGAAGGTGGGTCGAAGGGACTTGATTGTCTAGACTCGACCTCTGTCTACCCCTGTATAGGGAATTGCGTGAAGATTTATTTAAACAACGAAGGTGCCACAAGAAATACCCAGATCCAAGAAAATATAGAAAAAGTGTTATTTTTTTCTGTTAGCGACCTCACAGCTGGCGACACCATGAAAACCGAAGTGTACTTGTCCACAGAGGTCATCGAATTAATATATCATTAATGGGATAAGTTTTTCTAATGTTCATATCACACAGTCAAATCACTATAATATATAAAAGTCACGATAGTCGAGTGGTTGGGTGGTCGGAATTTCGAGTCAAGAGACCCGAGTTCGATCCTCAAGTGGCCGTACCAATGGGGTTTTTCTAAAACTTATGTACGAATTATATCGTTGGCTTGGACATAAAGACGGCGATGGGCTCTAAATCATTACAATATTATATTATTTTCATTGCATAAGCTTATACAATTATTTCAATTAACAACCTTGCAGAATTTACCTATTAGGAAGTAGTTAATGAGACATGGCAACGCATGTTACGAACAAGTCATAAGGCCATTGAAACTTCTGAAAAATATTAGGTACAGTGTATTTTATTAAGTTAAAAAATAATTAAAAAAATATAAATTGCTGAAATTGGTTATTTCAAAATCAGCTGAAAAAACTCTTAACTGAAAAATGTTATTATTCTATTGACGATTTCCTTAGAGATAAGATAACTTTCTAGTATAAATGTATAAATTGTAATTGATATTTCTTGACATTTGTTATTTAATTACTAGTATTATTCACAATTATTATAATTTACTTTAATTATGTTCAACTAAATATTATGTTTATATAAATTCAAAATTTTTCTTCTAAATTTATTTTTTTTTTTTATATTGTAATTAAACTTTTGCATGCCTCAATAAGGCAGAATGTATAGGGCTATATTTTATAAATATTAAGAACTAATGTTACCAACATTCTGGCAAATAAAAAAAAATAATAATTTATGCAATACATTTAACCCCGATAACCGAGTGGTTGGTGATCGGAATCCGAGTCAAGAGACCCGAGTTCGGTTCCCAAAGGTGGCAGACTCCAGTGTGTGATTCATGTCATTGGCTTGGACGTAAAGACGGCGACGGGCACACCACCAGTCACATATTCCCAAACAATATCTTCGGTGGATGGTGGGTCGAAAGAACTTAATTATCTAGACCCTATTTTGGGTATGGCGTGAAGATATTTATTTGTTATATTTTACTAAATATTCAAAAATATTCAAAAATATTTAAAATATTTCGTTGCAGTTTTCTGCAATTTATGTAAATAGTTTCTGAAGATTATATTTATTACCAGTCGCATCAATAAATTAAATTGGTGACCATGAGAACCTTTGTTGTACACTTTATTTCTTCGTCAATTTTGAAAACTTTACGCCTTCAGAAAATTTATACTGATTTTGAATAAATAACCAGTTCCCAGCATCTTAGATTATCGGGAAAAGTTAGAAACCCCGAAAAGACTGACGAAAAAACTATTTTCTAAATTATTATCATTTACAAAACAAAAGAAAAACTGTCATTATTTTTTGTTATCTACTGTTATAGTCCAATTACCAATGAAATGCCGTTCGTTGAAGAGACTAATTATGCACCAATCTTTGGGGCGGAACGTTAAACAAAAAAGTGACAAGCATAACATTCCGCAATGGTAGCGGATCGGAGATTCCCACGGGAGGTGCTGGTGACGTGACGGCTCAGTTATGGACAAGGATCGTTTATTGGATACGATTAGTCTTCGTAAAATATAACGCGTCACATACAAATCACTATAGATATATCAAATAACCCAGTAATTTTGTATTATTTATTCCCGAAGTTAAGCTGCTTTCCAATCACTTAGTACAAAACTTTCGTGTAAAGAGTTCAGTTTTAGCAAGTGATTTTTAATAACAACCAGTTACATAATGGGTTTTTTAATTCAAAATATTATGTCCGAAGACCAAATCCAAAAACAATATTTTACATGAAGAGTTGTAAAGTCTGCCAATCTTTGCTGCCAATGCTAACTCCTCCTCTTATGAGCAAAAACCGAAAAGTTAAAAACTTAAGTTGCTTAAAGGTAAATAGTACTTGGTAACGTAACACGTTAAATCTATGGAAGTTCAGGTGTAATCGTTCATAGTGATTTAACGAATGGAGGACTAACTACGAAATTAAAGCTAACTTGACTAAATAACGCTAGTAAAAATAACCTAATCCATTCGCATAATTAACGTAAAACATGAAAGGATATTATCTAAGACGTTTCAGACTGTGCATGAAATTTTATAAATACTGTCTCACCTGTGAATTCGTTGCTTGTTTCCAATATTCATTAGTAGAAAGAATGGCACGACCACTTTCTGCTTTTTGTCAAGCTGTCAGCTTTATTTTTTTGTAGCACATGTCTTAAGTACTAAACTGAACACTATGATTTATAGAAATTAACACTACAATCATTCTTCCTTATATCTTATCGATCGAAGAAAAACTAAACGAAGCAGCGTGTATAAGTCACCTGCAAGGACGTAGGCCTCTTGGACCTTTAGCCGTTTGGAATACTATAGGTATCTAGGAAGTCACAATCGCTACGCTTGGCAGGTCGACTGGCGATCGCAACACCAGACTCTTCGCAGAATAGACACTCCTGCTCGTCGGAATGCTTAACTTTGGACGGCATTGTCGGGAGATGATAATCTCACCATCTGTTGTTGGTCATTGCAATAATTTCTCTAAGCCGACTTTTACGACAACCCCGAAAACAATTATTTTTATGCTGGTTATAAAACGAATTTAATATACTTTGAAATTTTTTTTCCGGAAACTTGATTATTTTACTTATTCGCGTGACGTGAATAGTTAATATCTACTTTTAATGAGCTAATCTTATATGCACATGTGTAAATGTATAAATTGTTATCTCAGAACTACTGTAACAATAAAGAATAATATTATATAGTCAAAATTATTAAAAGGGTCTGGTCTCTGAGAAAATTCATAAAAAATGTGATAAAGTATTAAAAGTGCTATCAAAATATTGTAAATACTAATAAATATTATTTTCATAAAAAACGAAGTGACGCAGTGTCCACAACGGTTAGCCGGCGCCGCGTAATCGACAAAGAACAAAAGACATAAACGAGCGCGCTCCGACACGCTGACATCGTCACCGTTAGAAATTTTGTTATTAGTTTTTAGGAACGGTACGACTTTAGGTGTATGCAGTATTGTAAAAAATTAAAAGGCTTGAACAATATGAGAACAAAAAAGAATAACTTTTTGACACAGTTTTTTGGGTGAAGTAATAGTTCTCCGTGTGTTGCGAAGGTCGACAGTAGATGATGGGTCAGTTTATCGATGTTATAGATTTCTATCTCTTCATATAAATCTTGAATTTTTTTACAATATAACATGTTTGATAACGAAATTAAAATTATTATTATATATGTCAGACTTATGTGCAAACAAAAAAAAACCATCAATGTTACATCTTAAGATTCCTCTTTAAAGGAAAAGGGAACAATGGATATTACAGATACAAATAGATAGAGATTACATGAAGAATATTTTATATAAATAAATTTTAGAATTGAATTTTTCTAAATAAATTTAGTAACAATAAGTAAAATAAAGTAAAATATAAGAGTTTATTACCTAAAAAGTTTATTGTTTTCTCAGTAAACTTGCTAAAGACCCACAAATTAAAAGAGGTGCTACAACTTACTAAGTTTCGCTCTGTTTATTCTTATATCGTTAAGGTCATCAAAATGTGTACTGACATTTCGTCAAACAACTACAAAGGTACATACTTGCTACTTGACGAACAATTTGACGATTCTACCCTTTCAACATCCACAATTTAAAATCTACAAATTAAATGTTCAAGATATTATATATTCTTGATCAAGATATTACATATTAAAGCAGCTTTAAATTTTCTCGCAAAGATATACGCCAAATTTTCAGATTTTAAATATAATTTTGTACTAAGGAAATGATACTTATTTGTAGCTCAAATTAATTTGTTAAGTAGTAATTTAGAACTGAATTAATATTTAATAAGCTGTACGAGGAAATATCTTTAATTCGATTTACAGCGGATTCGCGGAATTCACACTAAATATGTACATGATTTACTCCGCTGATCAACAGATGGCAGAAAATTCTACTTGAATTCCATATTACCCATGGTACCTACAACAGTTTTACTAATCCATCTTCATATAATTACATCGTAATAATCTATCATTAATCAATAGCAGTGTATACCGGCGTAAGAGTTTGTCATCCGTTTGCCCTGGGTATCGTAGGAGGCGACTAAGATTAAAATTAGACGCACCAGTGAGGGGCTGCTTTGTCTAAGGTGGGAGGTGTTTGGTACTCTGATTGAATATCCATGGTGGTTAAGGCAAATTCTCTGTAGAGTAGAGGGCTGACAAGTAAAAAATTTGAATGTTTACTCAACAATTGCAGGCTGGAACAGTGATGTACATGTTTTAGATGATTTTTTGACAAGATAATTATGTTTTGGCAATGGTAATAGGCGCGTAATCTAATCAATAATTCCTATCTGCATAGACTGAAAAAATGTGGCCACAAATCAAAATAACACCATGTCCACCACTGGATGTGCACGAGTAACGGACCGATTCATTCGGAACTCGATCACGAATCCGTATGGCGATTAATAATTGAGCCCGGAACGTTCGGGGGCAAATTAATTGCGTTCCCAATCGAAATTACACAACGAATGGTTGGTCAGAGTTAGGCATTACTTCCGGTGTACAATATTATTAGGGATTGAAGATATTTTACATGACAGGACATTACGTCCTATATCTAACAGTTTATAAAAATAGTAGCCAGTAAATTATGAATATTAATAATTATTTGAGTATTATAATTGATATCACTTCCTTTACTATCTGATACCTATCATAGTGATAATATATAATGAATTTGTATGTGGTTTACCGTAAGGCAATTTGATAAAAAAAGTTGGTGAATATTTATCAAATGAAAATTCTTATAACAGAACAGGTGAATTAAATTGTATACTTGGGGAGTGCTTTTAGCCGGGATGGAAGATGTGATTAGATGTGAACGCTGCCGGGAACAAAGTCAATGGTGCCCTGACTGCATTAGTCAAAAGGCAAGGCGTAGTGAAAAGTGCAGTGCACGCCATACAATACATAACCCAGTGTTGATACCGACTTTGTTATATGGCAGCGAAACCAGAATGCCAGATGAAGCATAAAAACAAGTTGAATACAGTGGAGATTCGATCTCTTCGTAAAATGTGCGGCATTACCATATCCGAACGAAAGCGAAACGAAGATATTCGCAATATGGCAGGTTTGAAAGATGACTTATCGCAAAGATTGATAAGGGCGTGCTTGGATGGTTTTGGCACGTTGAGCGAATGAGTGAATACCGAATGGTGAAGAAAATAAATAGCGTGAAAGTTATTACTAAAAGGTGTCGAGGTAGACGGAGACTAACTTTCGAAGACCATGTGAGCAAATTGCTCGAAGGGAGGAGGGTCAAGAGTACTCGGATACCTAGATGTTCATTTATGAAGAAGATAATGAATATGAAAGAAGCGAAAGAGGTATGTAAGGATCGTGACACTTGGCGATCTGTTCTCTCTGGCTAATCCGTCAGGGATTATGCGTGAAGATAAATATGAAAAAAAATCTTATTTGTATATGCATTTATTTCGGCAAATTAAGGCTCCCACGGCAATTTTAAACAAATAAATATCTTCACGTCATTCCCGATACAGGTATAGACAGAGGTCTAGAAAATTAAGTCCTCTCGACCCACTAACCACCGAGCATATTTTTGGGACTATGTGACAGGTGGTGAGCTCGTCGCTGTCTTTGTGTCCATGCCAACGACTACTCGAATTCCGATCACCCAACCACTCTATCATGACTTTTACGGAAATTTTGATCTATTTTTTTATATTCCAACACTACGATAAATTCACACGGGTAGTGCGTGTAATGTGACTAAGAAAGAGCAAGATCATCTTACCTGATATACCATAAAAATTTTGACAATGATTTCTTCCATCACAAATATCGGATAATCTGTGCAAAGGATGCGTAGGTTACGGTCTGGTGGTTACGTCTTGAAGGTCACTGACTTCCGTTTCTCTAATTCGCTTTATAAGCATAATAGAGTTGGAAATTAAATAAAAATTTGATGTCTCTAAATTATATGGTTCAAGTACAGAAGACCAATTCGGGTAAATGACTTCGGTCATGACATTGGATCTGGGTATTTCTTTGACCACTGCGATTTTTTTTTCTATCCTTACATATTCTTTGGAATACCTTCCGGTGGTAGCATATAACATTTTCTTAAACAACTTTTTAACCTAACCTTTTAACCTTCAGTACTTATTTATATACATAGTCTATACTTTACATGAGTCTCCGCATCTTTTGTATAACCAATGTTCAGAACGTTTGTGGTGAAATTTCAACAGAAGACAAAATAAACTTACGAGTATTGTGTAGTGGGGATGTAGAGTTATAGCAGGATAATTTTTTGAATAATAGCGAAATAAATAATGTTTTGGTAGCTAAACTAACATAATATTATGATATATATCCATAAAAAATATTTTCGCGCAATTCCCAATACAGGGGTAGACAGAGGTCTGGTCTAGACAATTAAGTCTCTTCGACCCACCTTCCAATTAAGATATTTTCGTGACATCGTGACAGGTGGTGAGCTCGTCGCTGTCTTTGTGTCCATGCCAACGACTACTCGAATTCCGATCACCCAACCACTCTATCATGACTTTTACGGAAATTTTGATCTATTTTTTTATATTCCAACACTACGATAAATTCACACGGGTAGTGCGTGTAATGTGACTAAGAAAGAGCAAGATCATCTTACCTGATATACCATAAAAATTTTGACAATGATTTCTTCCATCACAAATATCGGATAATCTGTGCAAAGGATGCGTAGGTTACGGTCTGGTGGTTACGTCTTGAAGGTCACTGACTTCCGTTTCTCTAATTCGCTTTATAAGCATAATAGAGTTGGAAATTAAATAAAAATTTGATGTCTCTAAATTATATGGTTCAAGTACAGAAGACCAATTCGGGTAAATGACTTCGGTCATGACATTGGATCTGGGTATTTCTTTGACCACTGCGATTTTTTTTTCTATCCTTACATATTCTTTGGAATACCTTCCGGTGGTAGCATATAACATTTTCTTAAACAACTTTTTAACCTAACCTTTTAACCTTCAGTACTTATTTATATACATAGTCTATACTTTACATGAGTCTCCGCATCTTTTGTATAACCAATGTTCAGAACGTTTGTGGTGAAATTTCAACAGAAGACAAAATAAACTTACGAGTATTGTGTAGTGGGGATGTAGAGTTATAGCAGGATAATTTTTTGAATAATAGCGAAATAAATAATGTTTTGGTAGCTAAACTAACATAATATTATGATATATATCCATAAAAAATATTTTCGCGCAATTCCCAATACAGGGGTAGACAGAGGTCTGGTCTAGACAATTAAGTCTCTTCGACCCACCTTCCAATTAAGATATTTTCGTGACATCGTGACAGGTGGTGAGCCCGTCGCCGTCTTTATATCCTAGCCAACGATATGATTCGCACATAAGTTTTTGAAAAACCCATTGGTAAGACCTGCCACCTGGGGATCGAACTCGTGCTTCTTGACTCGAAAATCCGACCACTCAACTACTCGGCTATCGTTATATTTATATACATCTTTTTGGTAATAATACTAAAATAAAAGAAAATTGCTGCCAGAAAAAAAATGAAAACAAAAACTAAATGTTTCGGCCTGGCTATTTTCAATTCACCTGTCAAATGTTAATAAGAAAAGCCATTATTTATTTATTTAGGATCACCAACGGGAAGAACACCAAACTGTAATTTTAACATGTTTTGCATACATTTCGAGTGTCTTACCAATTATAGGCGATCACAGCTTATTATATACAAATAATCAAGTTATGATGTATATAACTTGATTAAAAAAGAAAAATAATATAAAAACGGCTTACATTATAATAGAACTAACGGTACCGATAAAAACACAACACAAATTCTCCAAATACAGTTTAATATCTGTATAAGTTTTCTTCTTCTATGTGTAAGTTTAATATAAGTTTAAGTGAGATATATCTGAGAAAATTTTCTTAGATACTTCTTTCTTTCTTCTGTAAGAGTGTTGTTAGTTTCATTTGAGGGCTTTTTCCAATAAATATATTTAAAATATACAAACTGTAATATATACAAACTGAAATAAAATGGAATTCTGTATGGTGGCGGCATGGTATAAAGTACATGTCTTAGAATATAATCAACATAGTTATATCAATAAATGACTAAGAAAATTGGAGTGAAAACCAGGTGTATTATATAACCAGGTATATAATAAAGTAACTATTCAGTGAAAATCTTATTTTCATCAGTGGGTTGCACAGAAAGTCCTTAGAAAATACAATGTAAAATGTTGCGAATACTTTTACTGTTTTTGGAAGTAGTCTCCGTTCCCCATTTTTTCTTAAGGGCTTCTTCTATGGTATTCGCACGTAGGTCTTCCTCTATCATCAAGCTAATCGCAATTTAAAAGGAAAAAAACTCCTTTTAAATTGGCAATTTTTAAACAGGCCCGTTCTAAAAACTTTTAGTGAGACCCATTAACACACGGCAATACAGAAGAACCTGCCTGCCAGAACCACGAACCTGCTACTTTAATGTTTGTTAGTGTTTTTCAGTGTGTAAAGTACATTTGAAAGGCTTATTTTACTAATGGATGTAATATATTTGATTTGTATATTTTATGGTGAGAACAAAATAAATAAATATTTTTTTAAACATAATAGGATATAAATGACTAAAAGAGATAAAAATACAAAAATAAAGTTTTAATCGTTTTTCTTAAAAATTACTTCATTGCCATATACTGAATGATAAGCTACGAACATTGTTATCTACAAGATTGCAATTGCAATTCAGAATAACAATTTTATTTGTCTATATCGTAATGGCCGAAAAGTGATGCACAGCATTATATGAATACAAAATAAAAGACAGGAAATTGGATTAATATATTTATACCTGCCACCGCACGTGTTCTACCGATTCCACTGATCGCAGTCCACGTTAAATGGTAATTGATGCCGATATTGATTCTCCGACTCAATCTCTTTCCCTGTCATTACACTGCCGTGTCTTCTGACCCCCGATTATGTAGAAGCTCTGATTTCAATTGAACCACTGGTAATAACTGGTAACTCACGAGCACGAGTTTGAGTCGTAATATTATGTATTTATGAGTATTATTAATAATATGGAGATCAATTGTTATATCACGTTTTATATTCGCTCGCGTTTAATAACGTTTATTACATTTTATTGATGTGCAATTGTTTAAGGTAATAATTTTATATACTTTTGCATTGTTTCAGGTTGTTCGTCATATGCAGCATTGTTCTTTCAATGAGCGTGAGTTGATTTTTGGTGATCATTTTTCTGTTTCTGATGTTGTGGTGGCTTACAAAATTTTTAACTTTTCATTAACTTTGGTCAGGTAAAAAATGAAATATAGTAAAGCTTTAAATGGTATGCTTTACAATGATGAGTGATAAAAATTAGGGTATTTGATAATTTTTTTTAATATCAGATTGAATTATTTAGATTTGGCACATGTTTTTAATTTTGATGACGACCTCCGTAGAAGAGTGGCTTCCACTCCGGTTTTCAAGTGTCGCCATCTCTGAGATCCCGGGTTCGATTACCGGACGGATCAATGTAGAGAAATCACTTTTCCTACATTTTCTCAGGTCTGGGTGTTTGTGTTAACTTTGTTGTTTCCGATTACCTCAAGTGCTTAAGCTGCTTACTTTGGGATCGGAGCAATGTATGTGATGTTGTTCCTACCTATGTATGTATTTATTATTAATTTAATTTTGCTCCATTTGAACGCACTCTGAATCGAATTCTCCTCTTTTACAATCTCGAAAATTGTTTAGAAATTTTTGATTCAAATTGGATTTTGATATAAACTATATACTGCTACTAAAATGTGATAGTTATCATTTTTTATGTGTCAACAGAAAGTCAGATCGTCACCATACTCGGACTTGTCATCGGAATCTTTGGAATCATCGACGGAGCTTAATCTGATATCGATCTCCTCTGAACTTCACGAAGGTTCTGGAGATGATCCTCCGGCTCCATCCACTACAAAGGTATTTTTTTTCATTTATTTGATTTTCCCTCCGAGACTACTGTACACACTGATAATGATTAAGTATCTTAGGAAACATACATTTTTAGTTACATGTTTCGTAATGTGAATCTCATTACGAAACATATTACAAAAAAATGTAGGGGAATTTGACGCAGAAGGAATATAGTAATCTTTTGACCTACAATGAAGACAAAATTTAACGGCACCTCATACGTTTGAAATCTATTAAGCCAGCTACAGAGCGTGCCAATAAAATAGCTACATACTCGAAAAACATCACCTTTCCATCTGGGCTGTAATTTAAAATGATATTAATGAAAATTTTAAATGTCTGCCCAGAAAATTTAAAAATTTCGAACTTTAACAAAGTGTTATTTTTTTGTAGAACGAGACACGAGAACGGGAAGCACTTAAACCAGATGGCAGTGAGCAAGATCCGGTGAGTATTATTTATAAAATTTTATGCTTTATCGTGTGTTTACGGCGTAAGAGCATTCGTTTCAACAATTCTTTCGTGGGTGTAGTAAGAAGCAAATAAAGGAAAAGCCTTGGAAATGCTGAACGTTACCGACAGATGGCGGGATAGGCACCTCAAAAATACAAGACTGAAATTCAAAATACCGGTTATTGACACCAGCATCTGAGATGCTAGGTGTCTGATTACTGGAGAGGCCTGCGTCCTGCAGTGGACTTTAAAGATCGTTATGTATGTTGTGGTGGTTTACAAAATTTTTAACTTTTCATTAACTTTGGTCAGGTAAAAAATGAAATATAGTAAAGCTTTAAATGGTATGCTTTACAATGATGAGTGATAAAAATTAGGGTATTTGATAATTTTTTTTAATATCAGATTGAATTATTTAGATTTGGCACATGTTTTTAATTTTGATGACGACCTCCGTAGAAGAGTGGCTTCCACTCCGGTTTTCAAGTGTCGCCATCTCTGAGATCCCGGGTTCGATTACCGGACGGATCAATGTAGAGAAATCACTTTTCCTACATTTTCTCAGGTCTGGGTGTTTGTGTTAACTTTGTTGTTTCTGATGTTGTGGTGGCTTACAAAATTTTTAACTTTTCATTAACTTTGGTCAGGTAAAAAATGAAATATAGTAAAGCTTTAAATGGTATGCTTTACAATGATGAGTGATAAAAATTAGGGTATTTGATAATTTTTTTTAATATCAGATTGAATTATTTAGATTTGGCACATGTTTTTAATTTTGATGACGACCTCCGTAGAAGAGTGGCTTCCACTCCGGTTTTCAAGTGTCGCCATCTCTGAGATCCCGGGTTCGATTACCGGACGGATCAATGTAGAGAAATCACTTTTCCCTACATTTTCTCAGGTCTGGGTGTTTGTGTTAACTTTGTTGTTTCCGATTACCTCAAGTGCTTAAGCTGCTTACTTTGGGATCGGAGCAATGTATGTGATGTTGTTCCTACCTATGTATGTATTTATTATTAATTTAATTTTGCTCCATTTGAACGCACTCTGAATCGAATTCTCCTCTTTTACAATCTCGAAAATTGTTTAGAAATTTTTGATTCAAATTGGATTTTGATATAAACTATATACTGCTACTAAAATGTGATAGTTATCATTTTTTATGTGTCAACAGAAAGTCAGATCGTCACCATACTCGGACTTGTCATCGGAATCTTTGGAATCATCGACGGAGCTTAATCTGATATCGATCTCCTCTGAACTTCACGAAGGTTCTGGAGATGATCCTCCGGCTCCATCCACTACAAAGGTATTTTTTTTCATTTATTTGATTTTCCCTCCGAGACTACTGTACACACTGATAATGATTAAGTATCTTAGGAAACATACATTTTTAGTTACATGTTTCGTAATGTGAATCTCATTACGAAACATATTACAAAAAAATGTAGGGGAATTTGACGCAGAAGGAATATAGTAATCTTTTGACCTACAATGAAGACAAAATTTAACGGCACCTCATACGTTTGAAATCTATTAAGCCAGCTACAGAGCGTGCCAATAAAATAGCTACATACTCGAAAAACATCACCTTTCCATCTGGGCTGTAATTTAAAATGATATTAATGAAAATTTTAAATGTCTGCCCAGAAAATTTAAAAATTTCGAACTTTAACAAAGTGTTATTTTTTTGTAGAACGAGACACGAGAACGGGAAGCACTTAAACCAGATGGCAGTGAGCAAGATCCGGTGAGTATTATTTATAAAATTTTATGCTTTATCGTGTGTTTACGGCGTAAGAGCATTCGTTTCAACAATTCTTTCGTGGGTGTAGTAAGAAGCAAATAAAGGAAAAGCCTTGGAAATGCTGAACGTTACCGACAGATGGCGGGATAGGCACCTCAAAAAATACAAGACTGAAATTCAAAATACCGGTTATTGACACCAGCATCTGAGATGCTAGGTGTCTGATTACTGGAGAGGCCTGCGTCCTGCAGTGGACTTTAAAAGATCGTTATGTATGTTGTAGGTATTTCAATATACATTATTATTAGAACAATCTCAGGCGATCCCTCTTCTTCCTATGTTTTTCATTTGGAAACGATTTAATTGTAGTCCTCTGCTAGCAAGAAGCTTTGCTCACGTGGATTGCTCGGAAAAGGGAGGTTCAAGAATACTCGGATACCAGATTTGCGTACACGAAGAAAAAATATAAAGGCGAAAAGGCATTTAAGGATCGTGACACTCGGATATCTCTTCTGGCTGGCTAGCCCATCAAGGGTTCACACATAATTATGAAAGATACATTAGTTTATTATAATATATGTATATACTAGATACTTCATTACCGGCACAGTAAAAAAATAATTAAAAAATTTTACAGTACTTAGAAATCGAGATAGAAGGAATAGTTCTTTAATTTACATCGCCGTTTACACTGTGGACATACATATGTTCATACCATATCCTAAAGTGTATTTTACAAGTAGACTGGCTGACCTCGCAAACGATGTTTTTATCATTTAAAAAAATAGGGATTAATCGTAGATGGGTGGAAATTTAGGGTTGTATGTATTTTTATAAACAAAATAAAAGTTTTCCGATTTGCAGACCTAAGTATATTGCACACAAAATTTAAAGAAAGTCAGTGGATTGGATTTCGGTGGAGTTTAATTACAAACACCGTGACACGAGACTTTTATATATTACATAAACTAAAACGAATTAAATAATCTTGCAGTATCATTGTATATTGCTTACTTTTATTTTCGTTACCTCAATACACGATGAAGCGATGCATGAGATTTCACTCTCATTATGAATACATAATTCGACCTTGAGTACAAAAGTATGTAGAGCTGTATCTTCTTTGCATATAAAAATATAACTTTCGTATGTTTGTGATTAAAACATGAAAGAAAAAATAAATTGGCATATTTTTTAAAAGTAAGTCACGATAGCCGAGTGGTAGGGTGGTCGGAATTTAGAGTCAAGAGACCCGAGTTCCATCCCCAATTGGCAGGCTCGTACGAATAGGTTTTTCAAAAACTTATGTACGAATTATATCGTTGGCTTCGATATAAAGACGGCGCCGGGCTCACCACCTGTAACGTTGTCCCGAAAAATATCTTCGGTGGAAGGTGGGTCGAGGGGACTTAATTGTCTAGACTAGGCCTCTGTCTACCCCTGTATAGGGAATTGCGTGAAGATATTTATTATTATTTGATTTATTTATTTTTTTAAAGTAACTGACTCGAGTTGCTCACATGAATGGGAAATTGAATATTTTATTCCTTAATTATCGATATCGAACTGAGTATAAAATTAACTACTATGTAATAGTAAAAGAGCTTTTTATAGCAAAGTTTTATGGAAATTAATTCAAGCTTTCTATTATTATTAAACACAGTTAAATGAA
The DNA here is from genome assembly GCA_029286605.1 of Sericinus montela. Lineage (NCBI taxonomy): Eukaryota > Metazoa > Arthropoda > Insecta > Lepidoptera > Papilionidae > Sericinus > Sericinus montela. Next base: position 1,377,959 of record JAGSMR010000040.1, read on the forward strand.
AAATTACAGATAAGGCGTATATCGTGTAATAAGCCTTTTATGTAAAGAAATTAAGAAGTGAAGATATTTATTTATTTATTTTACGGTAATTATTCAGTAAAACAGTTGCGTGAAAAACTATTTTTAGACGATATTGCAATGTCAAATAACATTACTAATGGTACTGTTAACCACTCCAACTAGACTGTAAAGCTTGTAACTGGAGTAGTATACGATAGTAGTAAAGTGGCCGATCCCGCGATATTATGTTTCGCAGTCCACACCCTAAACCATAGTGCTTGATACTACCTAAACCATAGACGCTGATGTGATAAGTTTTTGCTACCCGTGTTTTATTTGAATAGAAATTCCTAAAATTTCTAATCTACTTAAACCTAATGGTGGAATGGACTATTCGACTTCATGTGATCTACTTATCCAATTCCATTGGAAATACTCTCACTTTTCAACAGAAAAAACAAACTTACAATTCGTAGCATGCAGTTTTATAATTTTTTTAATGCTTTTAGTGAGGTAAGTGAGCAAAAACAAACCGGAGGCTCCGTCTTGGTTACCGCCATCGCCACATAATTAAGTCAAAGTGGGTGAAAGATTTCTTTATAATACTTACCAATTTACTACTGGTTGTTCGGAATCGACTTTAAGCTAAACACAATTTGTCACAGTCTTGTACGAGTTAGAAACGCACGTTTCTTGTGATATTGAAACTATTTTTATATTTACGTTAATATTTTAGTATTCACTTGATTTTATTACATTTATTAATTGAAAAGAAAATAAGAAGAGACGGCCTCCGTGGTCTGTGGTTAGGAGTCCCGGGTTTGCTTCCCAGACGGTTCAAATTAGAGTACCACTTTTTACTGAAGTGTCTCGGGTATTCCTGATTCCAAAACAATAGTGTATTTGCTACTTACTTTGGGATTAGGCCAATGTATATGATGTTAATAAAATTTGATATTTTTATAAATCATCGTATAGATTAAATGTGTAAATGTTGTATTATGTTTTTTCTTTCATGCGTGAGGACAATGAAAAATGCTTGACCCCGTCCTCCGAACATTGATTGCTTAATTCCTTTGCGCGTGTAGACAGCGGCCAACAGCACAATAATATTCCACTTTAGACACAGTTTGTGCAATATAAAACACAATAACACCAGCACGATGTTTAGGGCTAAAACCTGATAAGAATCATTCAGCATAAAGTACATAATAGTTTCAAAATTTAAGATTTAACATTCCGTTAAATTTAATGAATACTTTTGATTGTTGCAACAAATACAATACGATGAGAATAAAACTGTATTAAAAGTGTCACTTGGTGTCGCCAGCTCTGAGGTCCCGGGTTCTATTAGGAGTCGGGTCAATGTTGAAAACGTTGAAAACACTTTTTCTTCATTTAATCGGGTATGGTTGTTTGTGGTATAATTGTAAGTGCTTGAGCTGCTTACTTTGAGATATTTTTTTGTTGTACGTATGTGATGTGGTCTCTATCTGTGAGTGTATTTACTTTACTTACTTTTCCTTACTTTATGGCTTGTTGATATAGACCCCTCTCGAAAGGAGTGTGCTGTATTTGCCACGCTTTTCAAGCGGATAAACGAACGCAGTATTAGATACTTTCTCACATTAGACGCAGCTGCGTTTCACCGATCTGTTTAATGTTTTGGTATTTTTCGTCAAATGGTGGCATTGTCCCGCCGTCAGTCTGAACTCTTTTACTTATTTGTGGGGAAATAGAGTCCAAGCCTGTGAACGTTGGTGTCCCACAAGGCTGTGTGCTATCGCCAACCCTGTTTCTTCTGCATATCAAAGATTTGTTATAAATTAGTAACATCCATTGCTATGCAGATGACAGCACTGTTGATGCTCTATAAACTGGCCGTGCCAATATTTCTCGGGAACACGTCAACGAGTACCAGAACAAGTGTTTGAAGTTCGAGATTTTGTTAGACAAAATCTCGGACTAGGACCGACTAAATTTAGTTCAGTTCAACCCTTAAAAGACAAAAGTTTGCGCGTTTACCGCTAAAAACAAACCCTTCGTCGTATCATTCCGTTTTGAGCACTCCTAGTTGCTTCAGCCAGTATCGGAATCCTTGGCGTCGACATATCGAGCAATGTTCAGTTTCGGAGTGATTTAGAAGGGAAGGCCAAATTGGCCTCTAAAAAGCTTGGCGTGCTCAGTAGAGCACGACAGTACTTTATGCCGGCCCACCGTTTTTTTTTTTTCAGCTGTCCATGGAGTACTGTTCTCATCTCTAGGCGGGGCACTCCAGTGTCAGCTCCTTCCATTTGACCACATCCAACAAAGAGCGGCTCGAATCGTCGACGAACATACTCTATCCGATCGGCTAGATCCCTGGCTTTGCGGAGAGATGTTGCATCTCTTCGCATTTTCTAAGGTCTACTACGGAGAGTGCTCCGAGGTGTTTGGATTAATCCCAGACGCTGAATTTCACCATCGTACCTTAAGGCATAGTCAAAAATTTCATCAATACCACCTTGATGCTTGGCATTCCACCACAGTGCGTTTTCGCGGAATTTTCTGCCATGCACTTGCACTTTATGGAATGAGCTGCCGTCAGCGGTTTTCCGAAGCGATACGACATAGGGACCTTCAAGAAAAGAGCTTATACCTTTTTCAAAGGCCGGCAAAGTATGCTATTCCTCTGGTATTGCAGATGTTCATGGGCGGCGGTAATGACTTACCATCACGTGTGCCACCTGCTCGTTTGCCTCCCTTTTCTATAAAAAAAAAAAACGCTGGCCACCCTAGCCAGCACCTCCTCAGGAGACAATGCAGCCTCTCCCTCTTCTCCCTTATCCTTCACAATCCCTTTGAATTATTCCTTTGAAAACTCATATAAAACCCATGGCATGACAGAGGTGGAAAATTGCTAACTAAAATCTATTGCTAGGATTCTCTTCGTAAACTATCTGGAATTTCGTTATAAATAGCAATGTAAACATTATACATTCCTCCATGAATGAGCCACGCTTTATTATCTATTATTAATATTGGGTACATCATTGTCATTTATAAATTTTAGTGTATTGAAAGTCCAAACTTAAAATATTTATCTGTAAATAATTGCAAATATTTAAGAATTAAGTTAATTTATTTAGTTAAGTTAATTTAGTTCTTTTGTAAAGTTTTCTTTTTAACTGATTTACAAAGAAAGATCTGCAAAAGTTAAAAATAAACACTATTAGGGAGACATCGTGAGAATGTAGGGATGTAGTTAGGCAGAAGTTGGCGGAGCATGTGCGGTGATACCTATCTAACCCGCCGCCGTGAACTAGCTGTTCTTTGACTTGTTGCACGTAAACCATGAACGACGCATTATCTGCCCCACATAGAAACACTTAGCACTTCCCATGAAATTTTAATTTCATCTTCATTTCAATAAAAATTGCGGTGGACTGAAATGTCGTATTACTTTTTTTCTCATTGTAATTTATTTAAAAGCGAACGCAATAACTTGGATGTGTAATGCAAATTCTGTATTTTAAATAAGTCACGATAGCCAGTGGTAGGGTGGTCGGAATTTAGAGTCAAGAGACCCGAGTTCCATCCCCAATTGGCAGGCTCGTACGAATAGGTTTTCAAAAACTTATGTACGAATTATATCGTTGGCTTGGATATAAAGACGGCGCCGGGCTCACCACCTGTAACGTTGTCCCGAAAAATATCTTCGGTGGAAGGTGGGTCGAGGGGACTTAATTGTCTAGACTAGACCTCTGTCTACCCCTGTATTGGGAATTGCGTGAAGATATTTATTTATTTATTTTACGGTAATTATTCAGTAAAACAGTTGCGTGAAAAACTATTTTTATATTTACGTTAATATTTTAGTATTCACTTGATTTTATTACATTTATTAATTGAAAAGAAAATAAGAAGAGACGGCCTCCGTGGTCTGTGGTTAGGAGTCGGGTTTGCTTCCCAGACAGTTCAAATTAGAGTACCACTTTTTTACTGAAGTGTCTCAGGTATTCCTGATTCAAAACAATAGTGTATTTGCTACTTACTTTGGGATTAGGCCAATGTATATGATGTTAATAAAATTTGATATTTTATAAATCATCGTATAGATTAAATGTGTAAATGTTGTATTATGTTTTTTCTTTCATGCGTGAGGACAATGAAAAATGCTTGACCCCGTCCTCCGAACATTGATTGCTTAATTCCTTTGCGTGTGTAGACAGCGGCCAACAGCACAATAATATTCCACTTTAGACACAGTTTGTGCAATATAAAACACAATAACACCAGCACGATGTTTAGGGCTAAAACCTGATAAGAATCATTCAGCATAAAGTACATAATAGTTTCAAAATTTAAGATTTAACATTCCGTTAAATTTAATGAATACTTTTGATTGTTGCAACAAATACAATACGATGAGAATAAAACTGTATTAAAAGTGTCACTTGGTGTCGCCAGCTCTGAGGTCCCGGGTTCTATTAGGAGTCGGGTCAATGTTGAAAACGTTGAAAACACTTTTTCTTCATTTAATCGGGTATGGTTGTTTGTGGTATAATTGTAAGTGCTTGAGCTGCTTACTTTGAGATATTTTTTTGTTGTACGTATGTGATGTGGTCTCTATCTGTGAGTGTATTTACTTTACTTACTTTTCCTTACTTTATGGCTTGTTGATATAGACCTCTCTCGAAAGGAGTGTGCTGTATTTGCCACGCTTTTCAAGCGGATAAACGAACGCAGTATTAGATACTTTCTCACATTAGACGCAGCTGCGTTTCACCGATCTGTTTAATGTTTTGGTATTTTTCGTCAAATGGTGGCATTGTCCCGCCGTCAGTCTGAACTCTTTTACTTATTTGTGGGGAAATAGAGTCCAAGCCTGTGAACGTTGGTGTCCCACAAGGCTGTGTGCTATCGCCAACCCTGTTTCTTCTGCATATCAAAGATTTGTTATAAATTAGTAACATCCATTGCTATGCAGATGACAGCACTGTTGATGCTCTATAAACTGGCCGTGCCAATATTTCTCGGGAACACGTCAACGAGTACCAGAACAAGTGTTTGAAGTTCGAGATTTTGTTAGACAAAATCTCGGACTAGGACCGACTAAATTTAGTTCAGTTCAACCCTAAAAAGACAAAAGTTTGCGCGTTTACCGCTAAAAACAAACCCTTCGTCGTATCATTCCGTTTTGAGAGCACTCCCCTAGTTGCTTCAGCCAGTATCGGAATCCTTGGCGTCGACATATCGAGCAATGTTCAGTTTCGGAGTGATTTAGAAGGGAAGGCCAAATTGGCCTCTAAAAAGCTTGGCGTGCTCAGTAGAGCACGACAGTACTTTATGCCGGCCCACCGTTTTTTTTTTTTCAGCTGTCCATGGAGTACTGTTCTCATCTCTAGGCGGGGGCACTCCAGTGTCAGCTCCTTCCATTTGACCGCATCCAACAAAGAGCGGCTCGAATCGTCGACGAACATACTCTATCCGATCGGCTAGATCCCCTGGCTTTGCGGAGAGATGTTGCATCTCTTCGCATTTTCTACAAGGTCTACTACGGAGAGTGCTCCGAGGAATTGTTTGGATTAATCCCAGACGCTGAATTTCACCATCGTACCTTAAGGCATAGTCAAAAATTTCATCAATACCTCCTTGATGCTTGGCATTCCACCACAGTGCGTTTTTCGCGGAATTTTCTGCCATGCACTTGCACTTTATGGAATGAGCTGCCGTCAGCGGTTTTTCCGAAGCGATACGACATAGGGACCTTCAAGAAAAGAGCTTATACCTTTTTCAAAGGCCGGCAAAGTATGCTATTCCTCTGGTATTGCAGATGTTCATGGGCGGCGGTAATGACTTACCATCACGTGTGCCACCTGCTCGTTTGCCTCCCTTTTCTATAAAAAAAAAACGCTGGCCACCCTAGCCAGCACCTCCTCGCGAGACAATGCAGCCTCTCCCTCTTCTCCCTTATCCCTTCACAATCCCTTTGAATTATTCCTTTGAAAACTCATATAAAACCCATGGCATGACAGAGGTGGAAAATTGCTAACTAAAAATCTATTGCTAGGATTCTCTTAGTAAACTATCTGGAATTTCGTTATAAATAGCAATGTAAACATTTATACATTCCTCCATGAATGAGCCACGCTTTATTATCTATTATTAATATTGGGTACATCATTGTCATTTATAAATTTTAGTGTATTGAAAGTCCAAACTTAAAATATTTATCTGTAAATAATTGCAAATATTTAAGAATTAAGTTAATTTATTTAGTTAAGTTAATTTAGTTCTTTTGTAAAGTTTTCTTTTTAACTGATTTACAATAGAAAGATCTGCAAAAGTTAAAAAATAAACACTATTAGGGAGACATCGTGAGAATGTAGGGATGTAGTTAGGCAGAAGTTGGCGGAGCATGTGCGGTGATACCTATCTAACCCGCCGCCGTGAACTAGCTGTTCTTTGACTTACATTGCACGTAAACCATGAACGACGCATTATCTGCCCCACATAGAAACACTTAGCACTTCCCATGAAATTTTAATTTCATCTTCATTTCAATAAAAATTGCGGTGGACTGAAATGTCGTATTACTTTTTTTTCTCATTGTAATTTATTTAAAAGCGAACGCAATAACTTGGATGTGTAATGCAAATTCTGTATTTTAAATAAGTCACGATAGCCGAGTTGTTGGGTGGTCGGAATTTCGAGTCGAGAGACCCGAGTTCGATCCCCAGATGGCAGGCTCGTACCAATGGGTTTTTCAAAAACTTATGTACGAATTTCATCGTTGGCTTGGACATAAAGATGGCGACAGGCTCACCACCTGTCACGTTGTCCCGAAAATATCTTCGGTGGAAGGTGGGTCAAAGGGACTTAATTGTCTAGACTTGACCTCTGTCTACCCCTGTATTGGGAATTGCGTGAAGATATATATTATATTGTATTTTAAATGAATTACTAATCAGTTATTGAATGAAACGAATTACTCAATTATATTGAAGTTGTAGTTTTCTTGGTTATTGTTTCGTAATGTTTATTGAAATTTATTTTTATAACTGTCTCTACCCTAGTAATAGCTTTTTTCACCTAATTTTACCAAAATGATATACATTACCAAAGTAATTATCTGGCCAAAGCGAAATTGCCTTATCGTTTTGATCCTTTTCTCTTTATTTGTCAACAATGAAGTTTCCGCCACCGAACCCCAAGTAAAATTGAACATTGTAATTTCAACTCGGTGAAAAGAATTATCGATGATGGATGCCAGCAGCAAAAACCAAATCCAGATATCTTGGACATCAAGAAACCTTGAGCATATTATTGTTTTTGTTTAAAATAAATAATAATAAAACAAACAAACAATATATGGAAAACACATAATACATAGATATGGAAAACATCACATTCATTACTCTGATCACAAAATATGTAGCTAAAGCACTAGTGTTATGGAATTGAAGACAACGAAGGTACCACAGACACCCAGACCCGAGACAATGTAAAAAAGTTTGTACAACGTTTGACCCGTCCGGGAATCAAAGTGGGAAATTGCTGTCACGTTAAACCAAAGAAACTCATGTGAAATTTGCGTCGAAATAGCTAAATTGTCTACACCTCTGACTACTCTACTATTAGGAATTTGTGACGGTATAATATATAACAAAAAAGAATAAATTTTAATTTATACAATTCTTTTATTCTAATTCTTTAATTTAGACATTTTATTTGACTAGGCTTAATAGGGTAATAGAAGGCTTCTATTGTTGCCACATTATCGTGTCGGCAGTAACGATGTGTAAACAGTAGTCAACGAACAATAATCCACTGGCCCAAATTTATAATGCGTGCTGAGGTCTGTCTCGCGGCGTGCGAACCGCCCTGGCATACTTACAAACATCTATCACTTTTTCTGCAAAACTTTTCAAGGGGTCGTGACTGTGAAATGGTGCATTACTGTCAGTAATTTGATAGTTTGTTTTAGAACGTTTTTTTTCTTTCGGATAATGGATGCAATCTTCGCAAGTGGCCAGTAGCACTCGGTGGGCAAATTTTGTGTCGTTTACGTATTTGAATAACGGTTTTACTTTCGAAAACATTTTAGGTCAATGTTGTGAGGTTAATCTGTATAAAAATATCCGAGTAAGTGATGGAGGTTTTGTGTGTATAGGCGAGTCGGAAGGACGTCATTAGACGTTTAGTAGATAATCTCATGGCTATCGCGATTTCCGAAAGTCGTAAAGTGGCATGATTTGTTACTCTTGAACCTGTATTAAAACTATGTGTATGTAAATATTATTATTATATATTCACGCATAGCCTCTGATGGGGTAGTCAAAGAGAACAGAAGTGTCACAATACATTTAAATAAGAAAATAAAATTATACCGTATGGTATCGGCCAAATATTTATTATTTACTATCGCCTTTCTTCTCTTGGGTGTCATAGTAGGTGACTAACGCAATGGGTTATCAAAATGCTTATCATCACAAGAAATACAAGACTGGAATTAAATATACCAGTAAAGTAACAGCATCAGCATCTAATATGCGAGCTATCTGGTACAATGATGATTGTTAATCCGCTTGCCAAGCGTGGCGATAAAGGTATATCATACTTTAGAGATAGGTACTGCAGAAGACTTTTCACGGGCCGGTTGGGTAAGTATTTTTTTATATAGAATAGGGAGGCGAACGAGCTGGTGGCTCACATGATGGTAAGTGATAACCGCCACCCATGAACACCTGCCATACCAGAGGAGTAGCAGATGCGTTGTCGGCCTTTGAGAAAGGTATCTTTTCTTGAAGGTCGTATCGGTTCGTAAAAAGTAAATAAAATTCTTATAATATGTTGAAAACTGATAGCACATGATATATCAAATACAATATAAACGAATTTAAATACAATTTCTATATTACAATTCTCGCCAGCACGTGCACAGTACGTCGTTTAAAAATATCACTGTTGTAACAGTAAAATAACGAGCAGTGAAATATTAGCTATTAATGAGAATGTGCTATAATTCATCAGTTGATTTTGCCGAGCACGGCCTGCGTCTAGATTTAGCATTTAAATGCTTTATTAAGAGGCTTATCATCCTAGCGTCGACACCACCGCATTGATTTTGCAATATGATTTTTTTCCGGTCTATATCTTTTTGCGGTTTGCCTTTCTTCATTTCGTCGGCATTGAGGAGTACCGATTGTTCTTCAATCTTGAATACTATATTTTAATGGAATAATAATATATTGTATATAAATATTACAAGTTACGATTGCCGAGTAGTTGGTGTTTGAGTCAAGAGTACCGAGTTCGATCTGCAGGTGGTAGGCTCGTACCAATAAGTTTTTTCACAACTTATGTAAGATTTATATCTTTGTCTTGGACATGAAGACGGCGACAGATTCACTACCTGTCACGATGCCCCAAAAAGTTTTTTCAGTGAAAAGTGGGTCCAAAGAACTAACTAAAGAACCTCTGTCTACCCCAGTGTAGGTAAGTTAAGATATAATAATATTAAAATAAAATGTATTCCTTTTATCCTTAGGTAGGTTTTTGTAGCGGATAAAAACAGCTACATCCCGGTCAGCATAAAGCCACGGTCGCCAGCTACGGAGGTTGGATGGCGAGAGCCGCCAGCCTGGGAGAGAGAGTATAGGAAACATCGTACCAATGGCAGTAGAGTGCAGTGTACGTATATGATAATTCTACAATCTGAACGATATTAATTCTAATTTACTTACAGCAAAACGTAGAATTCTCTTTCTTATAATTTTAAATAAAAATTGTATGAACAAAATTAGAAAATTTATGAACATGTATCTACGTAGCTTGATTTAGACCATTATCATTGGTAAAGAATCAAAAAATTTGGTTTTGTGTATGTAATGGCGTCTTTTAACTACTACCAGCCCAAGATTTGCTTTTAGGTTGCGCTGAAAATCAGTGTTGCGGGGATACCCTTAACGTATGCTGAGCGTTGACCTTTTTGTTGTTGTTTTAATTTTAAAATATCATGTATTTATAATTTATTGATTGTTATGGTTCAATAAATAAAGTTTTCTTTCTTTCTTTCTTTTAACCATGTAAGTATTTTAACACTAAAACATTAACAGTCGATTAGTTATAACCTTTTCTTAGTGTTCTTGTGTGTTCATTTCATAATTTGATGCGGCAATTGTGACGATTGTTCACTTAATTCTTTTTATTCTAACGCGAGTCTCCAGTGTTTCGAAAACGGATAAGGTATTATCGCCATCGACATGTGTTTGCATCATCACTTGCGCAGTATAATACATTTATCATAACACAATTATACTTAAATTTACTAATATTTTGTAAGATTCTAAATTTTATAAATTTAGTAAGTTAAGATAAATTTTCTATTGATGTTATTACATTAGAAATTATTATCGATATTGAATTTTGTTTCAAACTTGAAATAACTACGCTTAATGTTAAATATTATACACTGACACTCTTATGAGCATTGTGAATTGCTTTAATTATTATTTCTTATTGGTAAGCAGTTTATTAATATTATTGTTCTCTGATGAACTAAAACGTCTAATAAAAATATCGCAAAGATACCACCAAAAACGAGAGTTTTATTACAGTGCAGAGAAAAATTATCTAACAGCCCACCTGATGGCAAGTGACTAAAGCGGCCATTTTACATCTGGGTAAACCTGGATAAAGATAGAATCATTGTCCAGGTCCAAAAGATTCTATCTTATTAAATATTCTATCTTGCCTCAATATCTCTGCTGTCTATACCTTTGAAATCGGAACATAACAGTGGTTACAATGCTGTTTGGCGGCAAAAATGGTCAATAGTATATAGTATTATTGACGACCTCCGTGGACGAGTGGCGAAACACCGGTTTTCAACGTGTCGCCATCTAGAGGTCCCGGGTTCGATCCCCGGTCGGGTCAATGTAGAATAATCATTTTTTCTACATTCTCTAGGGTCTGGGTGTTAGTGGTGCCATCGTTGTTTCCGAATCCCATACCACAAGTACTTTAGCATGTTACATTGGGATCGGAGCAATGTGTGTGATGTTGTCCCTATCTACATATGTATTTATTTATTAAAAAAAGTATTTTATTGTCCTTGGCTAGGCAGAAAAGTAGACCTATGTAAACTGGATCGGGCTTTTTTTGTATTAACTAATGAAACAATTTTGATTACCAGACATCGAAGCAGAGTGCCAGGATGACTTCATGAAAATCAGAGTCGGATTCAACGGATCATTCAGCGGCTTGGTTTATTCCGCAGGTAATGTCGATATTATAAATGTATGTATTTATAAAATCTTTAAACCATTGCGACCATTCTTTTAAGTTTTTCTTAATGAGCCGTAAAAGTCCACTGTAGGCCTATGTCCTCTCTTGTAGGGAAGAAGTTCTACGAACTCGCGGAAATCAGATTTTCGATTAGGCGCCTTGCACCTCAAACACACCTAGTTTTAAACATGCTTATGCTTAGACACCGGCCTTTTTCTTAAACTGGGTGGTTTAAGCCATCTGCAGTTTTTCAAAGCTTTTTCGTATGTGATCTTTTATAATATTTACTATAAAAAAGATATGATGGATTCTTAAGCCATTGCCATATATCAAAAATATTATGCAGTATATAATTACAAATATCATATAATTACTAATGCTCGTCATCTACAAGAAAAAGGGAGTCTAATATTGAGTTATTAAAATTTGTAATTATCTGAGAAAAGCTGTAAATTAAAATTCTCGGTAAACACATTAAAGAATGACACATTGTTTTAAAAATTCCTCACCAAGACAATCTGCTGTACCAAATACAAAAAGTTACTGTGAAAGGTTACGCTATAATTGCATGCACTGCCCCGCCTATATCCGTTAACGGTGTGAGTAGGCGCTACAGTACTTTATTGCGACAGTTAGAAAAATTGACGCCACTTAACTGCTGTTGAGAACTAGGCAAATTAACTAAAACACTATTTAATTGTATCCTTACTAAAACATAAGACTATTAGGAAATAAAAAAAGTTCCTATTAAAGTAAAATAAAAAATCACCTTAGGATGAAATAGAAATTGTGTAGATATGTGGCGAAATTATTTAATACCTTGCGCCAGCATTTTCGGTCACTTAATTCTGTCCCTTTACGGGAGGAGTTTCTTAAAATCCTTCTCAGCTGATGTCTTCTACTCTGATGTGTTACCACAATGTTAAGTTTATATAATAAATAAACAAAATAAACATAAATTAAGTAGTTTCCCTGATTTCGTGATTAAGCAGTGATTTGTGAGTGATCTTTCCTTTTAAATATTAAACAGTACTTTGTCGTAGTCGACATTAGAAACATATATTCTTATATATATAACTTCAGTTTTAACCGACTTTAAAAAGGTGGAGGTTCTATGTACATCTAAATGAGAAACTTTTAAAATTCTTTTTGGTTTTAAAGGATATAGTTCAGAGATGGTCCCACAATCACTAAGCCAGAATTTCATTATGGGAAAGTCAATTCAGTATCTTTTTGAGGAAATCAAACAAATTCATTAAATTTTATTGGCGTTTCTATTATTTTTGTTGAGAATAAACAATGTTGAGCATAAAATAAAGACGAAGGCAAAAAATGCTGCTGTCACCGGCCTGCTTGATATTGGTCTGGTATTTTCTGTTCTTATCTCAAAATCTGCTGGTAGTCAAACCGATTTTCGATGCTTGCTCGCCTATACGACACTCATGAAGAAAAAGGATGGTAAATTCTTACAACGGCACCATCAAAAAATATTTACAGTATCCACACAAGTTTTGTAACACAAACGTGCGTTGATGATGAAACTCCTTAAAATTTAATGGTTGTCGAAATTACTCGTGTTGATTATATTATGTTTAGAATCTTCCTGTAGATTTTACCCTTAGTGCATTTTTACAGACAAAAAGTTAGTAGGTAAATTGTTATCGGCAATATTTAATATTGTTTGTTATTTTATATTTATTTATTGCAACCGCGCCTAACGTCCGCGAATCGCAAACAATACCATTCTCTCGCATCGTTATAAAAGATAAGAGTTTACATTGTGATGTGTGGTCGTGAGACAAACGCATAATTGTTTAGTCCGTTATTTAAATACGTTATAACAAATTAATATAAAGTTTGATAAGCGTAACAATTAAACAATAGCGAACGTTTGTTTTAACGATTTAACTATATTGATTTCTTTGCCCAGTAAATAACAATATGTAAAATTTGCAATTTACATTACATCATATTTTTTTAAATTATCTACTTGTCAATGTATTAACTACTAATTTAAAGGCTGAGAAGTAGTGGTGCAAAAGAATTTGCAATATAGTTTCATCATTTTGGTGTCCTAGAATTAAGTATGAGAGTGTTAAATAAAAATTCTTAACATCTGTCCCACAAAACTAAATATGCAGGACAAGTAATGCCATTGCCATCGCACAAGTTATTGAAGAACAATTTTAAAATTTAAAGTGATAGAATACTTAGAGAAAATAAATGTTATGCATTATTTATGAAAATCTTTATTCTACAAGTCAGGGATACTCATCCTAACTTACCTGTCCGGTAGATGTGGTATGGTATACGGGTATGCGACCCCGGCTTCCCTAGCTATTACTGTCCTATCCCTTGCCTTCCTGGGCGGTAATATCCTACCTTTCCTAATTCCCACCCTAACTTACCAATCTTCCTTTTCTCACAACCTATACTTCCCTTTCCTTACTCCTATTCTCTCCGCCAATCCAACGTCTGCCTAGTCGTTAGCGTGCCACACTGCCCTGGGACCGGGCGACCCAGAACTAGGCTAGCCTTACCCTGGCATGCGGGGCTCTGCTGGGGTGGACAAACCTTTCCCTTGCTACTCGTGGGAACGCAATGGTGAATTTTACTTACCAAAAAGGCGGCGATGTGGTTCGCCACCCATCACGTCTCGTTTCTCGCGGGGGCGAAAAGCGGCCCATGGAGAGCCGCTTCGCTACGTTGAATGTAAGAGGAGGAATGGATGGTAAGGTAGATGAAGTATGTCAGATGATGGACGAACGATGTATAGATATCCTGTGCGTGAACGAAACCAAGAGGAAAGGATGTGACACCACGGTTCATGGTCCCTACACGGCATACTGGTCGGAGTCCCCAAACCAGCCGAGGCTGTCAGGGAGTTGGTGTGATTCTTTCCTCTCGAATAGTTGAATGTGTGATAGAGCATGAATGTGTAAGCCCAAGACTCCTCTGGGTTAGGTTAAAGTTGGACTCACCCGCTTGTTTATCCTTGGGGTTTATGCACCGACGGATCTGCGAGGGGTGGGTCATTAAAAGCCCAAAAAGAGAGAGAGGAATTTTGGGATAGCATGAGAGAGGTCTTGAATAAATGCGGAGAAAATGAACGGATCGTGATGTTAGGGGACTTTAATGGGTGGGTTGGAGTAAAGCGTGATGGGTATGAAGGAGTACTGGGCACATTTGGGGACGAGAGAGTGAACGAAAATGGGAGAAGCCTACTTGAAGTATGCTTGGAATGGAATCTGTGCGTGGCCAATACAATGTTTGATCACAAAAGATCCATTTGTATACAAGAATTGAGGGTGAGTCTAGAAGTATAATTGATTTTGTTATTGTGGATCAAAGATTGAGGAAGAACCTGCTAGACACTCGAGCATACCGCGGTGTAGGCCTTGACACAGACCACTTCCTGGTCATAGCCCGAATACATGGCATCTTTAAACGGTGGCGACACCGAGGAGCCGAGCCTACGAGTGTTTTGGACAGAATAAAAGTGGAAAATCTACAAGAAAAGGATAAGAAAGACGAGTATGTAGAGAAACTGATAGAAAGTTTTAAAGGCATAGAAGAGATATGTGTGATTGAAGATTTGTGGGAGACATTTAAGAAAGGAGTCGTGAATGTTGCTGTTGAGGTATGCGGAGTAGCTAAACGGAGGAAAGGAAGAAAGAAGTATAATGTGTGGATGGATAAAGATGTACAAAAGGCTGTGCAAGAAAAGAAGAAAGCGTGGTTGGATTGGTTAGCAACAAAAGCTAACCAAAAACTTCAAAAGGCGACGAATGACGAGATAAAAGAAGCGAGAAAGAAGTATAAAAGATTCAAATCAGCTGCGAAAGATGTTGTGACTAGAAAGAAAGAAGAACAAAAGGATGATTTTGATAGGAGGCTCACTGAAGATTTCCAGTCAAACATCAAGTTTTTCTGGAAATCCGTCAATACAGCCAGAGGAAAACCTCTACCTCGGAGCTGAATACAATCAGGAGTCAAGATGGGAGCATAATAAAAGGAGAAGAATATGTGTTAAAGAGATGGAAAGAGTATTTTGAATGTTTATTTGAAAGAGAGGAAGTGCAGGTACAACACCAGGCACCTTCCATGGTTAATATAAATGTTGGTGACAGTGAGATAAGCGTGGATGAAATAGTAAAAGCGTTGAAAAGTATGAGATTTGGTAAGGCTGCCGGATATGATAGGATTACCGTCGAGATGCTGAGGACTGACAGGGCTTAGTGGCTAGTCAGCTGTACCGCCTTTTCAATATGTGCTGGCAAAATGGGCAAGTACCGGGAGACTGGTGCAAAGCCGTAATCGTGCCATTATATAAGGGAAAGGGGTCACGGCAGGACTGCGTAAATTACCGCGGTATAAGCCTTCTCAGCGTCGTCGGTAAATTGTATGCGAAAGTGTTGATTGAAAGGGTTGTGAATGAAACGGACGAAAAGTATGGGATGCACAAGCGGGATTTAGAAAGGGAATGGGGTGTACGGATCAGGTCTTTTCCTTGCGGTGCATAGCCGAAAAGTGTCTGGCTAAAACCAGAAGGTCTATTGCACGTTCGTGGATTTAGAAAAGGCCTATGATAGAGTGGTGAGGAATGAATTGTGGTCAGCATTGTCCGTGAAAGGTGTCAGCAGTATCCTCATACGAGCATTGCAATCTCTTTATAGGGATTCCTGTGCTTGTGTAAGGATAAACGGGGCGTACACTGAATGGTTTAATATCGAAAAGGTGTTAGACAGGGATGTGTAGCGTCACCGTGGCTGTTTAATCTGTTTATGGACAATTGCTTGACAGATTTAAAAGAGAATGAAAGTGGGTTGAGAATGAATGAGTTACTCGTCAAATGTTTTCTCTATGCTGATGATCAAGTATTACTTGCGTCTTCAGCCGAGGAGATGCAGGAGATGGTAACTGCTATGAGTGAAGATTTTGTTAGGAAGGGGATGAAGATGAATGTAAAGAAGACGAAAGTAATGGTGTTTGAAAGAGATGAGGTCATGACAGACTGCAATATAGTGATTGGAGATGAACAAATTGAACAGGTGAATGAGTTTGTGTATCTGGGTTCAAAGTTCACAAGAGATGGAAAGTGTGAGAGTGATATTGAAAGAAGAGTGAATGCAGGAAACATGGTGAATGGAGCTTTGCACTCCTTTATGAGCAGTCGGATGGTGTCTAACAAGGCTCGTTTGGCTGTGCATAGGGGAGTTTTGGTTCCGACACTCATGTACGGAAGTGAAAGTTGGGTATGGCAGAAGAAACATGAAAGCAGAGTAAATGCAGTTGAGATGAGAGCATTAAGAAGTATGTTAGGAGTTAAACTGAGCGACAGGATAAGGAATGGTGAAATAAGGAAACGTTGTGGTCTGAAAGAAGATGTAGTGACTAAAATTGAGAAAGGTATGCTGAGATGGTTTGGCCATGTCGAGAGAATGAATGAAGAACGATTGACGAAAAAAGCATATAAGGCGAGTGTGAATGGAAGTGTAGGAAGGGGAAGACCTAGGCGGACGTTTCAAGACCAAATCAGGGACGTCCTGAAAAAAGGCCAGGTCAAGAGTACCCTGAATCGAAGAGAATGTATGAAGGGAATAATGAAAGTGGACGAAGCGAAACAAGTATGTAAGGATCGTAGCAAGTGGAAAGAAGTGGTCTCTGCCTACCCCTACGGGAAAGAGGCGTGATGATATGTATGTATGTATGTATGTATGTATGTATCTTTATTCTATATTAAAAAGTCACAATAGTCGAGTGGTTGGGTGATCGGAATCCGAGTCAAGAGCCCTGTGTTCGATCCTCAGGTACCAATGGGATTTTTCAAAAGTTATTATTTTTTAAAATCCTTAACGATAGCTCTTGTGTTTTCTTTTTTTCGGACAGGCTATTCGTATGATCCGGATTGCATGTACATAAATGGATCCGGTCGAGACTACTACGAGTTTTATATCCAGCTCAACCGATGTGGCACCCTGGGAAGGAACGGGCAGCATGAAGACACGAGGAAACATCCAACTGTGAGCATCAATCTGTGTCTCTAGTTTGTATCTTAAAACGTTAATTTCACATAGCTGTTTTTTATCGTATATTTTAAGAACATGCAGTTAATCTGACGGCTGGCTATAAATGCCGAAAATAAATGTCATATCTCAAAAATATCTCAATCCGTATCATATGCCCTGTATTCACAAATTGAATTCAACTCATTCGCAATAAAGCCGCAACTCTCCTACGGAATATTATAGTTATAAAATGTAAAGAGGCCAAACTTCATCACTCTGCACACGCATCAAACCTTTTCCCGGGTACTTAGTATGTATAATTCTGCTAACTACAGGAGTTTCGTTTAGTGATAGATGTTTGATATCCTATAGAAAAAAGGAAAAAGGTCTATATTTTTGCTGATTCTTATTATAATAATTTTTCACACAGAAGAATCTGATGTGGAACACGATCACCGTGCAATACAATCCGCTTATTGAGGAGGAGCTGGATGAACACTTCAAGGTCACCTGCGAGTACGGATACGACTTCTGGAAGACTGTCACTTTCCCATTCCTCGATGTTGAGTGAGTAAAATTTAGCAATACATTAGGTTATTGTACGCCTGACCATCGGCAACTGATGAAAGCAACGGAGAATGCAAACTCATGCTACTCACAAACTGTTAGAGAAAAAAACATACAAAATCATACCTGTATTTCCAATACTAGGTTGGTCAGAGCTTTAGACAGTTTAGTACTTTCGACCACGTTTCATGAGAGGACGGGACTGGCGGCCTGCCGCCATCTTCTTAACTTACCTGTCTATATGAACTGATAAGACTCCAGACGAAGTTTTCCTTTAGCTGACATATGAATACGGTACAAATGGTTTATCAGGTCAACAGACCGCAAAGCGGTCGTGTAGTCACGATGATTAAATTATGCAGTTCGAAAGACAACATGTTTCCAATGATCTGTGCAAAAAGAGGGTATTTTTAATGCATGTGTGTGTATGTACACATACACCAGCGTGTTTATTTTTTGGCGCGCAACTGCAAGATGTATTAAAAAAATTTAAGTCGCTAGATTTGTCTTTATTTTAAAAATTAACAAACACATTTAATTTGTATTATATTTAATTTATACAATATGCAAATATCACAATATTTAATGACATATAAACAAGAATAATTTAAGCATATATATAATATGTGATTGTACAGGGTGGCAACGGGCAACCCTGTGGTGTTCACCCTTCAGCCGCCAGAGTGCTACATGGAGATCCGCGCGGGCTACGGCGCGGGCGGGGCGCGTATCTCGGGGCCCGTGCGCGTAGGCGACCCTCTCACACTGCTCATCTACATGAGAAGCGCTTATGGTGAGGAAATTTACCGCGGTAATTGGTGGTAATACTAAAGGAAACCACCGTATTGTCGTAAAAATACTGGTGTAATAACGATATAAATTGATAAGTTTAAAAAAACTCATATGAATCAAGACGAGCCTCCTGATTCGAATTCAGATCACGCATCCACTCCGCTAAATTGACTGGTCTGTGACACTATAACAAATCAATTATACGTTCTAAATACACCTTTATAGAGCAATAAACATTATCAATGATGATTGATACAGTTTAGTCGTCCATTAAGGCCGACATATGAGCGATATCAATGGTTACGGTAACAGTAAGGGCAGGAGGTTTAACGGTGTAGCCACATTGCGTGTTACATTGCAATGTGCTGCCAAATAGTAAGGTTCATTGATCTTACTCCGATTGGACTATTTAAATACAGTTGCAGAAAGGTCCGTTGACTCAGAATTAGTGTAAGAATAAGAAGAATAAGAATAATTTATTTGCATAAAAACTAATTACAATAATCTATCCAATGTTTCAGCAAATTTTGTTTGTGAAGGATGCACCTGTTTTGTTTCAGACGGATTCGATATTGTGGTGAACGATTGTTTCGCGCATAACGGTGCGGCCAAACGGATACAACTAATCGATGAGTACGGGTAAGTGAACCATTATTGGGTTGTGCTTAGTGATTAGCCATATAATTAATTAGCAAACTATTAAAATAAAGACTAAATTGACTTTTACTTCTAATCAATGCTTTAAATTGGGGCTTTCATCTGAGGTAAGAACGCTGGTTAGTTCCGAGTTCAAAATGGCACACGCAATCAAAACTTTCTAAGTATTATGTTATCAACTGGCAAATAATTTTATTAGGGGTTTTTATCGTAGTAATGTTTATATAATAGTATATATTATATGGCAGGATTTAGTTGTCCTATATATGCTTATTACCTTTTTAATGACCGGTAAAAGTTAAAAGGCCGTGTGGTATCGGTGTAAGAATATACCAGGTCCTTTTTCCCCGTAGGTGTTGTAAGAGTCTTAAATTTTTTGATGACCTTCTTGGACGAATGGCGTAGGTACATTTTCAAGGAGTCGTCATCTCTAAGGTCCCGGGTTTGATTCTCGGACGCTTCCATGTAGAGAAACCATTTTTTCTACATTTTCTCGGGTCTGGGCGTGTTTGTTTCCAATGTCTTAATACACGTGCTTTAGCTTACTTTTACTTTGGGATCAGTGCAATATATGTGGTGTTGTCCCTATCTATGTATTTATTTATAATTTGTCATTGGCTATCCAGAGATGGCAGGATAAACATTTAGAAAAATACCATTAAATATGTAATAGATCGGTGACGGGCAGCAGTGTCAGAGAGTGCAACCGTTTCTCTGCCAAGCGTGGCATCCCTTATGGGAGAGGACTATGTCCTACATTAGACTTCTACATGGCGTTATGTTATGTTAAAAGTCCACTAAACGGCATTAGCCTCTTCCGTTCGAAGAATTTGCGATAGCTACTTTGCTTGGCAAGCGAATTGGCAATCACAGTATCAGGCATCACAGACGCAGCTGCTCGTTACTAGATCGATTTACTTGGGTCGTGTTGTTGGAAATGGTTTTCCGACTTTTGGTAGCCATTGCTACTTTTTACGGCTTTTGTCACTTCTGCCCACTCGCATGGAAGGCTTAAGAATAAACCAATTAGTCATCACAAAAACACGCGATCTAAAAAACTATGATTATAAAGTAATTATGTACAATAACGTGTAAAAACAACATAAGAGTCCAAAGCAATAATATTTCCTTACAATACGCACATTGTATGTTGTGAATTTCTACATTATTGAACAATAGACAGATGATAAGATTTACATCTGGGACTTTGGTGTTTTTGTTCGTTACCTAGCTGTTTTTTCATATAACTGTATCACGGTGCGATTTTCATTCTTTACAATTAATGTGTATATTTTTTCCATAGTTGTCTCTTACCACAACCATGATGAACTCTTACGTCGATACTACACTTACATTCCACGCGTCACTTAAATTCCAAATATTTCAACTAGTATTGTAACTCGTTTTAACGTAAAATTAAAGCTTATATAAATGGAAACATATCACAATAATACAATAGATATGACCCAAGCAACGTTTAATGAACGATCATCAACTATACTCTAAGCGCTGATTAAGTTTCAAAGAGGCAGTGGTCATACCCATTTGAAAACCGTCTAAGTTCGAACCAGAGAAAGTCAAATTCTCATGAAAAACTCTCTCACGAAGATCTCTCTCAAACGGTCCTCATGAAGTTATTAAATTCATTATATATAAATTATGTGATTCACTCCCAATCTAATTAATGTCTTAATTTATTAGCGTGATTCAATTGTATGAATGTTTATCAGACGTTCGAGACGTAGCGTACGCAATGCAGGGTAGGTGGAATGTAATATAATATGGCATATTTTATTACTTTACAAAAGTAATACGAGTATAATGAACGAAAACAATATGTACAATAGTTGACATTGAAATATATTAACTATATATAACTATATTAAATATTGCAGGTGCCCTGTAGATGACAAATTGATCTCACGCTTCCGAGGCTCTTGGTCCGAATCTGGTGTGTTCGAGACGCAAGTGTACGCTTACATGAAGACCTTCCGGTTTACAGGCTCGCCTGCTCTCTACATAGAGTGTGACGTCAGGATGTGCCACGGAAGATGCCCCGTAAGTTACTCTTGCTATAGAAATAAGGATAAATCATATTTTAAAATTATGAATCCGGAGCGATTCAGAATATTGATAAGAATAGTTACCGCGATACAAGCCTTTTTTTGATACTACTAACAATACACAAATACATAAATATAATTTTTAAATTCGATATTGTAATGTTTTGTTGTTTGTTTTTTAATGGTATTTGTTTATTTTTTTTCAAATAACTCACCATATTTCATTGCATCTCATTAACTCATAACATATTCATTCATTTAACAGGCCATTCAGAATATATTGTCATGTAAGCTTCCAAAAAAAATCTTTATTTTCATGGTATAATAACATAATTATCATATTTATGCTTACCGAGTTAAATTAATACTTTTATTTTTTTTATTTAAATGCACATAATTGTTGCAACTGTCTATAAAGAAGTATAGTCTAGAATATAAGAATTGATAATTAAAAAAAAGAGAAATTGAACATTTTTTGTAGTTAAACTTATTTCACATTACAGCACGGACAATATTACTAATAATAAATTGTAACTACTAAAAGTTATGGCATAATAACAAATATTTGTATTTTTTAAAGAAAATAATTAGAAAATTAAAGATCGTTAAAATATTTTTTTCTGAGTGGCCAACTAACATTCATTATCACCAACTCATCTGTTACCAGTCGCAACCGTGTCATTGGCGCAACATGAAGAGTGTACGGCGGCGTTCGGTCCCAGGCGGAGCGGGAAGAGTGGCGGAGAGCGGAGCCGAAAGCGGAGCGGGAGGCGGAGCGGAGGCAGCTAGTGTTGCGCCTCGTCTGTCCGAGAACATATCACTATTCCAGTCCTTGCGAGTGCTACAGGAAGGCGAAGAGGATGCTGAAATGGCTCCGAGCAAAGGTATTTCACAAAAAGAAGATACTGATATGTCTCTCTTTTTGGTAATTTATTGACAGAAAATGACCTCGGTTGCCCGGAGGCAGGTTCATACCAATGGGCTTTTTCAAAAACTTATATACGATTTATATCATTGGTTTGGACATAAAGACGGCCACGAGCTCTCCACCTGTCACGTTATCCCAAAAAATGTCTTCAATGGAAGGTGCGTAGGACTAAATTCTCTAGACCTCTGTCTACCCTTATATTGGCAATGTCGTGAAGATATTATTATCATTGCCGTATTGTAACGGTGTAAGAATATTGCCGCTCCCTTTCTTCCTGTGGGTGTCGTAAGAGGCGACTAAGGGAAAGTGCCTAGAATATCCTAATGGCAACCGATAGATGGCGGGATAATCATTTCTAAAAAGCAGCAGCGTCTGAGGTGCGAGTGGTCTGGTACTGCGATCGACAATCCGCCTGCCGAGCGTGGCAATTCGGCAAACCCTCCCTTTGGGAGAGGCCTTTGTCCTGCAGTGGACTTAAAAAGGCCGTTATGTATGTTCGTATGTAGACAGAATGAGGCATCATTCTTTTGTTTCCTTAATAAGCTTGCAGAAAATTTCTTTCTTTTGAAATTCTATGGGTTTACCAGAAAGTTCCAGCGAATAGCTTCCATCGATGTAACATAATTGTATGCGTTATCATTCCATAATATAAGTTATAATGGTTCTCTATTCCTATCCACGTTACAACCTGTTGACGCTTACTGCTTATTTATTTAAAACGCAAGTAATTCAGTCTGGATCCGACTACTTATTACACAGAACACATTATTGAAAAAGTAACATGCTATATTACGAAATAAACACACACATATAAAGTAAAAATAAACATAAATATACACGGTGACACTGAAAGTTCTTAGAAATTCAAAAACTGAGCAAACTAGCAATTTATTATTTTTGTAATATCTGTTCAAAATAGTTCACATGAATACATCGCTGCATTCGATAGAACCACCGAGAAAAGTACTATGCCCACTCTTCCTTACGGGTTTCTTTTATGGGTCTTCTGGAACGCAGCCACTGCTTCCTTGGCATCCATAAAACTTAAAAACATTCTCTCGAAGTTTTCCTTTATTTTCGGAAATAAATAAGAATCGCAATGTGCGAGGTCGGGGGTATATGGCGATTGACCCAGCATTTCCACGTCTAACGACGCCAACTGCGAGATCGTTTCTCTTGAAATTTTTCCCAGAGAAGTGGCAAACATTTGTTAGTATACCACTCTGCAGTAACTGGCTGATCTTCTAAAACAATTGTTGAAGAATAAGGCCATCATCTTTTTTCCTACACTTCAACCTCTCTTTAATTTTTTTTCCGACCCATTCATGCAACAACAAAAGCTGATGCGTGGCTCTACCACTGTTAAACGGTTTCCGGATCATACCAATAAATCCAGCTTTCGTCATGTATGTCGAACACAGCTTTTGAGTCACCTCCGTTATATCTTTGTATCATTTCACGGGACTAATCAACACGACTGAGTTTTTGGGCCTCGGTCAAATAACGGTTAAATGTTTGTGAAGGATTATGCGCATTATTTGTCCTTTGCGATCTTTTATTTAATTTAGTTCTGATTAAGCTTTTATTTTATTCATACTTAAATTTAAAAACCATTGAAACATGATGTAAATAATAACAGGATGTAAATAATCTTCACGCTAAGCGTGAAGATTATTTACATCCTATGTAAGTTTGGTTTAAGTTTTGGTTGTTTGGTTTTTAGGTGCACACCATGTATGTTTCGGTCATTTACAGAAACGGTAAAAGTAAAAATATTTCAGAACTAGCTGTTAACAGCAACAATCTTGAGAACTATTTGAATATGCGAAAAATCGTGATTTTCAAATACCTCTTAATATTATTACCGCAAAATATTACTCATTATTTACTCATTCAAAAAATGGCATTGGTGTAATTTTATTTTCTCAAAACGTACTATTACCTATGTACCTTCATAGATAATCCATTTTTTGTAGGTGATTTTTTTTTAATTTACTTCAACTTTAAATTGTAAGTTTATAATATTAGTGTGAAATAGCCGAATGGTTGGGTGGCCGAAATTTCGAGTCAAAAGACCCGAGTTCGATCCCCAGGTGACAGGCCCGCACCAATGGGTTTTTCAAAAACTTATCGTACGAATTATATCGTTGGCTTGGACATTAAGACGGCGATTGGCCTACTGTCACTACCTGTCACGTTGTCCCGAAAAATATCTTCGATGGAAGGTGGGTCGAAGGGATTTAAGTCTGTCTAGACTAGACCTCTGTTTTCCCCAGTATTGGGGTATTTATTATTATTTGATTGCGTGAAGATATTTATATTTATTTATTAGTTTATAATTTGTAGTGAAGTATCATATTTAATTGCAGCTGCAGCGGAAGGTCAAACCTGCATCAGGACGTCAGCGCTATCCGCTATGGTGGCGACTTGCGGCGCATTGGTAACGGCACTGTGTGGTGCTCTACTCGTCCTTGCACGTGGTTGCAGAAGAGACGGTACAACAAACACCCCCCTCCATTCCTACGTACCCCATAAGGGGCGGATAAAGTAGATAGTATTTTTAAATTAATATTTCGTGTGATGAAAGACTTTTAGTAATTTATTTAATATTAAAAATTATTAGAATAGATTAGTCGTTGAGCACAAAATACGATTGTTTAAAAATAGTTTTCCGAGGCGTAGCTTTGACCAAAAACTTATTACAGACATCAAACAAATTAGCCAGCTTACTATATCATATATGTTTACGCTTTAACTATCTTTTTTATGTCGTTTGAAGCATTAAAGATTAATAAGAACATAAATCGAAGCAATTCATTTCAATTTCCAATCATCATTATCATCATTACCAATTTCTAGTAACAAACTAGAAATTGGTAATGATCTTAAGATTTTGAAATCGATAAAAAATGTTTCGATCGATTAAAAAGTGTTTTAATGTATTTTTTCTTATTTATAATGTGACTACTTTAAGAAATTATTTTATGAGCAATTGAAAACCTCTTAATTAAATATTCTGCTGAAAAATGAAGAAAATAGAGAAATCTATATGAAATTTAAACTATGAGAACTTATTTTTTAGCTACAAACAAAACTATAACTAGGTAAAAACATGTATAAAATTGTCTGTAATCGATGCTATTTAATTGAAAGCATTATTTATTTTAAATCCCACTATCATTTTAGCCTAGAAACTAGTTTTAGTTGTTTCTATATTTATTATACTTCTGTATTAAATAATCTAGAGTTTAATAACAATATGTATTTTGCGCTGAAGCTTTCTACTAGTGGAAATAAGCCTCGAGTGTTTTAAGCTAAACTTCCACCTTATGAAAATGTAAATATAAAAAGTTTATAAATATTTACTACGGTGAAGATATTATGATCTTTGGTTAAAATAACAATAATCTGAAAGACAAATAGAGAGGATTTATATTTATGGATAAAATATGTCTCCTCCTGTTTGCTTTAAAACAGGTCAGCATTGTGATACTATAAAACTGAGCTGAATAACATGCGTTATTTAGCTTAAGGCCAATCATTTTGTTAAATATAAGTGTTATACATTATTTAATCCACCACCGAGAATGTTAAATATACGCTTTCATAAGATTTTTTTTAAATATTTAATATTACTTTCGAATTTCTATATCTTATGCACTTTAAAAACACTATTTAATATTCTGTGAGGCCGAGAGATGATATTACGATGCTTACCTCAGAGTATTATGCCAAGCTCAATATTCTTAAGGGAATAAACATGAACTTAAATTTTAATTTATTGATAAAATATTAATAGAAAATGTGAAATATGATTAAATTGTAAATAATAGAATTAAGTTAAATTAATACAGTTTAATAAATTATAATTGATGCGAAATAAAACTATACAAACTATTATTTATTTGTATCTTTAAAAATATCTTCACGCCATTCGCAATACTAGGGTTAACAGAGGTCTAGACAATTAAGTCCTTTCGATCCAGCTTCCGCCGAAAACATTTGATTGGGCACTCGTGACAGGTGGTGAGCCTGTCGCCGTCTATGTGTCTAATTCAACGATATGAATCGTACATACGTTTTTAAAAAACCTTTTACTAAGGGCTTGCCACCGGGAGGTCGAACTCGGGACTTTTGACTCGAACTCCGATCACCAAACCACACGGATATCGTGACTGTAATCAGTTTAACAGACGTCATATCAGTTTCATCCTACAAGCATATATTATAATCGTGATATTTTATTTGTGTTTCTCACTTCATAACTCATATCACACTTCATTATTAATGTCAAAAAAGCTGAATATTTCAATGAAATTTTTGCAAACAGATACATTATGACCTGGATGATCATATAGAAACAAAAGGTGACATCGTGCAGAAATGTTGCCCACATTGGGAATTCCATTCCACAGAGGTGGAAAAATTCAGAAAACATCGAACATCCTGCATCGCGCTATCGAAGTTCCGACTATTCCGACCATATTTGCGAGTACCGATAGTACACTGGCGGAGAGGTCGTCCTCTCAAGGTCACGAACACTCGACCTGGTGGAAAGTATCCTTTTCCTAAAGAACCTCATTCGCTACATGCATGTTATATGATTAGTGTGCCACATGTATGCCAATCATTCGCTTTCTCTCTCTTCAAATTATCTAACATGGAATTCAATTCTTTTGGTCAAATCTATTTGCAAAGCCGTAATTAGACTACAAATAATTTGTTACTAAACATTTCTAAAATAATTTTGTAGGAATATTTTTCGGTACATTTTATATTTTTTCTTTGATATTCACAGAGTCATATAATTTTCATGAAATTGGCAGCAGGGCCTAAAGTTGTACAATTTCGTGTATTTGTAAGAGATATATTTTTACAATAACAAGTCTCAGTAAACAACAGTATATATTTCTTAAGTCACACAAAAAATTAAGTAAAGTATAAATTAAAATTGTAAATGAACACAGAAAAAAATCTTAAAAATAGTAGAAAAAAATATTGCATAATTCGTTGTTGTTTTCAAAAAACTTTCATAATTAAAACTATATGATCTTAGTAATAAATACGTAAAAAAATCGAATACTGTCAAATATTTGTTCATAGTTTCCATAGAGTAGGTACAGATTGCGTCTTATTTCTAATCGGCGGTGGAAATTCTTTGTAGGACACTTCCCAGGTACTGTATGGCACCGTCTAATATTTGCACTTCACACTCTTTAAGAAGTTTTATACTTTTCCTGTAAAAGAATAAAAGAAAAATAATCGCAGTATTGTTGAATATTTTTGACATGAAATAAATCTAATAAATCCTTCTTTGATTTATAATTTAGTAGCAAAGGGACTTTGGTCTACGAACAGACGAAGTCTATTCCCAAAAATCCTTTGAATTTAACTTTAAATAGGAGAATCTGATCCAACAGCACAGTAAGTAGCTTAAGCACTTTTGTTACGGAATCGGAAACTACGAAAGTACCACAAACACTCAGACTCGAGAAAAACAAAATAAGTGATTTTCTACATTGAACCGTCCGGGAATAGAAGCCGGAACCTCCGAGATGGCAACACCATGAAAACCGGCGTACGTCAATGGTTGGGTTGTCAAATATCCAAATGTTTGTCAATATGTCACCGGCAATAGAAACACTACCTGTGAGCAGTGTCAGGTGGAGATTCCTCAGCATCTTTGTTGTAAGAGGCTCGTACGAGCTTGCATCGCGTCAACAGATATGTATAGGCGCGTCTGTCTAACTCCGCGCCGACCGCTGCCGCGCTCGAGTCGTCCGAAGATACGAGGTCGCTGGGCAAGCCCTGATCTGACCACTTCTTTAACTCCTCTGAAATTGAATAACAATTCTAATAATAATAAAACATACATAGATAAGGGAAAACATCACATACATTGTTCTGATCCCAAATTAAACGGCTAAAGTTCGTTTCCCTAATACAAATAGTATTAGGGAAACGGAAACAACGAAGGCACCACAAAACCCAGACCTGAGAAAACGTAGAAAAAGTTTTTTCTACATTGAACCGCCCGGAAATTGAACCCGGGACCTCAGAGCTTGCGACACCAATACAAAAAACAAGTACGATTATATTATATTAATGCGCACAATGTCAACGTAAACATTGTAATATATAATGTACATACACTCACCCTCATTCATATTGAATATCCTTATGAACGCAAGCAGTTCCGCACTAATAGGTGAGTCTCTTTTATAAAGGTTAAAGTGGGTTACACCCGATAGACCCAGCTTGCTCAGTAGCGAGAGCCTCGTGTCACGAGCCGGGTCGCTGGTACTGACGCCTAGAGCCAACGACAGACTGTCGTGCTGGTTATTTGGGTATACGAAACTAGAAAAAATAATATAAGTTTATTTAGTTCGGCTACTTGTGTTTTAATTTTAATACTAATACCATCTTTTTATTCAATTTTTTATGTCAAATCATAAATGTGCGGGATGCTGCAAAATTATATTGGTCGATGAGATATACGCGACCTGCTTGCCACCAGAGCTACGATATGTTATGCGCCAATATAAAGGAATTAGATGATTCAAAGGAGATGCGTGAATATATAAAATCATGGATTTCCGTTACTTGTAAGAGTAGTACCCGCAGAAAAGGGGATAATACTGATACACCAGTGCGTAGCATATCTTAAAAAAGTCTAACGATAACATTACTCTTAGATCAAGAGATCGTCAACGTGCTGTACCATCTGAAGCAGAATAACAAAGTGACAATCAGTTGCTCGCTGACTGTTCGTCTATTCAAATACGTAGCTTAATCACGACTGAAATTCATAAGGCTGTCACAAGTTGTATAAAGGCGAGTTTAAGCTCACAATTAAAGGAAATTCGCAATGAGTTATTAGAATATAAAAAATCTATTAAATTTTTCAGTGAAAAATTAGACGAGATTCAAAAATGTTCTGACGAAAATATTAAAAAAGTACGCTTTCCCACGGAAACATTATGCTGAAGGATAAAGTATGTAGCTTAAATCAACGCTTAAATCAAATGGAACAACAGTCTCGTTCTAGCAACATCGAAATACAGTGTCTACCAGAGTCCAAAAATGAGAATCTTTTAAGTATAACCAAACTATTAAGTGAAGTCGTTAAATGTCCACTAAACGACGATAACATTTTACACTGTACTCGCACCGCAAAAATGAATAATCAAAGTTCTCGACCGCGATCAATAGTTGTAAAGCTGTTCATCGACGTGACCGAAGCACTACAGGATTTCATCCTAACAAATCCGGTGGTGGAGTCCTCATTGCAGTAAGAAAAACCATTAATTCTCAAAGGTTAAATAAATTAGAAAGCAATTGCGAAGATCTCTGGGTATGTTTGGATTTAGGAAAGGGTAACACGAAGTCACGCTTACTACTCTGTGCAGTCTACCTACCGCCACCTATACAGCGTCATATCCTTGAACATTTTATAAATCAAACTAGTAAAGTGTTAAGTGATGATATTCAAGCATTGATTGTAGGTGATTTCAATGTATCCAAAATTTCTTGGTCGAAAGATAATAGTGACGGATCTGTTCTAATTCCTAACATAAATGGTAGCTCCTATGGAGATGAACTACTTGACTTTGCTAGCTTAAACTCCCTTCAACAGTATAATAATATCGTTAACGACAAAAATAATATCTTAGACCTTATATTTAGCAATGTATCTGTAATTAATTTACGAAATACTAGTGACACACTTGTTAGGATTGACCCCGCACATCCCCCTTTAGAATTTTATTTACATATTTCAGGGAAAGTTGTTCTTAAAAGTAATACAGCAATAAAATATAATTTTTTAAAGCTGATTACGACAAAATTATTGATCAACTCAATTCCAAATGTTGGAAATCTCTATTTTCGTGCTGTAAGGATGTGGATGAGATGACAAATATATTTTACGCTGAATTAAAAGATGTTGTCGAAAGGTATGTACCCAAGCATTCTCTCAGTATACGCAATAACAGATATCCTAATTGGTTTAACCGTGATTTAATAAAATTACTTAAGGAAAAAAACAAGTATCACCGGCGTTACACTATGTATCAAAATCCCCTCGATTACCTGACCTTTGAGTTATTGAGAGAAAAAATTACAAGCCGCCAACTATCGTCAATATATAGAACGGATCGAGTCTGCCAGAAATTCTAATCCTAAAATGTTTTGGTTGTTCATGAAAAATAGGAACAATACAGCTGGCACATTTCCTGCATCTCTGGCTTTTAATAATTTACCTGATACTACTGGTGTCGAAATATGTAACCTATTTGCGAAATTTTTTTTAGAAGCTTATAATAGTAAGTCAAATCAAAATTCACACCTCAATATCATACCACAGTCTGGTGCTATAAACTTTCTGAATTCTATATCCATATCGCAAAATCAAATCTACAATGTTATCAAAAGAATGGATACTAGGAAGGGTGTTGGTGAAGATGGTATATCATCGTTTTTTATCAAAAGTTGTGCAAAGGCTATCTGTTTGCCCTTGTTTCATATATATAATTTCTCGCTACGCAGTGGTACTTTTCCTAAAAAGTGGAAGCATTCTCTAGTTATTCCCCTTCACAAGTCAGGAGAAAAACACAAAACAAAAAATTACAGGCCCATTTCAATCTTATCTACTATGGGCATGATTTTTGAAAGGCTTGTGTATCCTGTTCTTGCTTGGCATTTTAAGCCTTATCTAACCGGGCAACAACATGGATTTGTAAATGCTAGATCGACCTGTACTAACTTAGTTGCCTTTGTTGATGACGTGATGGATTGCATCGATGCTCGAACACCTGTAGATGTTATATAGCAAGGCGTTGGACAAGGTGTCCCACAATATACTACTGACGAAGTTGGGGAAGGTCGGTATAGCGGGTAATGTTCTGTCCTGGATACGATCGTACCTCAGCGACAGAACATCTGTGGTACTGGTTAAAGGTTATCGTTCTGATCCATTTCCTGTCTTATCCGGTGTGCCTCAGGGTTCTTCTTTAGGGCCTTTACTATTTAATATATTTATAAATGACATTGGTTCATGCTTTGTGCACTCGCAACATCACTTATTTGCAGATGATCTAAAAATAATCAAAAATATAAAACGAGTAAATGATTGTGAAAAACTTCAAAGTCACATAGATAGACTGGTTAACTGGTGCACTACTTAAAAATGATCCTTAACGTGGATAAATGCTTCCATATGCATTTTTCTCACAATCGTGCAATTACCAATCCTTGTCACTACCAGATTAACAACACTAAATTAAAAAAAGTAACAGAAATTCATGATCTCGGAGTTATTCTAGATGCAAAATTGCAAATGAACAAACATGTTGACCACATTGTACCACACAGCTATAAAATGCTGGGCTTCATTAATCGGAACTCCAAAAGTTTTAAAGATACCCGTACTGTATTTACTCTATATAACTTCTACGTACGTAGCACTCTCGAATATTGCAGTACCGTCTGGAATCCTCATTATGCGGTTTATATTAAACGATTGGAAAGCGTCCAAAAAGATTTTTATGGCATGTCACTTACAAGCAAGGCTTGGCAAATCAACTACATTCATATGAAGATCGATTTAATAAATTCAACGTGCAATCGTTATTCGATCGTCGGCAAATTCTGGACCTTATATTTCTGCACAGGCTAGTAACGGGTGTCACCGACTGTACCAATCTCTTAGACAAAATTTTATTACTATTACCCAGAAAAGGTACTTACAACCGCATCCATGTCCTTCCACTCCTCAAAACCGGCAAAAACTAATTTAGGTCATCATGCACCTATTAGAAGACCTGTATCGCGTTTTTAATCAGTTTTTACAAACTGTTCTTTACAGACTCTGTGGTCACAAAATCGTTTTATTTAAAATGTGTATATTCGCGTAAATACAAGAAATCATTATGTGAAAAGTCGTTTACATTCAAAATAAAATTGCTTGCTCGGACTAGGAAAAGTTTGAGTATTCTATTTATTTATTTATTTAATCCTTACTGCGATTCCGTATAGGTCACAAAAGGCGGACTTAATGCCTATAGGCATTCTCTTCCAGTCATCCTATGGTATGATGAAATTTGTGGTAGGCGCAATAAAGTTAAGGTCGATGAAAATATAATACATAGACTTACATAAAACTGTTAAATATATATTTATTACTATGTTAGTAAGCATTAATTTTTACGTAAGCGTAGTCCTATGATAAATGTTGTGTCAGTTTACTAAATAATATTTAACCGAAATAATTTAAATATTCTTATTGTTTCTCAGCGTAAACAATGCAGTGATATAATCTGTGCGTAACCCAGCACCAGTTACTATTGCTTGCATCACGTTATGTAAACATTGTTCATTAGAGCAGCTTTTTTATGAATTAACAATGAAAACGAATATATAAATATACATAACATCATCACGCTCTTTATTTTGTACGACTCTACTCCATAACCTATAGAAGTTGATTACATTATTAGTGTAGTGTCTAACCTTATCAATCGTAACACGGATTTTAAAATCTTATATGAGTGCTTCGTTACTTAAGACTATTATTTTCATTATAGAACTATATTTTTAATTATGAACTATAACGATTATGGTAGATCAGAAGTTAGGGAATCTGCCTTTGAAGGCCTTTATCGGCCTCATAAAACAGCATTGGTTTATTTTCGGTTCGGCTGTCATGGCTAGAATGGCAAGAATTCCACGGAAAAGATATTCAAACTGACTTACCCATTGTGCAAGAAAAGGTCCGCATTGGACCTCGCTCCATAAAATATGAATATTTGTTCTCCTGCCTTAAAGTCACGCAGAGCATAACATTCGCCTCTGTTCAATTCTTTATTAAAGTCTGTCGTTATCTGAAAATTTGTATAAAAGTATGCATTATAAAAATCTCAAAACTTTATTACTGTTCATTGAACCACCACATCTTCACTTATTATAGATTAAATGCCTTTTTAATTATAAACAATGTTATAAATATGTTCACGCCGTACCAAAGACTAAGTTAGACAGAGATCTAGACATTAAAGTCCTGTGAACCCACATTTCACCGAAGACACTTTGGGACAGTGAAACAGGGTGGTGAGTCCGTCACCGTCTTTATATCCAAGCCAACGATATAAAAATATCGGCTGTCGCCGTAGCTTCATAATCTTAAAAAGTTTAGTTTGATATCTTAATTTGAAACATGTCCACATAATACATAACCCGATTATAGCATAGTATTAGCATAAAATGAGATTGTATAATACACTAAAATAGAGTAAAATGTATAGGTTTATAAACTTAAAATCCGTTTTTTCCAAGAGAAAGTATACTATGTATGTTTTGTAATGACGAACAAGAAATGCCTTCCTGATAATTGTTGACGTAAACGCAACTACGCAAGTAGGATACAAAGAAATGAACACAGGATCATTTCAGAGAAATAATAATGCATATAGCATAGTTACGGACATTGTAAATTATATTTAAAGTAGTAGTGTCTCCCTCACTTAGCCCATGAAATTCTCGCGGGATTATCTCTGAAACCCCTATTCTATTAACTAAACTACCAATTAAAAATAATACTAATAACTAATAATTCGTATATTTTTCTGTGATAGTTATAAATTATAAATTACCTTTTTTCGAAAATTCATTCATATATTAACATACAAACATAACGGCCTATTAGTCTCCTACCTCTCATATAGGGAAGATTTGCCGTAATCGACACGCGTGGCAAACGGATTGGCGATCGTAGTACTAGACTACTCGCACCTTTGACGCTGCCCATTTTTGGTGTGATAATTTTGGTCTGATATTTTTAGTGATGGTTATCCCGCCATCTACCGTTTGCCATAACGATATTCAAGATTGTTTCGCTTTTACGACACCCACAGTAATAATGGGAATGGCAACATTCTTACGCCGTTACCACACGCACATTCATTCATATCAGAAATATATTCAGACGTTTCGACGTGATTGAGTTACAAACATCCACATATACAAATAATAATAAAATTATAAATATCTTCACGCAATTCCCAACACAGGGGTAGACAGAGGTCCAGTTTAGACAATTAAGTCCCTTCGATCCACCTTCCACCAAAGATATTTTCGGGATAACGTGACAGGTGGTCGCCGTCTGAATGTCCAAGTCAAAGATATAATTCGTACATAAGTTTTTTGAAAAACCCATTGATATGAGCCTGCCACCTGGAGATGGAACTCGGGTTTCTTGACTTGAAACCCACCCAACCACTCGGCTATCGTGAATTTTTCACATATACAAAACTCCACATTATAATGTTAATAGGGTAATATCGATTGGTCGATAAGTAATTACTGTTCCATGCACCTTAAGATTTATAATGACAATAAAAATATAGATAGGTTACTAGAAGTGTGTTTATTGAATCGGTCACTATACATTCTTTCCTAATCCATCTTCTATATAAATAAAAATAGATCATCTAAAACTCGAGAAGTAGAATGTTGGATTGATTTGAAATTTGGACAGGTTGTTGCAATTTCACTCGAGAGTTTTTTATACTTTGTGTCCTGAAGTTCCGGCGGGAACGGTTTTTTTTATGAAGAATACAGCATTAAAGATATGTAATTTCTTTACCTTGACTCAAAATTGTCATAGTCGAGCTGCCATGCTAACCTATGTTATAGACTAACAAATGATATACGGACCGCTTATTTTGAAAGAGGTTTAAGTTTTCATGAAGAAAAAGTAATATCACGCAACTGATGCAAGTCTAATTTAATCAAAACTATTATTTATAACAAGTGCGTGTTAAATTGCTTAAAGAAAAGGTTTTCTACAATTTTAAATTGGTCGATAAATGAAACTGCATAATCATCGATTACAAAGTGGTATAAGTAGTGAAGTAATCCAATTAACAGACATTGGTGGCATAGCAGATAGTTTCCGATCAGTAACCTGTTACAATTTGTTTTGAGACAGAGAGCATAGTAACAGGGAGGTATATGTATAGTGCACGAGGCGATGGGGACATAGTACGATCTTTGAAAGAGACTATGGAACGGACAAATGTGACTCTAAGTTGAGTCTCCCTAATCCGAGTCTCTGCGTGAGGTGACGATAATCTGGTTGATTTTAACGTCTTCAAAACGCATGCTTGTCTGTTCTCCGCGAAGAGGAGTCCTTTTGAACCGATTCCTATTTTGCGGAGAGTGTTTGTAGAAGTCTCCGACCGTCTAGAACTCCTTGGCATGGAATTTAGTGAAAACTACTTCGACAATCCACTATCGAGTCTAAGGCTCAAACTGAGGCCAAAAAGCTGGGGATTCTTAATAAGGTGAAGCAGTACTTCACGCCTAACTAACACTGTTTAAAACTCAGGTCCGGTTTTGTATGGAGTACTTTAGCTACATGTGGGATGATTCAGCAAAACACCAGGTTGCAACGTCTGACTCGGTGAAAAATAGACCCAAAAGACTGATTGACGACAATATTTGAATATCTTATACATAAATTGAAACCACCCTTCACAGCCTTATCCTTATCTGTCGGTGTTTTTTTTAAGACTTTACTTTGGGTAAGGTGCTAATAAGCAATGTAATAAGAGTCTACAGTTTGAAATAATATTAATGTTTTTTTGTCAAGTCATGATTTGGAAACAAAATTGGATTAATCGGATTGATCGACTGCCGCAACTTAGCTTACCTTCCCGTGTTCATGATTGCACATGTCCCAGAGTGGTATGAACGCAGTTGTGGTTGTGTTTGCGAGTTGGACGTTGTTTTGCCGTGTCATTACCGTGGAGACTGCCCACCTGAACATCAAAAATATAATAATAAATGAATAAAAACATCAAAAATGTTTTCTTAATACCTATGTAGTGTTAACTTATGTTTATACTAATAAAACAGTAAGTACATCGTTTTATGTGTGTGTGGTATACTAGCTAATATAAGTATCCAGTAACCAATGGGTTTTTTCGATATATGAATAGGGGCATTTCATATACAGTTGTACATAGGCGGACTTGAGCCTCAGGCTTTCTCTACCAGTTTACCTAAACGATGATACATATATATATATATATATATATATATATATATATATATATATATATATATATATATATATATATATATATATATATAAACACTCGGCGTCTAAAAATCGCACATCCGAAAAAATAATTTAAATACTATTTTCACACAACAGGTCACTGGCAATGTTGTGGTTTGAGGGTATATATATATATATATATATATATATATATATATATATATATATATATATATATATATATATATATATATATATATATATATATATATATATATATATATATATATATATATATATATATATATATATATATATATATATACATATATATATATAAACACTCGGCGTCTAAAAATCGCACATCCGAAAAAATAATTTAAATACTATTTTCACACAACAGGCCACTGGCAATGTTGTGGTTTGAGGGTATCATTCGAAAGGTTATTTCATTAGCTTTCAGGAATTTTGAATTTTACTTTTATGACAAGACGAAAGAGAAATTAAAGAAAAAGACAGGGTATGTACAAATTTGCAAATTAATAATTTAAAAAAAACTTAATAAATACAAAAAAGTTCTTAAAACCTACTGTTACCCCTTGCCTTAATAACGGCTTTCATGCGATCTTTGACTTTACAAGGGTCGCAACAGCCTCTTGGGGTAATTGTTCCCACTCTTCAAGTACCGCATCTTGGAGCTCTTGAAGAGTGGTTGAAGTTGGATCTCGAGCTCGCACGCGGCGTTTTAGATCATCCCAGAGTTGTTTATTGGGTTAAGGTCTGGACTTCGTGCTGGCCAATGCATAACAGGGATATCGACCTCCTGTAAATAATCCCGTACAATAGCTGCGGTGTGGCAAGGAGCATTATTATGCATTAACATGAATCCATCACCGACATAACCAGCATACGGGACCACATGTTCCTCCAGGATTTCAGTAATGTACCGACCAGCATTTAATGACCCTTGCCCACGGCCACCCCGTGTCCGGGAAACGCACACAAGGTCCGTTTTCCCGTCGACGGAAATGCCGCCCCAAAACATACACGAGCCACCCCCGTATACGACGCATTCTTCGAAGCAGGGTTGTGTGAACCTCTCCCCCTGTCTTCTGTAGACCCTTCTACGTCTGTCATTGCAGAAGAGTCGTCTCATCAGAGAAGAGTACGGTCCGCCACTGTTCTACGAGTCCATTTCAATGATTGCGAGTAAACTCTAGGCGATCTCTGCGATGCTGTGCAGTAAGTTTTGGACCTTTAGCAGGTCTATGGGCTGTTAAACTCTTTTCGAGTAACCTTCTTCTTGTTTACTGCAAAGTCTAAATTACGACCGACCCATATTTCACCCAGATCGACCCTTTTATACTCTTTTAGGTGGTGTAACTAGCGTCCTTACTAACGAGCATTTGACAGTGTTTATTTTTGACGCTCTGTAATAATAAATGTTTTAATGATTTCATGATTTGTTTATTAATAATGTAAAGCTATTCAAATACCCATTTCAAACATAACAAGATTTATATAATTATAATTTGTTTCAAGCCATTACAGCTATTTTTCACGCAATCTCAGAGAGGTACGATTTTTGTGACGCTGGGTGTTTATACCGTTACCTATTTCTCAAAAAAAAAAAAAAAGTCACGATAGCCGAGTTGTTGGGTGGTCGGAATTTCGAGTCGAGAGACCCGAGTTCGATCCCCAGGTGGCAGTACCAATGAGTTTTTCAAAAAACTTATGTACGAATTTCATCGTTGGCTTGGACATAAAAGGCGGCGACGGGCTCACCACCTGTCACGTTGTCCCGAAAATATCTTCGGTGGAAGGTGGGTCAAAGGGACTTAATTGTCTAGACTTGACCTCTGTCTAATACGGTATTGGGAATTGCGTGAAGATTTATTTATTTCTCAAGCGAGGCTTGCTCACCCTAGCACTGATTATTTGACGTAAATAATAATTATGTAATTTACGTAACAATGACAATGAAATTACAAATACATAGAAACATGGCTTCGCGATTGTTTAAATAAAAGTAACACAACAAAAGAATCTACCATTACATTTGTCTACAATATTCCCATATAAGTAATTGTTTAAATGTTTATCTACGCAATTTTTTTGAAGTGGGAAAGAAAAAGTTTAAGTGTTTTAATAAAGCAATGGTATGACGTAAACGAAGACAGTGAATGAAAATTTATGACTAACATTTTAGAGTCATGTAACCTAAAGCTTATTATGTATTTGTAAAATTATGCGTGGTCACACATAAAAAAATATGTAGACTTTAGAACCTCCTTCGTGTTTTTCGTCAGTTAATAAACCAAACAAAAAAAAACTTTTATAGTCATACATTCCATTTAAGCTCTAATTTAGCCTACGAGACATATTTACTCTTTTATATTTCAATCATGGCAGGGTTTCTACTGTAATTGTCTTAGTCTCAAATCAGGATTACTAACAACTCTGGCATTAGCTGTTCTTGAACTGGGGTCTGGAATGAGTACATATGGTTCAGAAACATGAAATCACTATTGAGCAGGCGCAGAGCGGTTTTTCATCAATAAACGTATAAACCGAAGTGATTTTCAACTGTCAACAAGAAACCGGACGGACAGGAGCGATATTTTCATAACAGCACAACGCATGATTACGCGGCGGGCATTTATGAATGTTTCCTGCTTGAAGTCACGCCTGTTGACTACTAGAAAAAACAAACGACTGTTTTGTGTTTGTTTGTCGTTAACGCGCATGCGGAGTAATTGAGTGTGATTTGCACGTTTGGAATGATATTAGGTAAAAAAATAAAATAGTTTTAAAATGTTCCTCATTGTACCAAAGACCTACCCAAGGCTCTGTATGTTAAGCATTTTAATTTATTTTCTATCTGCACACAATTTTCCATAATGGGGTAGACAGAGGTCAATTTTCACCGAAGCGCTTGTTTGTGACGTGACAGGTGGTGTGCCTATCGGGACGGGAACAAGGTCTATCAAGCATGTTTATTGTTGTAAAAATGACAGTGCCATATCTACATATCGGCTACGAGCATTGACATCTGTTCTTAGATCTGGTTAGAAACGAACGAACGACCCCAGTAACAGACGATGCGAAAATTAAACACCCGATGAGTTGTAATAGCGTTGTGTGGCATAAAATTAAAATACTATGTAATAATTTCCTTTAAGCATCTATCAGTATTGTATCATTTGATGACCTCTGTGGAAGAGTGACGTACACGTTAGTTTTCATGGTGTCGCCAGCTATTAGGTCCCGGTTCGATTCCCGGTCGGGTCAATGTATTTTTTCTCAGGTGCAGGTATTTGTGTATATGTTATTTTATGCCTGTGTTTTATTATTATTATTATCAACAAAAAAAGTACAGAGATAGATTATCAACCACCTAAATGATATTCGTAAAATGTATTCTGTCGCAAACTGGTTTCAGGAATTCTCCTCCGTCGTATTTTACGCTCACAAGGTAGTTTGTAAGTGTGGCATAAATATTATATAAGTTTTGCAAATTGTATAACCATTTAAAAGGACGTACAAGGAAATAGAAGTGCACATTTCGTAGACAATTGGTAGCTTTCTCGGCACTACGCCAAGTGAGGTTACGCGTAATATTACGCAAATATGATTCTATTGAATGTGACAGAGCATTGTTAAAAACCAGCATAGTGTAATATACTCTGCCTTATATACGTTAAACGATGATCATTTAACACAGAGGCATATTCGTAATGAGCTTTTTGTTACACGTTACCTTGATGTCACTTTAATACTGTCTAATGATAACTCAGCGCTTTGTGCTTGAAATTATAAATAAACTGTAAAACTACTTTTGTTGAATACAATGTATACAAAAGTAGTGTATGTTGTTCATAAAAAAGGTAGTTAAAAGTAGTTAGTTAGCATTAACATTTATAACAGATATAAAAATAGACAATCTAATGTAGACTATGTCTATTTATTTCTATTTTGATACTTATCTAGAGCATCATATTCGAATTGAAAATTTAAATATGATGTCATTTGTTTTTATCACTTATATTTACAACACTAAAAATGGAAATATGAACATAAAAAAAATACTGTAATTACCTTAGGTCAGTGATCCAAAATGATGGCAATGTCGACCGGAACGTAAAGAATAGAATAGATGCGGGATGGATGAAATGGCGACAGGTCTCGGGAATAACTTGCGATCCACGCATGCCTCTTAAACTTAAGGGCAAAGTATACAAAACGATCGTGAGACCTGTCGTATTGTACGGATCAGAGTGCTGGGCAACGAAAGTGACGGATGAAAGAAGAGTGCATGCTGCAGAGATGAGAATGTTGAGATGGATGTGTGGAGTGACTAGAAAATATCGCATAAAGAATGAGTATATAAGGGGAAGCTTGAAAGTAGCACCAGTGACAGAGAAAATGAAGAGTGGTAGGTTAGCATAGTTCGGGAATGTAATGAGGAGGGAAGAATGTAATATAGGCAAAATAATGTTAGAGATGAATGTGGATGGACGAAGAGCTATGGGGAGACCAAAAAACGATGGATGGATTGTGTGAAAGAAGACATGAGAAAGAAAGGAGTGAGTATTGAGATGACGGGAAATAGAGGAGAGTGGAAGAAGAAGACATGTTGTGCCGACCCCACATAGCATGGGATAAGAGCAAGAAGAAGAAAAAAAATTTACTGTCTTCAAAAAATTCACGAAAAAGCACTTTCTTGCCTAAACTTGTTACTAATTGATTTAAATTAAATATTTTAATAGGCTACCATCTTTGCTTGATGGGGTGCCAACGGGCGGCAATTTCGTCTCAAAAGAGACAGAACTGCATGAATTTATTAGAAACAAGAGCATTTAACGACTAACAACTTGGTAACAATAAAATCTCGATAACTATATTACGTATACACACGACAGAAAGCAAGAGCAGATGCGTGGGAATATGACATGCCCCACAATGACCCGTACTCTCGCTTCCATTCGACGTTGGTGCACGAGCTAAATGAGAAACGAACCTTGTTAGTTGAATGCAAACAATTTCTTTCACTATCTTAACAGATAAAATCTTTTCCCCTAGGAAACCGAAATAAATAAATTTCTTCACGCAATTCCCAATACAGGGGTAGAAATAGGTCTAGTCTAGACAATTAAGTCCTTTTGACCCACCTTCCACTGACGATATTTTCGGGACAACGTGACAGGTGGCGAGCCCGTGGCCGTCTTTATGTCTAATAATTCGTATATCAGTTTTTTGAAAAACCCCTTGGTACGAGCCTGCCATCTGGGGATCGACTCGACTCGGGTGTCTTGACTCGAAATTCCGACCACCCAACCACTCGGCTATCGTGACTTCTTACTAACTTAAGTTGATCACTTACATCAACAGCATAACTCCATATTATGCGAGTCATAACGTTATGTAGGTAATATACGTACAAGTGAAAGCATGAAGATTTCGTATTATACCTAGATAAATCACACCCGTCGATGCACGAAATTTCCATTTGTATGAAAACAAGAGGAACTTTCTTAAATAGCAATCTGTTCTAGCAATGGCGGAACAAGTTGCGGAAAGCAAATTCCGATCGCTGAACAAATTAAACAGTATTCTATCAGTTGCAGGTTGTGGCGGTATAGAGGCACTGGTGCGGGAACTGACTTTCAAAACGCTAAGCCATGCAGATGACAGAGCATGAGGAATTGAACGTTTTAATCTGTGTAAAGATAACGCTGTGAAATCGTTAACTATTAACTCAGGTGTCAACGAACTACGTCTTATGAATGAATGAACGAATTACCATTATAAACCATTTATACGGTACGGAAAGTTGTCGGACTTTAATTTTGTATTCTCGACTGATATGTTAACTAAAAAAAAAATAGTCAAGAGTTCGATCCCCAGGTGGCGGGCTCGTACCAATGGGTTTTTCAAAAAACTTATGTACGAATTATATCGTCGGCTTGGACATTAATACGGCGACGGGCTCACCACCTGTCACGTTGTCCCGAAAATATCTTCGGTGGAAGGTGGGTCAAAGGGACTTAATTGTCTAGACTAGACCTCTGTCTACCCTTGTATTGGGATTTTCGTGAAGATATTTATTTTTTTATTTTAACTAAAACAAGCTAATAAACGACTTTACAGTCACCGGATGGTAGGTGGCTACTGCAGCTAATGAACAACTTCCATCAATGAGGAGACGCGTTGTCACCCTTGAAGATAGACGGAGCGCCTCACCTGCTATTCTCCATCAGAAATTAGATAGAGACAGACTGACCCAGGCTGACACAGACAGATATTAGGCATAACCCCCCTCCCCCCAACACACACCCACGGGAAGATAAGGCATATTTATAAATAAATACATAGGTAGGGATAAAATCAATTACAGTACTCTGATCCCAAAGTATTATAGTACTTACTTACTTATCTTCACGCACAGTCTCTGACAGGGTAGCCAGAGAGAACAGATCGCCAAGTGTCACGATCCTTACATACCTCTTTCGCTTCTTTCAGATTCATCATTTCCTTCATATATGCACGTCGAGGTATCCGAGTTGACCCTCCCCTCTTCGAGCAATTTGCTCACATGGTCTTCAAAAGTTATTCTCGGCCTACCTTGACCCCTTTTAATACTAACTTTCGCGCTATATATTTTCTTCACCATTCGGTCTTCGCTCATACGCTCAACGTGCCCAAACCATCGAAGCACGCCCTTATCCATTTTAGTGATAAGGTCATCTTTCAAACCTACCATTTTGCGAATCTCTTCGTTTCGCTTCCGGTCGGCCAAGGTAACGCCGCACATTTTACGAAGAGATCGCATCTCCACTGCATTCAACCTGCTTTTATGCTTCTTCTGGGATACCCAGGTTTCGCTGCCATATAACAAAATCGGTACCAGCACTGCGTTATGTATCGCAAGGCGTGCATTTTTCACTACGCCTTGCCTTTGGACTAACGCAGTCAGGGCACCGTTGACTGCGGATCGCCAATCATTATAGTGGTATTATAGTGTTATAGTGGTATAGCTAAAACACTTGTGGTGTGAAATCAGAAACAATTACTTAATAAAGTTAACATAAACCTCACTTGAAAGAGTGATTTTATATATTAATCTATCCGGGAATCCGAACCCGTCCTGGATGTTTATATATAGTACCCGGATCTGTCCAGGTTACGTTGATTAGTCATTAACCCAGATCTCTCAAGATTTTTCAATTCAATTTACAATTATAAGCAACATTTCATAGAAACTAGTTAAGTAATTTCAGAGATAAGCTTGGGCGGAACTTTTTAGGGTATAAAACGAATTAGAAAAGTTTTAGGTTAATAAAAGGTTAAATATATGCATATCTTGACCCACGAGTCATTAGAGATTTTAATTGAAATAATATTAATTAAGTCGGCACTGTGTGGTAAAATTATTCATATATATCAATAATTTATTATAGAC
The DNA here is from genome assembly GCA_029286605.1 of Sericinus montela. Taxonomy (NCBI): domain Eukaryota; kingdom Metazoa; phylum Arthropoda; class Insecta; order Lepidoptera; family Papilionidae; genus Sericinus; species Sericinus montela. The sequence continues at coordinate 1,421,766 of JAGSMR010000040.1, forward strand.
GAAGAGGCGTACAGTACGTAATTATAACTAAAACGATTACAACCAGCGGACTAATTGCGTAAACAGCAATACTTTTGAACGAACATAGATAGGGACAACGTCACATACACTACTCTGATCCCAAAGTAAGCAGCTTAAGCACTAGTATTATGGAATCAGAAACAGTGAGGGTACCAAAAAAATGCCCAGATCCGAGAAAATGTATATAAAGCTTTTTCTACATTGGCCTGACTGGGAATGGAACCCAGGATCAACCGATGCAAACGCCACTCATCCACCCAGATTGTCAAAATGAATAAATTTCTTGTATGTCGTAAAATATTACTAAGGAGCATTGACAACGCAACGTCGCAATTGGCTACTGCGAGATCGCGGGATAACCATCACGAAAATACCAGACTAAAGGAGATAGGTGACGGGTGTCAGTGTCGAAGGGTGTCTGGAGCTGCAATCGCCAATCCAATATATATATCCATATTAGGAGCAAATGATACAACAAATCGATGATAATGTGTAACTAATGATTTGATAATTCTGAGAGTAACAAATATAATGTTAGGCACTAGAAAGCTGTTATGTAGTAACCATTACGTAAAGTCTTAAGAATATTCATAATTGGCAAAACCGTCCGAAATAAGGCTGGGGTATACATATTAATGACTACGTATAGCCAGCCAGTACAAAACGTATCTTGGACTACGAAAATTAATAGAAAGTTAATTGAATAATATGTTTTCAATTCATTTAGATATCATGTAGATACATTCTTCATAAATAAAAATTCAGTTTCAGTGTATTTGTGACCATTATCCAAAACGAAAAGTAGTCAACGAATTGACTTACACTTCTTACACAAAGTAATATTTTAATAATCAGGCAGAAATCAATCAAGTCCTTTTTGACCCACCTTTCACGACTCGAGAAGCATATTTGGGGTAACGTGGTGAGGTGACAAGTGGTCAGCTTATCGCCGTCGTCATGTGCGAGCTGACTCTACAATATTCGTACATACATGCATATTTACATACATTTATACGTATTTAAAAACGTCCATTACTCGAGTATTATTAGCATTCATATTTATCACAAAAATATTTGCTCTTATGGGGATTCTTACCTACATCTCTTACTTTCGAAGGCAGGGGGCTATTGGGTCGTTATATGGAACATATGTCATTTTTATTTGTTTATAACAGCTACGTATACGCAATAGCCACGACAGTCGAGTGATTGGGTGGTCAGAATTTTGAGTCAAGAGACCCGAGTTCGATCCCCAGGTGGCAGGCTCGTACCAATGGCTTACCATCTATCACGTTGACCGAAAATATCTTCGGTGGAAGATGGGTCGAAGGGACTTAATTGTCTAGAGTAGATCTCTGTCTACCCCTTTATTGGGAATTGCGTGAAGATATTTATTTGTTTATTTATTTATTTATTGCATACGTAATTACTTACACAATTATAAGCGTTGCTACTGATCCGCTTATAATTAATATAAAATCATATTTTAGTAGCCCAAGTAAAATCGTGTGCTAACATTAGTGATAGCTGTGCTTTTTCTATTTTCTTTTGTTGCATCTGCATTGAACGCTCTGTTTACTTCGCGCCATGTCATCCCCGTCTACCGACAGTTGCATAACGCGCACTCTCAAAATATTGTTAGAAAACCAAACGTAAGAACTGATTAGATAGGTAATCAGTTTATAACAGCTACGTATACGCAATAGCCACGACAGTCGAGTGATTGGGTGGTCAGAATTTTGAGTCAAGAGACCCGAGTTCGATCCCCAGGTGGCAGGCTCGTACCAATGGCTTACCATCTATCACGTTGTCCCGAAAATATCTTCGGTGGAAGATGGGTCGAAGGGACTTAATTGTCTAGAGTAGATCTATGTCTACCCCTTTATTGAGAATTGCGTGAAGATATTTATTTGTTTATTTATTTATTTATTTATTACATACGTATTTCTTCGCGCCATGTCATCCCCGTCTACCGACAGTTGCATAACGCGAACTCACAAAATATTGTTAGAAACCAAATGTAAGAACTGATTAGATAGGTAATCAGTTCACACCAAGATCTCGTCTACTATACAGACATTAGTCGAGTGGTTGGGTGATCGGAAAAAATCAGACTGAATGGAAAAAAAATCACTCCAATATCGATTCGCTTCGCTCATTATATTGACGATATTAAAAAGGTAGAAAAATGACGAATATATTGAATAGTATATTGCGCTAAGGGGCTTCTATTTAAGAAAACTTTGAATTGATCGGAAAGGAGATCTTTTTTTAAAATTCAAATTACTGAGTTGATTTTATCAGATTTATCACTCTGCCTTCGTATATTCTTACACCGTAACGAAAGGGAAAGTAGTAATTAAAATGCATAGAAATAACTTTAAATCAGTACTAATGAGCGGCAGGAATAAATTACCCAATAGATTAAATTTTTCCCCTTCTTATTATATATATATATATATACATATATATATATATATATATATATATATATATATATATATATATATATATATATATATATATATATATATATATATATATATATATATATATATATATATATATATATATATATATATATATATATATATATATATATATATATATATATATATATATATATATATATATATATATATATATATATATATATATATATATATCATTCATACACATTAAAATTCTTCATTTCGGACATATATTCAAAAGTCACGATAGCCGAGTGGATGGGTGGTTGGAATTACGAGTCAAGATACCCGAGTTCGATCCTCAAGTGGCCGTACCAATGGGTTTTTCTAAAAACTTATGTACGAATTAATACATAAGTTTTCCGTTTTTTCGTTGGCTTGGACATAAAAGGCGGCGACGGGCTCACCACCTGTCACGTTGTCCCGAAAATATCTTCGGTAGAAGGTGGGTGTAAGGGTCTTAATTGTCTAGACTAGACCTCTGTCTATCCCTGTATTGGGAATTGCGTGAAGATATTTATTATTTATTATTAAAATAGATTTAAGACGTTGAAGTATACCAAAGTGTGGTAATTTAAACCTCTTTTCTTGAAAATTAATATTATTATTCCCATGTTAAATTAAATTAAAAATTCTGTATTTCACCAACACTCACACTATTAAAATATTTGCATTAAAATAATTTCATTTCCATGATGTCAGTGCAAATTTTACATTTATTAAAGAAATGAAAACCCTGAACCCTAAGCCAGATAAAACCTGTGTTTCAGGGGCCAGTTCTAAATAATACTTATAACTAAGAACTAATTATTAGAACTAGACTAGTAAAACATACATTTACAGAAATACTGATTAAATGTCTGCGCAATGCTAGCTGCATAATTTAGTTAGTTTACTATATATGTACGTCATGGTAATATACAAAAAGAACTATCTATATATTTAATGTTTAAAGTACAAGTCAAGTTAACATTATTAAAAGTACTATAACAACAATACTAATATATCCCCCTTAAATGTTTAACTATTGTCCACATGTTTTATTTTTTAATATTATTCCTAGAAAGCGTCCGTCGACTGTCTAAATAAAGTAATGCTATGACCATACAGATTTTTTAATTTTTGTATGTAGTACTCACACCACCCCGTACACCATTTTTAAAATATTTCACACGTATCATCAAAGCTTTCAAAAAGAAACAAAGGATCTTTAAATCATTAACAAATATCATACCAACAAAATTTCTATCTTAAGACATCGTATATATGTATTAAATTTTGACACAGACACGACACAGATTGCTTACATGTTTCAGTGATGTTATTAACCTGCCAGACCTTTCTGCCGTTCTTTTTTCAAATGTTAAAAAAATATTTTATAAATACAAATGTTGATAGAGTAATACGTTTAGAAGTAGTGAAAGAGCGTATTCAGATATTAATCCGCACGTAACATTCCGCGCGGGAGGCGGCGCGACGCGCGCTCGCATACCGTTTCACATCATATGCATCATATGATCATTGATCAAAGTATTGCCTCGTCCATACTAATTTACTTTAAAGGTTTGTATACGAGTTGAACACTGAATGAAATGAAACGACTACCTTCGTGAACGAGTGGTGTTACATCGTACGCATGTCTTCATGGTGTCGAAAGCCATGAGTTCCGGATTCGATTCCTGGACGGGTCAACGTAGAAAACCAATTTGTCTATATTGTCTCGTGTCGTGTAGGAGTTTGTAGTACGCTCGTTATATGTATTTATTATTTATTCGCGGTGTTAGAAAATTAACAACGACGCGAATGAAAGCGCTATTATGTTAATTTTATAGTCAAATTATTACGAAGTTGGTTAGTCATAAATTAATAAATATTACGAAACATGGTTATGCTACATTGCACACGTAAACATAAACAACACGTAAACATACAAAAACTTTTAATTTTTTTGTATTATTATTATTGTATGACTTATTTAAACATATTTTGAACCTTTTAAGATATCTTAATGGATGCCGAACGTATACAATACTCCTATTGTATACGTTCGGCAGCGTGAAAAAAAACATAGCCTACAAAAGTCTCCAGGGTCCCATCAATCTCAATACCATAATTGGTATTGAGACATTGCGTGTCAGAAAAACGCAGAAAATTAACTCAATTTTGTTTCTATAATATTAATAAGAATTGTGATTTAATTTAGGTACTAAGCTTTTATTAAAATAAGTCAAAGTACTAGTCAATAATATCAAAGAAAAAGAAATAGTATTAATGAGGACAACATCAAAATCTCAATATAATCATTTCATGGTGAAAAAATATTCGTCTGATTAGAATATTTTTTCTGCCAATAATACCGCTCTCACGTGTATATACACAAAATATAAGTGTTTATGTACCGTGCGACATGTCTCTTATTAATAGCAGAACAAGTTCATAAAATTCATGATCTAGATATACTAATAAACTTACAGATCATACTAAACATATAATAGTTACTGTAAAAGAATATCTTCACGCACAGTTACCGATGGGGTAGCCATACGGTACATATAGTGTTGGCTACCCCAATGGCTACCCCATCGGTAACTGTATATATATACATATATACAGTTACCGATGGGGTAGCCATTTTTATAGAATAACAGAAAATAGAATGATTTTATTCTTAAATGCGTAATCAACTTACTCTGAAAAGAGAAAGATCTATTTACGTATTTATTATTTTGACTGTTCAACAAATAAAAATATTATTCATTCACTTTTACATAACAAACCGCAGATTATAATCAAAGCATTATAACGATGATAATGAGTCGACGCTTTTCTTCTCTCATTGCTTATTTCTATTGTTTAGTTTTCATCTAAGTACAAAGCGCAGGGCACGAGCTGCGAAGTTAAACTATCGCCATCGCCAGTGGTCGCGGCATTCGCACGTATCGAGCTGCCGTGAGCTAACGTGTGCGTGTCACTTTCACGTTTAAAAAAAGGAGGGAAACTCACGCGAGAAATTTTGCATTTTCTCCTTTAAACAATCATCGTTTTCGACCAGCCTATAAAGTTTAAACCTGTTTAAAAATAAACTGTGATAATGTGAACATAAAAAATAATATTAAACAAATCGAACGAATTGAAATTCGAAAACTCCGATCGGTCGGCGTATGTGGACTTCATTCAATTGATTCTTTCACTTCCTTTTCTTTCTTTCAGTTCTTCGTTTTTCGTTCTTGAATTAATACTGATTTACGTTGCGGTTGCTGATTTGGTGTCGATCATGTTTGAATCGTTTTCGTAATTGTTTTTTTAACGTAGTGTAAAATTAGGATCAGTCAGTGAATTTCGGTCAGTGAATTTTGTGTAACTAAGGCAACATTGGATTCTTTCATTTTTGTGCATATAATATGGGTGTATATTGGAAAACCATCATGCCACTATTGAGTACGTTGGCTGCACTGGTGATTATTGTACACTCTGCAGAGGAAGATTTGGAGGAGTATCGAAGAGATTTACGACCTAGAGTCTTGGACACCGGCACAACAAACTATGAACTGGTAATTTGATAGTTTAAGATTATAATAATTTACAAGGGAATTTACTTTCACATTTTAAAAATAAATCAAAATATGTGTGTTTTATACAAAATGTTTTTTTTATGTACAAATACGTAATGTGGTATTTAAAAAGTGATAATTTCTTCTCGAAGCTAGTTCCAAGATAGGTTGTTATATATTGCAGCAGCTAAGTAAATATTCTATAAACAAGTTTCTCTAGAAACTGGAGAAAATAATGGAGCAGGCTTTCAAGACCTTAATAACTTTATAATTACTTACTGGACTGGATTTATGATAAAAGAAACTCAAGTAACGTACTTAATTTATTTAATTTAATTAAAAATATCTTCACGCAATTCTCAATATAGGGTAGACCCCTATATTGAGAATTGCGTAAAGATATTTTTGATGGTATACATAAACAAACAGTCTAGACAATTAAGTCCCTTCGACCCACCTTCCACCGAAGATATTTTCGAGACAACGTGACTGATGGTGGGTGAGCCCGTCGCTGTCTTTATGTCCAAGCCAAAGATATACTTCGTTCATAAGTTTTTTGAAAAACCCATTGATACGAGCCAGCCACCGGGAATCGAACTCGGGTCTCTCGTCTCGAAATTCTGACCACCCAGCCACTCGGCTATCGTGATTTAATGTAATTAATTATTATATAATAACAAATAATAATGTATTAACTATTTAATATCGACGTTGTTTGGGAATAAACACCCTATGTTTATATTTTGCAAACGAATACAACAACATACAAATATAAATAAAACAATGGTAAGACATTTTTTTTAAGTCGCGTCGTTATGGCGTAAGAATATACCACCCATTTTCTACCAGTGGGTGGCGTAAAAGGTGACTAAGTGACAAGCCTTGAAAGAGAAAATCGATCGACTGACTATGGGATAACTATTCCGAAAAATACTAGGCCAAAAAAGTTAACCTCTCGGTTCTGGTTCTGTGATCGCCAATCCGTTTACCAAGCATGGCGATTACGGCAAACCCTCCCGTACAGTTGAGGCCTACGGCTTAAGTATGTTACGTTTTAGGCAGAGAAATGTTACAGGCCATTATTATAGTAATTAAATATTTAAAACAGCCTATTTTTTAAATATTTAAATATCGTTTAATATTTAATAGTCTCTGTGCCTCTTAATAAACAATCTGTTTGTGTAATTGTGTAAGTGTTTTAATGTCTCAAGTTCTAACCGAATTAGATACGGGGACACTTTTTTTTTTAAAATGAAAAATGATTTTTTTGTACTGAAACTCGTTGAAAATGCCAAGCGAACGAAGACGCTGGTGACATGCAGTATATAAAAAAAACAATAAGTAAATAAAATATTAAACATTAAATATAATTAATTATTACGAATATTAGAAACTGCTGTTCGTATTTATGTTCGTACCCACACACCCGACAGTAGACGCTGGTTACGTCATCAGCACGCTTGGTTTTGATATGATATTGTCTTTAGTTTACCATGTTCAAGGCTTTTCCTTAGTCGCCTCTTACTACAACTACGGGCAGAACGAATTAATAAATTCTTACCCCTATACCACAGGGCTTGGAAGATGTTGGACGCGGGGTATTAATAATAATAATTTAATAACGGTTCTTAAACGTCATTTAGTAAGTAAAGATTTAAATGAATTATAACTTAGGTATAATATAATTAGCAATGTAACGAACCGTATAGTAATGTGGTAAATACTTGCTGACAGCAGTGTTTAAATTTCTAATAATTAATGTCTATCCGACTTTTGTGAAAATGTATTGACTTAGCCGCATTATGCCTATTGTAATTTTACTAAAATATAAGTTGACCGTTTTCCAGTCGCCACACTGGAGTAACATATAGTTACTATACTAATAAATTAAATCGAAACCGAATTCTTATCGAATATGTATATATATATATATATATATATATGTATATATATATATATATATATATATATATATATATATATATATATATATATATATATATATATATATATATATATACATATATATATATATATATATATATGTATATATATATATATATATATATATATATATATATATATATATATATATATATATATATATATATATGTACACAAGGCATAATTACTTTTCGATTCCCATAGATCGCCTAGCATCCTATGGGCAACACCGCAAGAAATTCGTCTGACTATTGCTGCTGCTTTTAAGGATAAGAACAGTGGCCTAAAATAGGTTTATTTAAAAGTATGTGATAAAATATTTGTACATACGAATTGTATATTTGCACAAATCTCTGTTACCTACGCCATTTGCTAATTTGAAAACGTAACACCTCGAAAATATCGGATGGAACTAAACAGACCGAGAAAAACGTTTAAGAGAGGCATTTGGTAGTTGGAGCGCCAATCTGCTTATACAGCGTGTCAATTATGGCAAATCTCCATCTATTATTATTAGAGAATTAAGGGTGAAAAAAGTAATGCGTATGCACATGAAATATCATAAATTGTTCATTTATTACTTTTTTGCTCAAATCTCTGTCAAAAGAATATTAGAGAGAAAACCTTTTCTGAGCAGTGGGACGTTATTAAAAAAAACCTTGTTCACATAAGTTACAATAGCCGAGTGGTTGGGTGATCGGAATTCGAGTTAAGAGACCCGAGTTCGGTCCGCCATTACGAACGGCTCGAACGGATCGAACCGTGCCAATAGGTTTTTTAAAAAACTTATTTACGACTTATGTCTAAGGCTTGAACATCAAAAGACGGCGATGGTCTCACCACCTGTCACGTTGTTCCGAAAAATATCTTCGGTGGAAGGGGGTGAAAAGGACTTAATTGTCTACACCTCAGAATATCCCTGTATTAGGAAAGGCGTGAAGACATTTTTTTAATACCTTGTTCACGACTATAAAGAAAATAACACAAACAAAAACTATTTTACTATAAAATTATGAAACGGAAAGATCGATAGTTATAATATTTGAATAAAACACCGATTGACCGCAAGTTCAAGCGCAGAACCAGTATCGACGCTTTCGACTTTCATTTCGACATTATGACATCGGTTTTGTAACAGCTTTCTTCGTTGACGATGAGATTACTCAATCTTGTTTAATCACACGGAAACTGTATATAAAATGTTTAATAATCGCACTAATAATTTTCATATGTTTATGTGTTATTTCAAAGAGTTTATGTGTTATAAACTTTCAACTGTGAAAATTCAATGAACTATCAATAGGTAGGGAGTTCGCGAGCATTTCTGTAGACATCGTGATGGATTGCAGTTTACTTCAGTAAGAATTGATTTGGTGTAGTCGGTTAAGGTCATAGGTCTCTGCGTTTCGCGTGACAGCGGATTGATTTAAAAAAAAAGGGTTAAAACGCTTGCAAATGCCTCTAGGGATTTTAATTATTAATTATTTTGATATCGCACGGACGGAGGTGTAAATATATTTAAAAAAATGCTCCAACTAGTCATTTTCTCACTGCGCCCATAGGATCCATAATGACTTTCTGAATACGAAAAACAATTGAAATGGCACTTTTCTCATTGATTTTTAGCTGTATATTTTTTAATTCTTATATTTATTATTAATATAAAATATTTCTCCCACGTTTTGTAATCGTTTTATCAGATTGCTTATATATTAAGTTATATTAATTAATTTCAATATTATTCAGTAGACGTGGAATTTAATACTTGCTGCATGGAGCGAACATAAAATTGAAAAGAAAAAATAGTTTTCTGTGGTCCTTCCCATTGTTTTTAATTTAAAAATTCAGGTCTGCCAAGTGAGAGCTTCATATACGGTTTTTTTAATAAAAAAAAAACTTTAAAAATTTTACACTACAATGCTCTGAGCCCTGGATGTTCGTTCTGCTTCCGAGATCTTTCTATGTTTATATGAAATGAAATGGTGACTGTGACCATTAACCCCAGAGGCACACATGTACGTATATCGTTTTTTTTTTTTCATTTTTAAAGCACTGTTAATTGACAACGCAGCTCTACCACGATAACAGACGCGGTCCTTTATGTTTCTTGCGGTATAATTATCGCCGCGTGTGCTGATTATATCGCAATTGCAATCGCCAGCTCCCTAACTATAATACTTTTTACAAGAAAACTGTGCTTTTTTGGTTAATAACGGAACTCTTGGAACTAACTACTAAAATTCTTTTACGTCAGATACTGTATTCATCTAGAAGGCATATAACATATAAACATAACATCAAAAGGTGATAAAAGCCAGGCGAAAATGTCCCGCCCGAAAGTTTGTCCGCTCCTAAAATAGAAATTTAAAGACACTCGTAAATAATGTGAATTTGGATTGCTCTATAAACAGTTCGTGATAATATTTACCTATCTTCTAAAGTAATCTCATAACAATTATTATTAGGTTAAAATTGTATTTTCTTTAAAAAATATCTCAATTGCTAGTCTCATCTCATCTCATATTCAAACCAACTGGATATAATATAAAAGCGAAATCATCTTGACTGTTGCATAATAGTAACAAATTTGCTATAAACATCCAAAGCTGGGCAAAGACTTTCTCATTCATAACGGGATTCGAACCCGCAATCCTTCAAATTCACATATGACTGGGTCACTTACGAATTGGGTTATCATTACAATGAATATTGACAAATATTGTAAAGTATTTCCAATGCAGTAACAAACATGTGTATTTGTTATTTAAAAAATTAAGTAAATCGGTTTAACAGAACGGTCTAGCTTTTTTTCCTAGTGTTCTTTTTGAAAGCTATGTTTTTTTTAATAAAAATGTACAATATATAAACATATTATAATATATAAATAATTAAAATAAAAAAATATCTTCACGCAATTCCCAATACAGGGGTAGACAGAGGTCTAGTCTAGACAATTAAGTCTCTTCGACCCACCTTCCACCGAAGATATTTTCGGGACCACGTGACAGGTAGTGAGCCCGTCGCCGTCTTTATGACCAAGCCAACGATATAATTCTTATATAAATTTTTTAAAAGCCATTGGTGGCCACACGCCCGAGGATCGAGCTAGGCTCTCTTGACTTGAAATTCCGATCACCAAACCACTCTGCTGTCGTGACTCTATTTAAATAATTAAACACAAAAACTAGGAACTCCAATATGATGAAGCGTGTGAAAAAATCTTAAAATTAAAATCTTGCTATAGTTATTATCATTAGATATTAAGTACTAATTTTACATTTTTCAGCCATGGAGAGCAGTGAAAATAGAACCGATGATGACCCAATCCACACAAACTGACACGTGGGATCCCCCAGAGGATCCCCCTAAGCGCCGGAGACCCTTACGAAAACGCAAGCGACGACCACAACCCGCTCTCGCAGAAGATCTCATATCTCAAGAAAGGTATTTGGAACAGCGGGGATATCGCCCTTACAATGACGATAGTTACATGCCACTTACTGAGGTGCCTCAAAGACGGCGCAAAAAGATCGACACTCAACAAAGTCGGTGGCAAGATCAGCCTTTAGAACAAGAAAGACCGTTGCGAAGAAAAGGTCAAAGAAGAAAACGACCCGTAGGGGAGCCTTGGCACGAATTAAGTGAATTTGGCGAATTTGCTGAAGACGAAACTCCTACTGAAATAAACGATAGAAATGAAAAACCTAAGATATTTAACGACGAAGAAGAAGATAATGACAGTCGCGAAGCGCGCCTAACTTACTTAAAAAAAATCTATAACGAAGAAAGAAAAACGGATCGCGACGCGGCGAGAGACGTAACGGAAGAAGAAAACGAAGATGAACCACCTCAAATCCCAATGAATAAGGATAATGAATATGAAGAAAACAATACGCCTCAAATAAAAGAGGACAAATCTCTATCAGAATTTTCTCTTGAAAATGGTAATCCCTTACCGACTGCAGAGCATAGAAGCAGGGAACATATAACTTACAAAGAAAATTTTAATGATAACAAAGAGCAAGTAAGTCTAAATAAATGACATAATTTGCTAATTTAATATTTTAAATTTAAGGTGTAGAAATAGGAATTGAACTGAATATTTCTCAAATTCAACAACAAATAAAAATATTTACTGCCAAGTGTAAATATTTTTAACAATGGCAAGTACTAAAATTAACGGAATGACAATACAAGGAAAAGTCAGAAAAAATTTAATTTTCAGACTCGACAACGTTAAATTGAGTTTACTTATAATAATTTGAAATTGCACCTCGATGCAATGAATGGCTTATATTTAGTTCCTTTTTTAAGAGATTGGAATTCAAAATATGTGAAGTAATTTTCAGTGACAGCCTATCGCCGTCTTAATGTCCAAGCTGAAAGTACAATATATATTTAAATGTTTAGATTTTTGTAATGTATATTTGTTTTCAAACATATTTTTTTACTATACTATTTGCAAATCCAATTAATATTTTTAATTATTAAAATAAATTAGGTGATAACCATATCGTGGATACATAAAAACTATATTAATATTTGTAGGAATGTCTTCAACATATTATTTTGAAGAAAATTTTGGATAAAATACAAGTTTAACTAGAATTTAATACCCGACCACCTAATTAAAATATACAAAAAGCGAAATCTAAACATGGTATACAATTTATAATATATTTTCATTCAAATACTAACTAAAATACTAAATATATCTTTGCTAATTTAAAATATGTAGAACAGTAAATTTGTTAATATTCGTATCATTATTCGTAATATAATGTAAAGCGTAATAATATATTAATCGGTTACGTTGAATATAATCTGAAAAATTACGTTTTCTTGATCATTTTCAAAGTTATTAAATTATTTATTACGTTTATTTCAGAAAAAACGACCTCTAGACCCTATTTCATTAAAGGATATATTAAAGAAATCAAATGGAAAAAGTTTAAGTGAACTACTTCAGCAGCATAATTTGACATTGGCTGATCTTCTGAATGGCGAGAAAAACGTTTTATCAGTATTTAAATCTACAGATACACCCAAAAAAGAAAATGTAGATACTGTTCACGAGTCCACAAATCAAATTTCAATAATTAAAATACCTGAAACAACTACTACTAAAGCTGATGAATCGGTAACTAAAAGTGTAGATAATGAAACTGAAAAAAATAATCTCAATAACCTGGTCACTACTGAAGAACCCTCTTCAACTACAGCTGATGTAATTTCGGAAACTGCAACCCCATCTTTAAACACGTCGAAGATTAGTCTTAATACTATTGATAGATATAAGCTAAATAAAACTTTAACCACAAATATAGATCAAACATATAGACTACATGTAAATAAAAAAAACAGAACTACGCTTCGGCGTCGGTTTCCTACTGGTGTTCGTATGAAATTACGTTTGCTGCCGTTGACAAATACTACATACAAAGGACAACTTAGTAGAGATATGATCGCTCTTACTACTAAAAGATATCAGAATAACCGAAATTTTACAAAATTTAGAGAATGGAAAGACTTAATTCCAGTTACTGTACATAAACCAACCATAAAAGTAGAAAGTAGTAAAGAAGTAAAAGAAAATACTACTAAATCTTTTGAAGCTGAAGAAACAACCACAGCTCAATATACGGAACAATTCAATACGATTTATACTACTCAAAGTGACAGTGAAACTGAAACAAACACTGAAAATACTGGTACAACACTTGAGTCAACTATTACATCCGTTGAAATAACAACCAAGGTGGAAACTACCACAACAGACAAACCCCAACTGATTTCAAGGCCTAGACTAAAAGCAAATATAACCAGTTTAAGGCAGCAAGCCTTTGTCAATAGGCTAAAAATGAAAAGACTAAAACAAAAAAATTCCCCGAATGAAACATCGCAAGACAATTTATTGAAGGATATATTTGACATGGCAAATTTAGTATCGGCATCAGAGTTTATTGCGAAACTACATCCACGGACAACTACCTTAAGGAATCCAAGTGAAACTGTGACAATGTTAGAAGATTTTATGACAACTGAGACTACGACAAAAACTACCACTCATAGGTCCACTAAACGTACGAAAACTAGAGAAAAGTCTAAGCCTTCCACAACTCCCATGCCAGCTAGTAAATCAAGCACTACAGAAGAAACTACAAAGATTGAGATAGAAGAAATCCTTAATGATAATTTGAGTAAGTAATTACTTTCATTGGGAATTTTCATTCATTTGAAATTTGACTTATTATTCGAGATGATAAGAAAGGGTATCATTGTTCCATGTTGTACTAAAATATAGTAACGCTTATACAATCCTTTAACGGGAGGGTATATCTATAATCCCCACGGTAGGAAAGCGGACTGGCCAACATAGTAAACCTTGCATATATATGCTATTGCTAGTCAGCGCTCTGTTGAATTTTAGTCTGGTATTTTTCGAGATTACATTTTCAAGGTTTATGTCTTATTCGCCTCTTACGACACCCACGGGAATAGAGGAGGTGGTATTATGCAATTGAATATCGGTATCAGAATAATATACGATTCATAAGGTAAAAAACACCTACGTTGTTTTTGCAATACTGACTTGATAAATGATTTTATCATTGCCTACAATATCCATAAATAAAACTCGAGCTCGATCTCCAGGAGGAATGCACGTACCAATGAGTTTTTTTTCGAAGTTTTGTAGGATTTGTGTCATGCTCACTTCCTGTTTTGTTATGTCAAACAAGCTCTGGAGAAAATGTTGATCGAGAGGACTAAATTATCTAGACTTCTGACGATACCATTACCAGTATATGGGTGAAGATAAAAGTATTATTTACAATACATTATACCTAATTATGCCATGTATTATGATTTCAGCTAGCGCCAAACTATCAAAAATACTAATGGAAAGAAATATGACCTTGAACGAATTATTGGAACACAGGGAACGCGGTTCCAGTCACGTACATTTGGCAGACATATTCCACAACGCTTCAAAAGAACCAAATCCGCCTGAACCATTTCTTTCTAAATCTCTTCTAGAACCAATATCAAAAGAAACTTATCCCTTGAGAGCGCTTTTAGAAGCCAATTTACATGACCCTGTGGTAAAAGGGACTACAGTAGAGCCATATTTTATGCAACCTCAATATATAAATATACCCGTAGTAATGGATTTCGGAAACAATGTTAATGAAAATGGCGAAAATTCGGGAACAATACCTGTAACCAATAATCTTACAATAACTAATGAGAAAATGGCCATAAAAGATAAGAGAAACGTTACTACTAAAGTAGACAAAATTGAGGAAAATTTTGATAAGAACGACATAAATAGGACATCTCGTCAAAGTCGTATAATAGACAATGAACATGATTTGGTAACATTGAATGAAATATTCTCTCTTATACAAAGGACTAGCAATACTACTGAGGTTGAACCACAAGTTTCATCAAATGGTACGTTTCTTAACTTATTTAATAACATTTAACCCAACAGGATTTAGGCCTCTCCCGCGTCGAGGCTTGGTCAAGAATGCCACTCTTTTTCTCAATCAGTTTAACTATAGCAGTATCAATCAGGCCTTAGACTCTGCTGCCCCTCATCGGTCTGTTTAATTTTGTTCTGGTCTTTGAATTTTTGGACTATCTATCAGTAGGCATAACTTTTTTCAGGGCTATACGCTTAACATATAACTATATTTCTCTTTTGTGAATGTGGTTGCCTAGAACACAAATATTAGAGTAAAAATAATAGGTAACGGGTAATCGACATTATGGCTCCCACTTTCACGCTGTCCACATTGCGTTTCTTTTTCGCTACACGTGCCTATGGGAACATGTAAAATGCGGTCGAGTATATTATTTATATTCAAATTTATGATATTTTTGTTTCAGAGTCGTCGTTATCAAACAAATTTGTAAAGAAAACTATACTAGAAGATATAGACGGAGATGGTCTCATAGGTTTGGATGACTTGCAACAAATAAACCAATTTCATCACATCTCTGTCTTATCAAATGAAGAAATGGAGTTTAAATCACTTGAAAGTCTTGAAGCTACTTTAGCTTCTAATATTCCGGAAACAATTCACAGTAATACTAGATCTGTCACTGTTGTAACTGCAAGCATTGTAGGCCTTATAGCAGTGTTATTCCTACTAACATATGCTACATTTAAGTGGAAATATCAACGGCAAACATTCCGCGACAAACATAGTTCTGCGGAGGAACAAATACCCACTCCAGTGTTTGAAAACAGAAAGAGTAACAAAAATAGTAGTATGCGTAGTATGAGCCCTATATTGTCATCGAACATATATTCAGTTAGCACATTAGAGAAGAACAATATTAATGAATGTTCAGACTACATGTGGGATTCGTTAAGGAAACCTTATCAATAGTTATGTTATTTCTTTTCCAGTCTAACAATATTTTGAATTTTTACTAAACTTATAATAAGTAGTTTTAATATTTAAATAGTGACCTGATTTTGATTTAAGGTTTAATATTTTTTTAATCAATTTAAAGACTTCTAGCGTAACATGAAAAAGAACTGATAATAGTTAAAAATAATGAAAGGAAATTAGAGAGTAAATCCAGAAATTACATGATTTTATGTACACCATTTTAAATATGTAGGTTTGAAAATAATAGCATTCCTCTTATTTTATTTTCTTTATTTTAGTAAGAACTAAATATTAATAAACTTTTAAAATCCTGACTTCTCTTAAGAAAGTGCCAATAAAATAAAATATGGCTCACAGTGGTTGCCATATTCATTAGTATTGAGTAAGTGGGTTGGTGCTTGCTAATACTTTGTTCATGTAATTATTATTCCCATTACAAGCCAAACAAATCCGGAAGTAGATTCGGCAAATTGGAAGAGTTTGGCAACATTCAGAATCACAAAATTGACACATACGCACATAAAACTCCACTGTTAGTCATCCGCCTCTCCCATAAGAAGTATTTGCCATAACCATCACGCTTGGCAAGTGAAATTGGCGATCGCAGTAGTTGACACATTACTCCTTACGCCCCTCCTCATAACTTTGCTTCGTTATGATCTAGTATTTCGAGATGGTTACTCCGATATCTGTCGGTTGCCACGACCGTATTGAAAGAAAGGGGCATATTCTTGAGACAGTGATATTCCACTCTTTGGTCTAAATATATAGTCAATATCTTATTTCCCATCTGCTTAATTATCGATTCGAAATCCTCTATTTGTTCGCTATAAGATTTTTATTATCTTTCCCCCATTCTACTCGTATTTTAAGAGAGAAAATATTGGTCTAAAATCAATGTTTTTAATTGAATTAAATTGAAGACGGCATATAACAACAGATATCCTGAATTTTATGACATTGCATGTTTTATGTTGATACATAATACCTACTTGAAGATTATTTACAAGCGTAATAGTTTTTATCTTTAATACGAAAAAAAAAACACCATAAATTTTTGTATTTTATGTGAATGTACTGATATTGAGTTCTGTGTGGGATGTGCAATACGTTTTTATAGAATTGAAAGTAATGTATTTTTAAGTAATAAAATTATTTGTTATAAAGTTCTACTTTACTTACCTGTAGTGATCATATGTGAAGATGTCTTGTAATTTTTTCAAAACTTGTAAGTCCATAGTGTGGAGTTTATTATAGAAGTAAGCGTACTGTCTTGCAATACTTCTATAAAGTTTCAATGAATATTCAAACACTGGTGATGGCTGAAAGATAAAAATTAAATTAAATTAGATACAAATTGGGATCGCTGAATGAAATAAACAAGAATGGCATCAAAAATCAATAAATGCAATACTTAAATTACAGTAATTACAACTTTACCATAAATAACAGAAGCCTAATTGCCAATTGTACATACATTGGGATGTACAACTTGCCGATGAAACATAAGGAAAATATTTTAGAGAGCATTTGCGTAAAATCCATTCTTAAATAAAAAAAAACTAAATTTCAAATCAATTATGATTCATATAAATGTTCTTTGTCGAGTGCCGCTGTTTCTTTCACCCCCATGCACGCTCGACATGAGAGCCGTCGGTAACACCTAATCCGAAAAAATTCGAATTTGAGGTTTATGCAGACATAGCACCATCTTTGATTAACCGATTATTAACCATCAGAAGGACTTCCCGTCATGTACATGCAGATTGCTAATACGGTTACGTATTTGTGATCCGACAAAGCCAAAAGGAAAAATTATAGGTTCTGGTACTATGGGGTGAAGATACTATCCACCTCTTGTGCTCTAGCTTAGCTACCGTAAAATTATTTCCAGAACAGCTGTGACCTTTTACTCATTGAAGGACTACCTTATTGAATGTATCTTACCAGCACCTTTTTTGTTTTTAATTCCTTGTTAAAAATTCTAAGCTCACATGTGTTTTTTTTTTTTTTGGATCCTATCATACTCAGCCTACAAGTTCAATTTCTGAAAACAGTTATTCTAATATGGCTGTATGTGATGGTATCCTGCCTGAGTACTCTGAACCTTTTCAATACAGAATCAACAGTCTTGTTGCAGCTATCGCTGGTTCCGGTTGAACGAACAGATGCTGCGGCGGATATCCAGTTAACATTGCTGTTTAATTATAGTTGTGATATGTTTACTTCTAGTCCATCAAACTAGTGTATCTCATGTGATCATCGGGAAAATAATTATCTCATATTACCAGAGGATGATTACCAGAGCTTGAGTAAGAGACATCAGTGCTTGCAATCATCTGTTTTCTTTGCCCAAAGATGTTACATGCCTTGTTGATCATATGTTCTGCATAGATACTCCAAATTCAGTACACTGTCCTGTATATTACTCAGATATTTTACTTGAGTTATTCTCCTCTACCACATGAGTGAACATACAATTCAAGGTTTGTTTTGATAGCTGCATATTGCAGACCACGCTACCAGATTTGTTAGTAATATAATAGAACTCACCTTAAGCTCTGCAAGCTCTTTTATAGTAAAATACAATACAGTAGTGTATTTATCTGGCAGCACATCAATATAGGGTTTCCAAAAAGAATCTGTAATAAAACATATAGATGTAATAGAGATAGATAGAGAAAAATAATTTCAACCCTAAAATTATTTTAACTTCTCAATTTTTTTTTATCTTCATGCAATTTCCGATATCAGTAGACACAATGTCCTTTAGACCCACGCACCAGCTTATTTGAGGCAAAATGTCAGGTGTTGGGCCTATCACCATGTTAATATCCACTCCAATAGTACAATATACTTCTACATACATTTACACACATGAATATTTATAAGTACATACATACTTCCATGACTTTAGTACTAGTATTCATAGTTAATTCCTAGTGGGATTCGAAACCGCAAACTCTTCAATCAATCTTTTCGATACATTTTCCCTTAAGCATTATATTTTGCCAATCCGTCAAATAGCCTTTTTCATAATTGAAAAGTGTTTTATCAAAGCTATAGAGACTTAGCACAATAGAAATCGAAAGTGAATTGTTAGTAAATCTTTGTTTTTAAAGTTCTTTATCCATTTTCGACTGCAAATAATAATATGGTGAAACCAATTTCTTTGAAGTACAGTGGTTTAAAGTTTCGAAGCAACAGTTGTGTAGGGCAGGCATTGCATCATAGTTCTAATGAATTGGCACATACAGAAGGATGGCCATTTAACTTTTTTTAACCATTTAACTGATGTAATATTTTCTGGTTAATGCATCTGCATTAAGTCCTGCTATGACCTAGCTACACAGAATAGACATATGTATAATTTTCAGAATGAATTCAGTTCATAAACTCATCTTGGTTTTTGCTATAGAGTTCGAAAAACTCATTCAAGCATGTCTTGCACTGTTGCTTTAGAAGCAATATGAACTGTTCTTGATATCCATCTCGTGCTGAGAGACTTTCGTCCTCCTCATGGAGACTCAAAATTATACAACATGACATACTAGATGATGATACACTGCAACTTTTTCTACTAACTGCTTCTTGTTTTACCACTTTACAACAATGTCAAAGGAAGTGACTTCAACCAGCTGATCTTGGCAGTCACGATTTGCAATTTACTGTCTGCCTTGCTTGATTAGGCCATAAAAACATTAACATATATTTATAACATAACCAAATTAAAATAGAAGCAGTTTTACCTTCTTTACATACCTTCTTTACTTTTCTCTAACAATAAGAACAATGCCAATGTTACGTTAGGCATATTCTTCAAAACTGGGTCAATGCCTATGAAAGCACCAAGTTCAGATTCCAATGCATCTTTTTCAGTCATCATAACTTTACTTGGTATGGTAAGAATTAGAGAACCTTCAGGAAAATTTTTATTTGCCTTTAACCCAAAATCGTAGCCTTCAAACTCATGTATTTCAACATCTGAAAGATTAAAGATTTTTTAGGTGCAAACAAAATTTACAATCACCTAATATTATATAAAAATTTTTAAAATGTTAATTTAGTACTTTAAAAAAGTAAACTTATAAAGTACCTAAAATAGCAAGAAACATCTAATTATAAAAATATTTGGTTAAACTTTCTAATATGGACCATCAATATTTAAGCTTTTAAGGGGGGAGTGGGGAGAGCGGGTAGCAAAAACCCCCCCTTGCCATTCGCAACTTGCGGAACCCCATGGTATGGAGGTTAGAATAGCAATATTCAGTTAATAGTTCCAATATGGACCATCAATATATCAAGTTTTAGGGGCGAAGGGTGGAAAGGGGGGAGGGCTACCCGCCAGTGCCATTCCCACCCTGCGGAACCCCATGGTTATGGAGATATTCATGGTTAAAATTTTGAGGTTAGAATAGCGATATTTAGTCAAAATAATTGTAACTGATATTTTCTTTCCTTACCATTCGTTTTACTTTATTATATTTCTGTACCATCGTTTTACTTTATTATATGAACAAAAATATATACTAAATTGTATTTTAACACTAGATCAAATGTTTTTTTGTTTTTGGGGGGTGTTAGAAGCGGGGAAGTCGTGCTCTGGCACTCCGTGGCAGCTCCGGCGCTGCGGGATGAGCAGTCCCTTCGCCCTAGCGTATGGAAGCGTAGGCACCTGAGCTCGCCTTAACACGATCTCAGTGCCTGCGCTTCCCTACGGCGGGCAGCACTGCTCACCCTCCGCGCCTCCGAGCTCTTATGTACACTCTAGGGGAAGGGCAAACAAGACCACGTGGATAGTGGGGTGCTCTGATTCGGTTTTGTTTTGTTTGAGTAACTTAGTATGTTTAAACGAGATCAACTGTAAGGGCAAAGTGAAGTAATTGATGTTTGACAATCAGTTGTCAAATTTATTTGACACGTCAATTGACTTGTTATTTGCAAATTTGTATGGAAAAGTTAAAAGTTAAAATAAATATATCTCGTGATCTAGAAGTTTCCGCAATCTAAAACTTTACACAATGCATTATTTTTGTGAGTACTATCCACAATAAAAATACGAGCATTTAAATCGATGGTCCATATTGGAAAGTTTAGCCAAATATTTAAATAATTTGTTTAAGTTTAACAGGTTGTTTTTATTTTAAACAATTTTTTTTCAAAGTCATTAATATCACACTACAAGAGTAACATACTTTGAGGTGATTCTTAACACACTTAATATTAATTATACACTATTAGATCCTTAATGGTGAAATAAGGAAACGTTGTGGTCTGAAAGAAGATGTAGTGACTAAAATTGAGAAAGGTATGCTGAGATGGTTTGGCCATGTCGAGAGAATGAATGAAGAACGATTGACGAAAAAGCATATAAGGCGAGTGTGAATGGAAGTGTAGGAAGGGAAGACCTAGGCGGGCGTTTCAAGACCAAATCAGGGACGTCCTGAAAAAGGCCAGGTCAAGAGTACCCTGAATCAAGAGATTGTATGAAGGGAATAATGAAAGTGGACGAAGCAAAACAAGTATGTAAGGATCGTAGCAAGTGGAAAGAAGTGGTCTCTGCCTACCCCTACGGAAAGAGGCGTGATGATATGTATGTATGTATGTATGTAGATCCTTACCAAACCTTAATCAAAGAGACATGTGAAAAACTATACTACTAACATATTTTTCTTTCTTCTTTTTTTTAAAAAAAAAAAAAGAATACTAGCAATGCCGAATAACATTACTAGTATTCCTGTTAACCACTCCAATTAAGCTGCAATGCTTGTATCTGGAGTTGGTTTACATCAATAGTCGAATGGCGGGGCCCAAACCTGCGACATCATGTTTCGCAGTCCGCACCCTAAACAATTAGGCTATTGCCACTTTCTTCTTTAATGTTCAAAGCAACATTTTTGTTTACATGTACTATACATACATTTAAAGCTGCACTCAACTTTAATTTACATACATTGAAGTAGTAATATAATAGTTGGTTAGACAAATGCAAAAATAAATATTGCTCAAGACTGAATCTAAAGTCAGTTAGTGACTCTAGTTTGTTATAAATGACAAATAACAGAAAAGGTGATGGTGAATTTTAAATTTGCTAACAGTTATAGCCTTGACCTATTCTATTTGAAGTAATTAACTATTGGAAGTAATTAAATATAGGTTGTTACAGTCACAGTATATTTAATTACTTATTGTTAGTAGGTTATTGTAAGCTATCTAGGTAATGTTTACCTTCAAATTGCGTCCCATTTTCGCGAAGCCACTCCAAATATTTTTCAATATTTGTTTGACGTTCAGAATTATTATCTTTATTGTTCAAGGAATTTTCAATGTAAATAATCTCCTGAACGATAGAATCAATTTCTAAATGATGATCCCAACTTTTGAATGAGTTACCCGAAGTTTGAAATACGCTTGTAAGTTTAAGTACTTTGTCTGTAAGTAAAGCAAGCTCTTTTCTCTTTTGCTGCAAGTATTTATTAGAGTCTTTTCCAACATTTCGTTTCTTAGAAGCATTCTTTGCTTGTAATTTACGTCCCATGGCTGAAATCTTTGTCTAGTAAGGTAATCCTCACTTAAAATGTATAAGCTATTAAGATAAAATACTCGAATTATTAAATTTATAACGTGGAAATACGAAATATAAAACGTGGAAATACGAATGTAAAAGTTAAAAATAGTAAAAGAAGTTTTGTTTTCCTCTTCGAAACTGAAACATGACACTTGACGTTTGATAACAATTGTTGTTTTTATTATACGTTCAGGAGAGCAGGCAAGGAAACTAAGCCATACAGCCTGGCCTCATTTGATAACAACATTTGACACTGACGTAGGATTTTCCGGCATTTTGCTTCATAGAATAAATTTTTGTAATTATTTATTTACAGAAAAAAAAAAAATAAATAGAGACATCTCCGCCATCTAGTTTACAATTTGTGAAACAACTATTCTTTCAAATAAACAGCAATCCCGTCCCTATCATTAGATTTTTTTAATTTACCATTTTGTTACACAGTGGTTATAGTTTAAGTATGCAAATAAACAATTATCATATTTCTGGATCTTAACTAAAATACATATTGATGTTGAAATAATATAAAATATTTATGTATTCAGATTAAGCATTTATCAAATTTATTTTTACTCTTATTATTATTATCTAAAATTCCATTTTCTTAATGTACCCAACATTCTTATAAGTAAACAGGAACTTTAAATTTTTAAAGTTGCGTCTGAACAACAGGTTGAAATTATAAAAAATATTATTAAAATTAATATAATAATAATAAAATTAGTATAATGTTAAAATTAATATAATAATTAATTAATAATTTTGTAGAAAATTAATCGAAATGTACATCATAAACTTTCTCCACTATGTTCTCTTTTATATATACCTAGATCCTGAGATCATCAATTCGTCAATGTTTTTCTAGGTACATTTCCGACTATGTCGACATTAATTCTTTTGGTTTAGTTTTTCTTGCTGAATAGTTTGCCTTTTTAGAATTCTTTTTTTAAAGAAATCATTTAAATGAGAAGGCATATCCTGCTTTATGATATAATAAAAGCTTTCAAGTCGAATTGTAAGTAGGTAATTTTGCATCAATTCATTTTATTTTCGTCTATGTTTCTGCTGCTAATATTCTGCTTCGTTAAAATAAACGTAAACTATTTTATTCATATTTATTTAATAAGTTATTTAGTTACAATAGCCGAGTGGTTGTGGATCGGGATCAATTCAAGAGACTCGAGTTCCATCCTCATTACTTTTACGTTTTTTCAAAAACTTATGTACGATTTATATTGTTGTTCTTATACATAAAGACGGCGACGGGTTCACCACCTGTTACGTTGTCCACCGAAGGTGGACAACGTAACAGGTGGGTCGAAAGGCCACCTGTGTCACCCCTTGTAGTGGGAATCGCGTGAAGAACTTTGGTCTCTTAACAATTTTTTTTAAATTTGCGTTGATCTTTTACGTAATCGCACTTAATAATATAAACATTATCTGAAATTGTGCAAAATGGTCTAAATAACCGTTAATAAAATCTAAATAACCGTTGACCTCCTTGTTAATAAATTTTTTCTTGGGCGTTTGTGCTGCCGATGTAATTCGTACATAAGTTTTTTTTTTAAACCCATTGGCACAAGCCTGCCTGGGGATCGAACTCGGGCCTCTTGACTCGAAATTCCGATCACCCAACCACTCGGCTATTGTCCACTTCTAAATAACCGTCGACTTGTAAATAAAAGTACATAAAATTATAATTAATTTTTCATTATTCCAAATCGGTAGTGACGTGACATGGCCTTGCCGCCTAAGCTAAGCGTATCTAAATATTATGTTTCTTTAAGTATATTGTAATGTTGACTTGGATACCAACAATAGGCTTCAGTATATTTATTATTAGTCTACTAATCTAAGTACTCTTAGATACTTCCTGTCTTTTGTGATTTCTTTACGATTATTGCAATAAAACTTCGGAATTAGCTCTCTTATTATATAATCTAAATCTCTTCCTTCCACCTATAATATTCTGTGTTAGAACTAAATTAAAACTTCATTACTATCCTCATATCATTCTATTTGTTATTATTCAGTTCATTCCTTTCCCTTTTTAATGAGTCCTCTGTTCTAAGGTTGTCTCGATGATATCACTGCTTTAGCGATAATTCTATATGTTGTACCTATTTCCCTTCAGTTATAGTAACTAGTTATAGTAACTTTTTTAATTATTTATCTTACATTTTAACCAAACCACATACTACTACGACAGAAAAAATAGGTGCTTCACCTCGCTCGTGCTCACCCGTGAAGAAGCCGGGGTCGCTAATGATAATTGAAGGAGTTCCATTACTGTACGACGGTAGGCTGCATCATGAATGAATGAATGAAAATTTATAAACGCTTCATAATTTATTGTGTAACTGATCCGATAAGCGGGGGCCTGGTAATCTGTCACACAGGGCAACCTAGTACGGATACCAGTCCCTCACAAAGTTTCGATTATAAAATGTATCTTACACACTGAAAACGCAGACTTTGTAACTTTGTGAAAGAGAAATAAATAAAAAAAAATACATATTTTTATTATTATTATATTATTAAAAATACACATATATTTTTTGTACACCACGAAATCGAAAAACATTAAAAATAAAAACTAAAAAAATCTGTACAATATGGCGGCCTCATCGCGCATGGCGATCTCTTCCAGGCAACCAAGAAGAAGCTGCTTAAAAAGCTGCGTTACAGATACCTGGCAGGTGGTGCAATAATCGCATAAAATAAATAAATGAAAATTTTAATAAATAAAAAATACGCATTGAAGAAATAAAGCTGAACAAATAAGTACAAAATAACAATTATAACCCATACACATACATGCATATGTACATATAAATACTTACACTAATATAAATAAATATATATACAAACGCATATACTACATATAAAATAATACATACAAAATATGATATCCTCAAAATCAATATATTGATATGGAGTTGAGCAATTCTTGCAATGGTCTATCCTAGCACTGTCCAAGTGATTGTGACAAGTAATATTTTTTACACAAGCTCTTATATGTATCGAGGGATTTCGCCTCGCGAATGTATAAAGGCAGAGCATTCCAGAGGTTAATGGCCAGAACACTGAAAGATTTATCATAAAATGATGTTATGTATGTCGGCATTTGTAGAATCAACTTTTTGGAAGAACGTTGGACATGCTCAGGAGGTCCTATAAACTTAAATTTGCATCATGTTGATTTCGTGAAAAACAAATTACAAGTCTTTAAATTTTCCTAATGCTATTCCTGTGAATAAAATGATCTTCGGATGCCCTCCTACTCTTATTCACCTGTTTTGCTTGACTGTAGATTAAAATTCACGAATGAACAGTTTTACAGAGAAGTTTTACTACAAGCATGAAAGCCTATGTAGACTTCCGCCCTTGATATGTGTATTGGTGATCGTAGTTTAAGACACCTAGTACCATAGACGCTTCTGTTCATCGTCTTCTAATATATTCTAATAATGTTTAATGTTTCGAAAGGGTTATCACGCCATCTGCTTTTTTTTCTCGTAGAATACAGTCCCGACGCAGAGGTGTCAGGTGCTTCTGCGTTTCGAAAGGTAATTCAGGTAACCGAACGCTCACACCTTTGTCGCCCTCCTCATTTCGTCTTCCCCTTTCCTATTTTTTTTTATTAAAGGCTGGCAACGCACCTGCTACACTTCCGTGCTACGTCTGCATATGGTCTACTATAGTTATTAAAAACACATTGAACCTAAGATTATAAACTACAATTCTCTTTATTATGTTAGATTTAAAATCTCAATTTTATTTTATGTAGAGGTAAATTTCATTGCCGATTGACCTGACTGACATCTAATTTTTATCTGGCAATGGCAATGATGCAGAGAGAATTTGGCAGACGCTTCGCCAGTTCTACGAAAAGTTATTTGAAACCGCCCCAGATTACGACCACAGAATAGCCCTGTAAATTATTGGATGGCGTTTAGCCTACATCCCGCATTTTAATTGTATTAAATAAGAGACTATTAGGTACTTTTACGATATCATATCTCAGAGCCAAGTTTATAAACTGTTTGTTCCATAGCTATTTATGCACTACTATTATTTATTCAGTGAAAATTATTATACTCGTAATGCTTATTAGAAAATACTTACATAACGGCCTGTTGAAGTCTATTGCAGGATATAGGCCTGTCCTAAAAAGGACGATTTGCCTTTTTTTTTAAGAATGTTTCATTTAAATTAATATGTATCAAGTTTGGCTAAAAAAGTAACCTTTTTTTTTTTTTTTAAGGCAGTTTAAATTAAAAAAAATAATTGAAAGTGAATTTTAAAAAGTCACTATAGTGACTTTTTAAAATAGGCCTCTCAACTCAAATTCCTATAGGCCAAGAATTTGAGTTGAGAGACTCTTGTTCGATCCCTGGGATGCAGGCTTATATCGATGAGTTTTCTAAAAACTTATCTTAGTAACCGTGGGTTGGACTGTACACCCACGGTGAACCAAGAGGAACACGACCGCTCTGACCGCGAGGAATAGCTGGCCCGAGGCGACTGCTCCAACTGGGCTTGTTCAGCTCACTTCGGATGCGTGATGGTGGATTGTGGGAGTGTTTACGTCGTTGCCTTCGCACTTCTCTCCGTGCCACAGCCGAGATGGAGTTGCGGCGGAGTGGAGCATGGCGAACCGCAGTATCGATACACTTCGTATTGGTATTGCGGTAAAAAGACATCGCGAAATGACTGTGTCTTGTCTGCTTCACCGATACCTAAATTTAATAACAGACCCCTTTTTCACGCCAATCTGTAGAGCTACATTTCGAGAACTTAAAAAAAAAGTATATATTTTTTTTATTTTTATTTTTTTTTTTTACATTTTGATAGATTTAATGAAATACTAAATTATTTTAAGGAATTCGATCAAATGGGAGAGTAAAAATCGAATAGAGGCGAACAGCTTGAGATCATTTACGAAGAAAAAATGAGACACTCTTTTCTTTCTTACTTGAAACTCAATACCAGTCCCTGATCCCTCCAGTAACATGCTAAGAGTTGGAAGCTACTATGAAGCAAAACGTATGTTTTGCTTCATTGTAGCTTCCAACTCTTAGTTCACTTTTTAGATAAAGTTTTTCACAAAAAGTTTGTTTTATACTTTCTCTAGAACTTATAGGATTAATATTTGCTGAGATTTCATGATTAGTCCATTAATTAGTTTAATTATATAAAATTTAACATTTCAAATTCAAATTTATGATTCGATTAATACCCATAGCATGCTATTAAAGCATGAAGCTGTATAGTAATAATTAATTGAAAACGCGAACAACGTGACGTGGAAATCGCTCGCAAATTCCAATGCGACACACCTTTCATTATGAAGTCACTACGTAGAGCGATTGGCATAGAGCAAGGATTACACACTGACGGTGTGTTTAATTTTATTCAATATAATTCACAATAGACTAAATTAAAAATAAATTATTAGCTCCAATTGCCCGATAGATAAAAAATAGAGTAAAGTAATTAGTATTTACGTACAAATCAAGTCACTCGGTCTTTTTCATAAAGTTCAGGCTAACTATTCAAATTTGATATACTGCCAGTGATCTTTGTACCATGCTACAAAGATTAAATATAAAATAAAAAAAAATAGTTCCTGTATTGATCTTTGTTACAAAAATTGTCTTCTAAAGAGAAGAATAAAAGAGAAATAAAAACTCTCCATTAGCAACAAGTACATGGATATGTAATAGGAACAAGTTTAATGATTCTAAAACAGGACTCAATCCTGATATATTTATGCTTACGGCGTTATACGAGTTGTCATTTGCAACGCATTTCAAATTCCAATATTTTTCATAAATTGCCAACCAGGGGAAAGAATTTAAATTCTTGCATACAATTTCGGAATTTCCATCGATCAGTTATTTTCTATATCAATTTCGATTTTCCAATATATTTTTAAATAAAAGCGGAAACTTCACTAATTTATGTTGAAAAACATTCAAAGCGTAATCATATTGGTATATTATTACAGTCGTAGTTTTGCATGAGCCAAACTTGTTTATATGTACCGAAATATGCAGGTAGATTTCGAATGCTGCTTCTTCGTGCGAGTTTTAGTATTTATACAATGCTTTATGCTTATACTTTATTTAAATAGATGTTAGTCCAAAATATTTTGACGCGGGATATAGGAAGAGTCGTTGTTTTAGAGGACAGTACTGTTGTACCAGTCACTTGCGAAGAAATAAAAAAAAACACATTCTTTATTTTAAGGCTAAAAATATATTTCAACAACTACTCAATTGAAATAAATATAATTTCCTGAAGAAAGTTTTTGAATTTATGTAAAACTTGTAGTTTAATTTTAAAGTTGTTCATCCAAATATTTATAAGACTCTTGGTATTGTGATATTATTTCATGGTGCCTTAGCCGACTGAATAAGTGTTAATAATGAGAATTTTCAAACAAATGGCCTACTAGGTACTACCCAAGGCCTTCGTCAGGGAAGTAATCCCTGACAGAGTGACAGAGGGACTGAGACGAAATCATACTCTCAAATCTAATAAAAAATAATAAGAGAACTAACAGCATCTACCCTTTACAATTATGTTTATTTATTTAGTAAATAAATATATACTCGGTTACCTACATGTGCCTATATGAAAAAAATGATGAATTTGATAGAAACAGTAGTATTTATGTATATATATTGTATATATACCTCTTTCACTTCCATCAAATTCATAATTTTCTACACTTCACAGGAGATCTGTTCTATCTGGCTACACCAACAGGGAATACAAGGAAGGGAGGGAATACTAGGAGTGAGTAAAGAAGTTGTAATTATATTTCAGTAACTCTTCATATTTACAGATGCTCCCCAAAAGCCGTCGTAGATCATATCGTATTCAGATAATATAACGAATACGTTTAATTTCTTTTTACATGGATTATGAAATGATTTCAGGTTGACGGACTTCAGTGAATAAAGTACGAATAACGTTATTAATTCTAGACAAAAATGATTTTCATGTCTACAATTATTAAAATACGAAAAAAGAATATGTAAACTAGCAACCTTTTCTGCATGAACATGAAGTAGTTATGCAATCATCGTTTGGTATTACTAAAAACGAAATGGAATGGCCACCGACAGATAACTATTACAAAAAATAATAGATAGTTGCACCCAAAACGCCATATGTCTAAAATAAGTAATCATTAGCCGTAGTTAGGATAATAGCATATCCTTCTTATGTAAAAGGGTTCTCCTGTATGTAAATGTGTTCACATAAAGTTTATATATTGGATTAAAAAGTCTGTATATTTATATTTTATTTATTTTTCACTTAGATTTCTTATAAAATTGAAATAAGTTTAATTTCAATGTTACTGTTGTTTGCAAATACAAAAATCATTTAAAATAAAACAATTCTTTACGGATCTTATAAATTTTGTTTAGTTTTTTAAACCTTTATAAGTAGGTATAGCACTCGAAACGTCGAGAACTTAAAAAAGTAAAAAAAAATAAAAAAAAAAAAACGCAATAAACTCTCTAAAGATTCGTTTTATTGTAAATGAATGTTCGCGTAAATTCATGAACTCATTATGTACAAATATGATATTAATAATTGTAGTACTTTTTATTTTTCATTAATTTGAAATAGCATATAAGACCGATCAGGTGGAGAATTTTAATTTTAATTTCTTAAGAGATGTAGGTACAAGCTATGAGCGAATGTGGATATTTAAAATAACTTTTATTAAAGCAAAGTCAGTCAATATTTAGTACTGTGGAAGAGCTTACACTGAAAAATATTTACAGATAGAGCTAGGACTTGACCGTCTGTATAGCATACGGTCATTCTCCTCTTATTGTTCAAATAATACAAAAATCTTTTGATAATTTCTTAAGATAATTTCAAAGTTAATTCTATAAACTACTAATATAAACTTAACTAAACTAATAATATAAACTTTATCTGATTGTTACATAATACATTAAAAATAAAATTAATAATTTAATTCAAAAAGTCGTTCAAACGAAAACAAAATTCAAATCAATCAAAGTATAATTAATACCTTACAAATTTAAAACGTTTTTATTATGTTATATTAACGCACATAACAAGTATTTTAAAATTAGTAATGATGTAATAACTACAACGGGAGTTACTCGTTTAACTCAGGTCAAAAACCATACATATAGTGACTAGAGGATTAAATCTGTGAGCAGGTTGTCTATGTTATATAGTTTATACGCTTGTCTTATAGATACCGTTGAAACATTTGAGTTGATTGAGAATTCTATTAAAGGCCATGAGCTCAACGGGCGTGGAATACATTAGCGACGCGTGAACTTTATGCAAAGCTCTAAGCTCATTCGTGGTCGTTAAGCAGCTCATAGAATTTAATTTATAAATACTATCTACTTATTCATTACTGTAAATTCATGTTATTATGCGGACAAATTGAGTTTTATTGAAATGTACATTAAAATGTTTTCCTCTTACTTCTGGTTTGTAGCAAATAAACGTGAGTTCGTAATTCCTTATCTCGACAGCCGGGTAGGTTAGGTACCTAACAATTTTAGGTACCTATCAATTAAACGAACGCCTAAACTTTAGGGTCCATTCAATAATAGTTATTTGAAATTAATGTTTTTTATGATTCCATCTTTTGACGAGTAAGAATTTGTTGCCGGATTTCCATCACGCTATTCCCAATACAGGGATATACAGAGGTCGAGTCTAGACAGTTAAGTCCCTTCGACCCACCTTTCTCTGAAGACATTTTGGGACAACGTGACTGGCGGTGAGCCCGTCGCCCTCTTTTGCGTCCCAGCCATCGATATGAATCGTACATAGATTTTGTACCCATGTAGTAGGCTAAGAGATAACAAAACTGTCACGTTGTCCTAAATAAGATCTAATGAAAAATTGTTTAGACCTCTGGCTTCCCCTAAGTATTGGTAATGCGTAAGGATGCGTAAGGAAGGAAGGAAGTATTACCTTTGATTGTATTATTATTTTGGAAAAATGTTTATAAACCTCTTTTCTATCAAATGCAATTCAACGAATTCTATGTCTTTTCTTAGCTGCAAAAAGGTAATTAAATGTAGGTAAATTAAAACGAGTTTTTCGACCATTTCAAAGTGCAGGTTATTACTTTCGATATCGAAGCTCTTTAAAGTTAAGAAATAAAACGTAACGCATGACGTCGATTGCATCCATGACGCAGCGAACTGTAGGATTTGCGTTTAGTGATGAACTTGAAATTCTATGATATCGATGTTTCCATCATGATTAATGTTTTTTTTTGCTTAACTTAGAAACAACTTCATGAGTGCATTCATGTAAGAAATAACACCAATACGGCTAAAAGAACATAATTTTAAAATGTTAATCCCGCGCATCGTGCAATCACCTAATGTAATTATTTAAGGAAAGAGGGCGTTAAATATGGCGTTGCATTTCTATACAATATATATAGAAACATATCATCAGAATGTAACGTATAATTGTGTTCTTGGCCACTGCAGAATATTGGCTTCTCCTGTAAGGGAGGGTTTGCCACGATCAATACACTTAGCGATTGCTATACTTTGTTGGCTTGGACATAAAGATGGCGACAAGCTCATCACCTATCACGTTGTTACAAAATAAGCTCCAGTGAAATGCGGGTCGAAAAGCCTAAATTGTCTAAACCTCTCTAGAATAAATAGGTAGCGAGAGGTCTAGAGGTCTAGGCTTGAAAATAAAAAGTAATATATTGTTTTCAGTGATTTTGTGTTATGCAGAATATTTTTAACACATGTGCGATGTGTTGCCAAGTTTTGCTAGTATATTATAATATGTCACCTAAGCTTGTAATGTAATATACACAACGTTCGTAAACTTTCCAAAAATTTTAAGGAATTAACTGTTTATTTTGGCTGGGAATTATATTTGGCAGATACGCCAAATGCTTATTACATCGATAGCTTTACACTTGCGTTGTAAACACTAGTGTGATGATCTTAGAAACGAATCACCGAATCAATTACGAAGCATTACATCATCGAAGGATTGAGTCACGGTCACGGCTCTATACTTATTACACTTAGTCCTTTTTTCCGTGGGCTTCGATCCTTTTAGTCACCGTCATAACTGAGCCAAGTCACTACTAACCACAATATTGTAAACAATTTCGTTGCTACTGTACAAATGATGTGCGATTGTATTTCATGACGTAAAAAAAGTTTTACTGACGAAAGAACCACGAAGTTTTTCTGTCGCGGTGTTCGAAGAATTTATCACCATATTTCCCATGTGTGTCCGACAGGTGACTAAGAAAAAATCGTTAAACAAAGGTAATTTTGTAGAAACCTCTAAAAGTAACAAATCAAAATTAAACAGATTGATGACGGACAACTGTTTCTTAGCTTCGAAATGAACTGCGATCCCTCTCTGCTTGCCATGCGTGGTGATTACAACAAATCCTTCTTACGGGAGAGGCATATGTCCTTCAGTAACACTAAAATTATATGAGATTTTTTAAAATGCTTTTTATTATTTACTACACTCACGATATAGTCACGATAGGGGAGTGGTTGGGCGGTCGGAATTTCGAGTCAAGAGACCCGAGTTCGATCCCCAGGTGGCAGGCCACCTGAAACCCAATGGGTTTTTTCAAAAAACTTATGTACGAATTATATCGTTGGATTGGACATTTTGTTGATTGCGACGGGCTCACCACCTGTCACGTTGACCCGAAAATATCTTCGGTGGAAGGTGGGTCGAAGGGACTTAATTGTCTAGACTAGATCTCTGTCTACCCCTGCATTGGGAATTGCGTGAAGATATTTATTTATTTATTTTATTTATTATTTACTAAAAATCATGATAGCCGAATGGTTGGCTGATCGGAAATCGAGTTTCCAAAAGTACTTCGAACATTTAAAGCCAAATACATAATATACATCATAAATATATAAGTATACATCAGTGCGTGTTGGCAATGATGACATGGTTTTCAGACTCGGTCCTTCACTATAGACCGAAAGAGGCAGCTCAACACAGTTCAGCGATGCTATTCTAAGTTAGAAAATTGTACCAAAGGCATCTGGAGCAGAACCAGGTTAACTAACTATAATCTTATCATGCCCGCTAAAGTGGTAGAGGGCCACAAAGTTTGTAGAACTGACACCGGGAAAGAAAGGTTCTGAAGTGCCAACTACATACAAGCAAACGTAGTATAGGACGCCGCCATAAGATTTAGTGATAACCTACACAATATTGCGTGGAATAAGATGACATAAGACCGTTCTTTGTGGAAATATTTGAGTGAGTGCTTGTAAAGAAGAAAAACGCTTAAAATATTGTAAAATTAAATACTTTTGCCTACAATTTTACCTTGTAAATATTGTTTGTTGAGTA
Source organism: Sericinus montela (assembly GCA_029286605.1). Classification (NCBI taxonomy): domain Eukaryota; kingdom Metazoa; phylum Arthropoda; class Insecta; order Lepidoptera; family Papilionidae; genus Sericinus; species Sericinus montela. The sequence goes on from JAGSMR010000040.1 coordinate 1,456,126, forward strand.
TATAAAATGTTTTTAAGCTCGTCAAGACCTTGGCATTTTAAGTGAATGAAATGACGACGCTAAACATTTACTGTGGGCCACTTAAGAAGCGACATGTTAAACACTTGCGTGCCAAATAGAATTTTAAATTCAAAAAGGAATGGATAATACGATTCATTCGTAAATAGATTATCATAAAACTGTACTCAGCCTTCTTGTGTGGCAATCGTAAATAAAATAAAAAAATGAAAATCATATCTGCATGTGACTTTAATGCTCTCAATTGCAAGTGATTGCAAGAATCGTAAAAACAATATCAAAACAATATCGTACAAAATTATTTCCAAGCAAGTAAAAAAATCAAAATCGAGATTATTATTTATTCATTTGCTGCAATAAAAATTGTTTACATAATGTTTTGCCGAAAAATACTCCGATGAAAAACTTGGCCACCAAGATTTACCATATAAATGTATTGCTGGAAAATAAGCTTCTAATTCCGTATTAAGTCGTCCATAACAGGGAGGATATTAGATCGAATAATAAAATACATATAGTAGGTTGTCTCTTATATTACCAGCAATCAGAGAGGTGATATAAATTAGAATTAGAAATTAAGTAGGAGAATTTCCACGGTACATTGGAGAACATGGGTTCAAATCCTGCCCGTGTGTGAGATTTCTTCGTAACAGTAGCATTAGGTGTGCTATAAACATTTTTTAGAAAACAGTTTCACATCCAATAAGTAAACTTGACAGCAAAATCACTCGATATAACCCGCTTTGATTGATTAATAGACTCTTCGGTAATTACTGACGCAGAATGTACTACCAAAATACCCAATGCGCTCTCTAACTCTTCCGGTCAGCGTGACAATTTACATTTTTATAGAATCCAGTTCATAACATCCTTTTCTGTTATTAAATTTACCGCGCCCTTTGCATGCCTTAGCCGTTTATTCTCTTTAATTTCATAATAAAAAGTTTAGCATAACTTATATGCCTAAAAATCAATAAAAAATTGATCTTTATTTATTTCCCTAGTAATCACTATACACTACCCGTTTAAATCCATTCGACTCACACTTCAATAGAGTATAGCAAGACTAATGTGATAAGTGGTGAGCCTGTCATCGTTTCAGTGTCCAAGCCAACAAAACAAATCGTGCGCAATAAAAACAATACCATTTTACACAAGTTTTGATGAAAACTGATTGGCACGAACTTTCCTCCAGGGGCTCAAACTCGTGTCATCCTAGTTCTAATTCCAATCACCCAACTGCTCAGCTATCGAGGCTAAGGCATAGTATGTATTGTTTTCATTTTATTTTCACAGAAATAACAGCTTTAACAGTGGTAGAGCAACGCATCAGCTTTTGTTGTTGCATGAATGGGCCGGCTCGACCGGGGAAGTACCACGACTTCACAGAACACCGGCGTGAAGTAGAAGTCTAACAAACTTCTGCGTTTCGTCTGGTGAATGCAGGTAACCATACACCCCCCTCCTCCAAATCTGGGGGGTGGGGGGCACTCTAAGGCCGGTGGCGAGCGAGCGGATTTCTTCTGCTTTCGCAGGTATCGGGCCTCGAGGCAAGCCTCATTGCCCCGGCGTCTTCTCAGGGGGCTGCTGCTCCCCCGGTCCTGGGTACCGCTTTCTGCGGTGTATATGTCGATGTGTTGCGTATTTTACGCCATGCGTCGGGTCTTTCACTCTTCCCCGTCCTCCCCCTCAACGAGGTCGGGTGGTGGCTGCAACAATTCCCTAGGGAGAGGTCGCCGCTCTGGTGGTTGAGCGTGCTGCGGCAGGAGGTCCGATAAGGACGCCAGGTCGCGCAGGTGTTCATGTGGCCCATTATCAGCGCGGTCATACATTTTCCGCGCCAAGTGGACCACAAAGTCGTGGATAGATTCAATTTGGAGATCTCTGGCGATGACGTCATTCCGGACGTAACGACCAGCTCCCACAATCGTTCTTAGGGAAATGTTCTGCTGAACCTGCAATCTTTTCCGCTGTGCGGGAGATGTGAACGCGTACCACGCTGGTGCAGCATATGTGATTCGCGAGCGGATGTAGGTCTTGTAGATCCCTACCTTGGTCTTCGTTGGCAGGTTGGATGCCAGAACCGGACGGAGGACCGCCCTCGCAGCTCTTGCGCGCTGCATGACGTATTCGACCTGAGGGGTCATACGTAGAGAGCGGTCAATCTGGCATCCAAGGTAGGTCACTGTCTTCTTCCACTCTACATCCTGGCCTCGGAGCTTGAGTGGTGGTGGTACACGTCCCCGTCTGTCTTGCCAACGTTCACGGCCATGCGCCATTTGTCCAGCCATTCAGGCAGCAGGTTCAGCAGACATTGCATCCTCCTGGCTGCAATGTCTGCCCGACGGGACGACGTAAAATACGCGCTGTCGTCTGCGTAGAGGGCGAGCATGACATCTTGTTCCCATTCTGGACGCGACCTTCAAGTGTGGGGATGTCGTTGGTGTAAACTGCGTACAGGTGCGGAGAAAGACAGCTGCCTTGTGGCACTCCTGCCTCTATTCTTCGTGCTGCCGAGTCGATCCTCTCGACGCTAACACAGAAGCTCCGTCCCTCCAGAAATGACGCCACTAGTCGTATGAGCGCTGGCGGCGTTGTGGTGTTGCATATTAATTTGTAGATAAGACCCGTGTGCCACACCCGGTCGAAGGCCTTCTCTATGTCGAGAAAGACCCCCAGACAGGAGCGGCCGAGATGGGTTTCGGCCGCTAGATAGTGTAGCACTCGGGTCAGCCTCGCCGTGGTGGAGTGGCCGCTGCGGAATCCGAATTGCTCCTTTCGGAGCTCTGCATGTGGTCGCAGTCTCCGCAGCAGCAGCCTTTCAAAAAGCTTTGCTACATACGACAGTAGCGTGATGGGACGGTAGCTTGCCGGGTGTCTTCTGTTTTTCCCCGGCTTCGGCAGCACTATGATTTTCCCTTCCTTCCACTTGGAAGGGTAGTGTTGGGTGCGTAGCACCCCGTTGAACAAACGGGTCAGTGCTACGACCCCTTTCCTAGGCAGCTGTCTTATTGCAGTTGTGGTGATGCAATCGTTGCCCGGCGCTTTCCGTAGTGGTAGGCGCTGTGCCACTCTTCTTACTTCAGAAGGGGACATGAAATCGTCCCCTCCTAATGGTGGCGCCGGGCTCGTCAGGAACTCCTGTACACAATGCTCAACCTCCCTGTGGAAGTCTGCGACGACAGCAGCAGCAATATTGGTTTGAACTGCCCTCTAAATGTTCTGCCAGGATCTCGGCCCGGTCTCGTGCCCGTAGTGCCGTTTTCCTGTGCTGTCCACTAGTGGGCAAATGGGCTGTGGTGTGCGCGAAAGCTGTCGGGTGAGCTGATATAGCGAAGCTGGATGTTCCGAGGCCTCCTCGATGCGAGCGTTCCACGACTCGCCTCGGAAGGCCTTTATCCCTTCCGACAGCTTTTCGGTAATAGTATTGAGTTTTGCCTTTACTTTGGGACATCTGGTTCTAGCCCAAAGCTTCCTAGTGGATCGTTTCTCCTCTAGGAGAGTTTTGAGCCTCCGTGGGAGTACCTCCCCACGGTGCGTGTCAGGTATTGTCTTGGTGGCCGCTAGATACTCTTGATGTATCTTTTCACAGATATTTTGCGGCCACTTCTACCTCTTCTCCAGATGTTATATTCGCACCGTAGGTAAGGTTCGCCAGCGCTCTTCTGTATTGCTCCCAGTTGGTCTCCGTACGGAGGCCCCGGGGCACTACGGAGTCGGCGCTGGTCGACATGGTAATGAGAATTGGTAGGTGCTGCGTGTCCAGGTCATACAGCACCTCCACTTGGACCGGACATGTGATTCCTTGGCAGAGAACTATATCCAGGACATCCGGCCGATGTGTTGTTAGCGTGGGGATATGTGTGGGAGCTCCTGGTCCCAGCACTTCATATCCCCCTTCTTCGGCGTCTTCAAACAGTCTCCTGCCGGCGGGGTTCATGATGAGCGAACCCCATGCCAGGTGCTTATGTTAAAATCTCCTGCCATAATGACAGGAGAACTGTTGTCCATGACGGCTCGGATGTCCGAGGGGCAGAGAGGAGGGCCGGGTGGGCGGTACGCTGCGTAGATCCTTAGCTCCACACCGGCCGTCTTCAGGAGTATCCCAATGCTCCTGGTTGAGATAAATGGCAGCAGCTCCAATTCCTCATGCACTAGGTCTCTCCTAACCAAAATGGCCGTGCCTCTGTAGGCCTTTCCTTCGGGAGAGACCTCGTCGCGACGATACACGAAGAAATTGGGGATCTTGAAATGGCGTCCGGGTCTGAGTTTAGTCTCCCCTAGCAACACGACCTGATTCCGTGCTGCTGCACCATAGTGCGGAGACTGGCGGCTTGTTGTTGGATGCCGCCTGGGTTCCAGTACATTACCCGGAGCTCAGCCATTTCTTGCCATTGTCAGGTGGGTCAGGGCTGTCAGAATAGCCGTGAGTGGGTCAGCTCCCGTGGTCATCGCCGCTAGGACGTCGCCTAGGATTTTCATGACGACTGTGACCAATTGTGCTAGTGCAGCCTCGATCGTAGTCGGCACGGGTGTTATTTGAGGGGGGGAGGCCTCGGTTCTCCCCCTTGAGGCTTGTGCTCTCGGAGCTGGGTGTTGCACTCGCACATGCTGAGTTACATTTCCTTGTGTGTTGGCAACTGCTGGCCCTGGCTGGATGGTGGCAATGGGAGGGGGTATGGGTGTGGAGGTCACCCTGGCCTCGGACTTGGCCGTCTTTTTCTTCTTCTTCTTCCCCCTCCTCTTCCTCTTAGTGGAGAGGGGGCCTCCCCTCTCCGTGGCCTCGTTAGCTGGCGGTTGCAGAGTTGTGACCGCTGCTACCTTTCCAGGTTTAGTGGCTGGTGCCACTTCTGTTGCCACCTCCAGGCGCCGCGGCTGTCGTGGCTGTGGCTGGAGTCTCGCATCGGGTGCGCCCTCTGCGACTGGTGGTGCACCTCTGTGCGTATTTTGCCGCGGCGCATGCGCTGGCGGGGGAGGGATGGGAGGGGGCATTCTAATCCCCCTCTTGCGAGCGATGCGCTGAATAACAGCGCATCTTCGGTCGTTTGCCGAGTTTGCCTTACCGCAATTGGCGCACTTCGGTGGCCCATCCCTTGGTTTGGGGCAATCTGATGCGACATGATCCCCGGCGCATCTAACACATTTAACCGGGCGAAAGCAGTTTGCCGAGGAGTGTCCGAACCCCTGGCAACGGTGGCACTGAGCCGGGCCTTCCCTGCCTTGCCATGCCTCGATCGTTACTCCGGGCATGTAGAGGAGCTCGTGTACGTTATACAGCCTCTTGAGCTCCTCTTGGCTAAGGTGGTGTAATTTGACATGGAAAAGGCAACCCGGTCTCCCTTTCTTCGGGGGGATTGCCCTCACAAATGTAACGGGAAAGCCCAATGCCTTTAGGGCCTCCTCGATGTCTTCTGGGTGTGTGTCTGCTGGTAGCCCACGCAGTCCCACCTTAGTGGGCAATTCCGCGGTCGGTGCATAGCAGTACCATGCGAGCGCTGCGTCCTCCTTGCTGCGCTCCGTTAGGTACCTCTGCACCTTCCGGTATTCATCAGCCGAATGCGGGCGGAATCTTACCCCTTTCCCGAAGGGGCGCGCATTCGGCGCGTGCCCTAAAATGTTGTGCAGGGCACGGAAGTGTTTTGCCCACTCTGGTAGGCATTCTACTAGAATAGGAGGATATTTGCTATCCTCCTTTTCCTTAGCCACCACCTTCCTAGGTGATGGCACAGGTGGGCTGCGCGGGCGCTTGGGTGCCGCTGCCATCGTGGCGTACGTCGACGCGGACGACGTTCCTGGGCGCGTTGGCCCCCCCCCCACGTTTGGGCATCGTAGGCGGCAGCTAGGCTTGGCCTATCTTTGTCGACCGGTGTTTCTACCGGCGACATTGATTTTTGCCCTGCCTTTGTCTCAACCTCCATTTCGGAGGGAGATGGGGTAGAGCGGCTTTGAGCCATGCCCCTCTTTGGCTCAATTAGTATGGCCGAGGCGTCCCCCCTCTGTACGCTGACCCCACTACGGAGGTTTGCAGGAGGGGGTGGGGGGGCATCATAAGTCGTCTCGACTTTTGCGAGGTCCGTTCCTTCCGTATTTATACTGGTTGCCGGGCCCGTGCTGAGTTGTGTTACACAACTAGCGTCAGGTACAGCAACCGTATTTCCGGCCTCGCTTTCCAAATTTGAGATTCCGGCGTACTCGGTAGAGTCCCATCCTCCCGGGTAAAGTGCTGGTCCCCCTTCCTCTTCAACTTGCGTTTCAGTGGCTGGGGAATACTCCGACGAGGAGGATGAGGATGGCGATCGCGGCGGGTCTTCATGCCGAACAGGTGTTTTTGCTCTTTTCTCCGCGGGAGCGTCGATTTCCGGCGGCGTGCGACGTCTTGCGGCTAGTCGCCCTTGTAGGACCTCCGTGTCTTCCACCTGACGATACTCAGATCGCCGGTCAGTAGACGCGGGGGTCGGGGGCGATGCGCGTGTGCGCGGCAGCGGCCGTGGTATCCCGGTCTTGCTGTCCCGGGGAGGTAAGATCACCGATTTCTCGGGATTGAATAGGTCTCGCTTCACTAGTGTCCTTTCGAACGTCGTTGTCCGCCGCTTGTCGGGTGGTTCCCTAGGTCGGCGGGGGGGGTGGGTCCCCCTCATCCGACATTCTTGTACACTTAGTGTAGTGTGTACCTAATGTATGTGTGTATGTGCTTATTTAGTAGACGTGCGAACGATACGGTTCCTATGTCGCTTGACCACTCCCCCCCGCCCCTCAGCGCGGGCCACTTAGCCGGGTGAAACCTTTCGGAGGCCCAGCACAGCGCCCAGCGAGCGGTTTGGGGTTTGTTAACTTAAAGAGAGATGTCCCCGCGAAATGAGACTTAATACCCCGAAGTGTACCGGTGCCCTTTTCTAAGAAAAGGGATAGGGTGTCCGACGCGCTTGGAACGCTGTTGGCCAGTTACAATTGTTACGGCAGGGCGTGTCAATTGGCAAACAGACGTTATCCCGGGGGTGTGGTCGCCCAAAGTCTCAAAGTCTAGGAACTTCAGGGAGTAAACTCAACCTTTAGAACTTCGACCGAGTTCTTCGGAGCGACGGGTGCCGTGGTAATAGTACTAGTTGAAAAACTTTCCTTATTCACCGATTGCACCGCTACACAAGCCCGAGATCTAAGGCCGGTGTTGCTGGGTGTTCATGAGCGGCGGTAATCACTTACCATCACGTGAGCCACCTGCTCGTTTGCCTCCCTATTCTATATAAAAAAAAGTTCAGCAGAAAATAATAACATTGTATTAATTATTATCTAGTTATTTCAGCAGTCCACATAAATATATATTCACATCACATTATTATAAAAGATTTCGTTCAAGAATATGGACTTAACAATATGATAAACGTTAAAATGTGTACAGGATACTTTACCTTTGCTTAATAGTCAGACAATAAGATTACAATTACTTCACATCATAAAAATTGTTAAAGAAATATAAACTAAGATATATTTTGTTACTTTTTTAAAAACAAGTCAAATGTGCACTAAACTTCGCTTTGTGATAATAGATGGCGCGTTTTTAATTTTTAGTAAATATTTTTTTCGATAACGAATTTTCTTAAATATGGCACCTATACATAAATAATGTTTTCTTTCTTATGTAAACGATTTTCTCAGATTAAATTGGAATTATTATTATTGTAACAACATTGCAAAAAAAAAAAAACTTTAACTATATTGATTAGTTTAGTTATACAAAATTAGCTTGTGTAAAGAGATTTGATACTGATCTTATCTTAATATCTATTCTAATTATTTTATCAACAAACTACTACAAAAACGCAGCACTCTACTGTGCGGAGGATTGGTCATAATCCCCATACTTGGCGAGCGGATTGACGATCGGGTTTACTTAATTTTAGTTCGTAGTAGATGGTACCCGCATATGTCAGTGATCATTTATCCCCTGAAGAACTTATCTCAGTCGCCTTTTACTACACCCACGGAAAGAAAGGGGTGTGGCGTATTCTTAAGCCATACGGCCAGGAAAAGACAATTGTATAGATAGACCTGTAGTTTTATGCTAAACTTACAAATCGAATTCATACCGACGACAGCTTGTCTTTAAACCCACATACCTTAATAGCTTAAGCATTTTTAAGGTGTGACTTGCTGTTACTTACCTATTATTACTACGGCTTGCCCTGTTATTCAAATAATTGTATACAGGTGTTCAGTGTTCAAATGACAGTTAATCATGGATATGTTTTTTCAATTTTAATTTAATTCCTGAACATGAAAACTACGAATACATATTAATTTTGAAGAATATTGAACATGTATGTAATTTATTTGTTTATATAAGTGTATATATTCTTTAAATTATTAATATTTTTGTATTCTGTTGTTTTTTTTACTTCCTAAGATTGGTTGGTACAGCTTTTAGCATTACGTTTGACTTTTTATCCTAAATCCTCTGCGAAAGTTTACATAAATAAATAAGTTTAAATTTTTTTACATAAATACTCATCAAAACTTTACGACCTCGTGGCCAGCGAGATTAGTGTACTTGAATGTTGAGCTTTGTGTTCTTTTCACCAGTGTGGAAGGTAAACAGAGCCCCGAGCTATCGTTGCTGCAATAATCAAAGGCTAACTTCTCCTTTGCACCTTCTCCCCTCCCACTGTCATACTTCTCATTTGATGTTGCGGATATTCATGAGCTTTAATACTCACTTATCATCAGGTGACTCGCTTGATCTAATCTTATATAGATAATCATCTGTAACGATTGTCAATGAGAAATAAATGCCAAACACAATCGACGCTAACAATCGAAAACGATCAAATTCAATTTAACATTTTGACCATTAAACATTTCGTAATAGTTAATGCTGTATTACATTTTAATTTCAAGTATTGCATTACCTAATAAAATCATATTTTTCATTTACACAAAAAAAACCTTACCTAATAAAATCTATCAATCAGCCTTGAAGTTTGATTTCAGTTACCATGTTTTCGAATAGTTTGGCATTTTAAGCATGTTTGTTTTGATGTGGTTCCATTTATTAATCGCACTGACAACAGGCCTTGACTAATGTAAGAAGAATTAACACCTTTGAACTGCGAAGGTTTTTTTATACAGGTTAATTAGATTCTTCGCTTACGTTATGCTTTTTCGTTACGGTTTGTCAAATAAATAAGTTTATTGATGATGCCCCGTGGATTCAAAGTTAAATAGTATCCTGCAGGAACCGTCTATTTTTTCTACATGAAAGTATTTTAGTTTTAGTTTAGTTAGATTTGTTATAATTAGATTAAAAACCTACCTGATCCCAAAGTATGTAACTAAAGCAATTGTGTTATGGAACCGGAGGCCACGAGGGTACCACAAACTCCTAGACCCGAGACAATGAAGAAAAAGCGGTTTTCTAGATTGTTCCTGTCGGGGATTCGAACCGCGGATCTGAGAGCAGATGAAATCATGAAATCCACTGTGTAAGCCACTCTTCCATACAGGTCGTTGAAACAACGCCAAACTAAGAAAACTCTTCTTACAATTAAGAAAATTCTTCCTGTTCCGTAGGGAATTTCACATGCGATGTATTTACAAGCATTTATACATAACACACGAGCTTTATCTACTTACATTGAGATCGGAGCAATGTATGTGATGTTTTCACTATTTATTTATTTATTATTAAATAAAAAAATGTATATCTTCAGACTTAAATTACACATTAAAGAAGATATAGGGAAATTTTAAGTAGAATGGACGGACTTACTAAAATTGATTTACATTTGGCAGTAGAAAACTGACGTGCGAGAGTTAATGCCAGCACAATAACATACACTTCAGAATTTTTATGGAAGTAAGTATATATGTTTTAGTAACTTTTTCTTTCTTTTGTACATTTTTAAATTAATCATATAAAGGGGATAAATTTCAATATTATATGATTATTTTAATTCAATTTCTCAGAGGGAGATTAATGTTTCAAGAGAGTATGATTTTACGTAGTCAATATTATGTATGTAAATTTCTGTAAAACGCACTGTAGTAGTATCAGATCAAGAGATTTAAATATACAAGTATCATTCCATTCGTCTTTATTCGTTCTTCCATTGTTTGAGTTAAATTTTTAAGATAATTATTAAGTAATTTTTTTTAAATTTTACAACTAAATAAATATTTTAATTCTCTCATTTGAAAATATGAATATCACTGCAAAATGTCAAATGGTATTTAAAAAATTCCTTTTGATCTATCAATCTTGCAGCAACAACACTACAAATATCATTAGTATAACTCAAAGACACTTGGTGTTTCTGTTCAAAGACGTCATGGCTTCATTTATATTTTAAAAACCCCAAATAATCTTAATGTGCTCCCATTATCAGTGATGCTGCAGATGTTGCCATACGTCTATTGAAAAATTCCTGACATTGGGTGATTAACGGGACTCTACAAGCCGCACCCTCTGTCTCCGTTAGATTTACAGTTTAGACAAAGGAAATCAATTCTAACAATGACATGTGATCTATATAGAGACACGGTAGTTGTGCAACTCTTTGTAGTATAATAAAGGCGTTATTTGTTTAGGGAAAAGTAAGGCTGTGAATATTTTATATTAATTTACGCACTGTTTAAGAACTGTGTAATATATGTTATAATTTTTATCGTATATAAGTCCAAAACAACTATAACTAATAAAGAGAGAACAAATTTGATTTGTTGTATGTTTGTTTGTAATAGATAACCTAAACAATTATAAACTGCATTCATATATAAAAAATAAGTTAGTCAGTGGGCTTTTTTATTTTCAAAAATTAGGTATAGTAAAAATAACGAAAATTGCAATAATATAATAAAAAATATTAATAATTTAAATTATTGGTGAGACAGAAAATAATGTAAATATAATAAAATGTCTTTATATAATTAAGTCTTTTCGACACACCTTCCACAGAAGATATTTTTGGGACAACGTGACAGGTGAGCCCGTCGCCGTCTTTATGTCCAAGCCAACGAAATAATTGGTATAAAGGTTTTTGAAAAAAAAAACCATTGGTACGACCCATGGTTTTTTTTTCGAACATCGAACTTGAGTCTTTTGACTCGAATTCCGATCACGCAACCACTCGGCTATCGTGACTTTTTATAAAATAATGTACTACATGTTCATTGATGTCCTAAATAAAAATAAGTACTAGGCGAAGTCGCGGATGACAGTTAGCTTATCAAAATAGTCGTGTATATTATGGTATTAAAATAAGTATGAGTAATTTGCTACTTTTGTTTTTGTGCTACAAATTCCAAGTACTCGATTTTTTTTGTTATTTTCGTCAATAAAGGTAACGTAATAATGGTCGAACTTTTAATGAAACGGAACTATTTATTTTCGATTACATTTTGTCTTGGATCGGGGTGTTTGTGGTTTCTGATTCCTTAATGCAATTGCTTTAGCTAAGTAAGTAGTAACGTCTACTAGGCTAATTTCATCAGAGCAATGTATGCGATTTTGTTATATGTATTAATTTGATTTTACTTGAACAAAAGTAGATAGCTCCATAATTATCAGTGCTAAACGGAGCCCGACTTCGGTCTCATCCCATTCAAACTGATATAAGACCTCCTATATAAGTCCGAAATTAGTCGGTACGTATACCGATTAGATGTGAGTGTAGTGGTTAGCATATATGATATGTTTTATCCTTAAAAAAATTAAGTGGGTAGAGCAAGGAGTGGAGATAGTTAGCATAATTTGTAGTATGCGCCAGGAGAGATATACAGACTGCTTTTTACGCTACGAAATTAAAGGATGCGTTTACAACTACCCTTTCAGGATCTTACCTAATGGTTTATTTTATTTCGTTGGATAGTTGACGTATATCAATATAATGCGTGGACGTATACTATAGATTGGAAATATCGAATACAATATTAGATTAATGATATCCATCATTTTATTATCAGTAGAATGACACGATTTTAGAGGCGGGGCAGTCTGGCGATTGTCAGTTTAATTTTATTTCTACCCACGTTTCTCCGATACTCGAGCATCTGTTAAAATAATCCTTATAACAAATCTCAAACGGATGTATTTTAATTCGATTTAAAACACACGGAAGTCGTAGCCATATTATTCTAATGATCTATCGCTCTATCGTGAGTTGTGGTAGATAAATTGTGAACGCATGCGATCTCTTTGTCCCGTCAATATGTCAAGCACGGGCTGCTTCGCTTTTGCCGGCGATGACAAAATGTCACACTTTTACTGCCTGCTTTAATTACCAATGTTAGTTTGACAAACAATATATGGCTGTTGTAAATAATTTTGACGACGGAGAACTAAAACCGAGTTAGCGATTGTAAAGAATAACAGACAAATATAATTTCTGTTTTTATTTAAAATAAATTTTATTATTTCAGCCAACGATATGAATCGTACATAGATTTTGAAAAAACCCATTGGTACGAACCTGTCACCTGGAGATCGAACTCGGGTCTCGGAATTCCGATCACCCAACCACTCGGCTATCGTGACTTTTTTTTAATTTTTTTTTAAATTAATTGTTCTAAAATTTATATAATTCAAATGATGATGATGTAGAAATAAAATGTCAGTGATAGTTAGAGTTTCTAAGCAGTAGAGTCAATCGGAAGCTGATACATCATGATTGAGTAGCCGTCTTTATGTCCACTTTAAGCGAACGATATAAATCGTACATAAGTTTCAAAAAAAGACCCATTGGTACGAGCCTACCATCTGAAGATTTAATTCCAATCTCCCCAACACTTGGCAATCGTAACTCCAATGTTCGTTTGCTACCTTCTCCCATTAAAAATAGGTTAGTCATCCTATAGCTATCCCTTCTTAATTGCCGTAGGCGTAGCTTCTTTTCGATATAATACCGCCAATACATAACTATATCTAGCACCAATAGACTTCTTGGGATGCCAAATTCGAACTTACCAGTAATTTAAATCAGCGCCTTTTTAAATAACTGCATTCATAACTTGCCCAAATTTGAGCTTTTGGGACAACGTGACAGGTGGTGAGCCCGTCGCCGTCTTTATGTACAAGCCAACGATATAATTCCTACGTAAGCTTTTAAAACCCATTGGTACGAGCCTACCACCTGGCGATCGAACTCGAGTCTCTTGACCCGAAATTCCGACCACCCAACCACCGATATAGCTCGATATTTGGGTACCTCACGAGCTTACTTACAGAAACCTAATGAACTGTGTACTTATTTGTGAGTCTTTATTATGACGTACTGAAACCGAATCATTTTTGAAGAAGATAACTGGTGATAAAAAGTGGATCACGTACGACAAAAACGTGCGAAAAAGGTCGTGGTCAAAGGCCGGTCAGGCTTCACAGACTGTGGCGAAACCCGGGTGTGGTGGGATTGGAAGGGCATTATTCATTATGAGCTGTTACAGGCAGGACCATCGATTCTGAACTCTACTGCGAACAACTGATGAGATTAAAGCAAGAAGATGAGAGAAAGCGGCCGGAATTAATCAAGAGAAGGGGTGTGGTTTTTCGTCATGATAATGCTGGACCTCACACATCTTTAGTCATTCAGCAAAAATTAAGAGGTACGCTGGGAAGAGTTAATGCATCCGCCGTATAGTCCTGACTTTGCACCTTCAGATTTTCACCTGTTTCGGTCTCTTCAGGATTCTTTAGGCAGTGTCAGATTAACATGAGAGGACTGCCAAAACCAACCGTGTCCCTATCTCCAAGATGGCAAAAAGTTATCGAACAAAATGGTACCTACATACTTTAGTTAAATGTAAATAATGTATATATTTTTTTTCATTTTCTTAAAAAAATGCGAAGAATCTTTTTCCCCAACCTATTATATAATCGCTCTTTTGTGTCGTAGTTAGATGCCACTATGGGACAAACCTTGAAAATGCAATTGGCTATTGACAGATGGCGGGATAACCATCTCGAACAATATCAGACGAGGAGGACGGTGACGAGTAACAGGGTCTGATGGTGCAAAGTGTCTGGTGCTGCAATCGATTGGCGCTTGCTAAGCGTGATGATTATGTCAAACCTTCCTTCACAGGAGAGAACTTAGTCCTGCAGTAAACTTCCACAGGATATTTTATGTATGTAAATGTAAGTCGTCCTAAATTACTGGTTTTGAAAACTAACTCTAACGTTCTTCACACTTACTAAATAAATAAATAAAATAAATATCTTTACGTAATTCCCAATACAGGGGTAGACAGAGGTCTAGTTTAGACAATTGAGTCCCTTTGACCCACCTTCCACCGAAGATATTTTCGGGACTTCGTGACAGGTGCTGAGTCTTTATATTCAAGCCAACGACATAATTCTTACATAAGTTTTTGAAAAACCCATTAGTACGAGCCTGCCACCTGAGATTCGAACTTGGGTCTCTTGACAAGAATTCCGATTACCCAACCACTCAGATATCGTGACTCACTGAAAAAAATATGCTACTCACTGAAAAAAATATGCTAAAACATTATTATTTTTATGCTAAAACACAATTTTTATTTTGATATTGTAAATGAAAGTGGTTAGTTTCTTCCATAGACAGATTCTGAAAATGAGGAGTATTGGGGTTCATGGTAGGACCGTTACGTATATGTACACTTACGTTAGCGGTCAAATAGTTTATATTTAGATATTTTTTAGGTTATGTAACAACTACTAGACACGCACACACACGCCACAACCTTATCTCTATGTTATTACTCATTGTGCACTATTAAATTAAAACGAACACCTTGATCACTAGGGTATAATAGCTTTATCATAATATCCCATGTGGGAGAACTTCATTTTAGGTAACTTTTTTATGTTCACTGTTTACATTACTTAGATTATTAACATAAATGTGTGATATTTTAACTTTATCATATTTACCACTTCACGACCTATGTGGATGTATGGTGTAGACACACATTCTCGTGGTGTCACCAGCTCCGTTCCGGATTCGATTCCCATAAAGTGCTTTTATGTAGAAAAGCACATTTTCTACGTATTCTCGGATCTGGGTGTTTGTGGTATCTACGTCGTTTCTGATCCCATAATACAACTGCTGCTGCTACTTACTTTGAGATCTGTGGTATATCCCTACCTTTTTAATCATTATATTTAAACAGTTTCTTCCGTAACAAACTAAATATTAAGCAAGACGGCCTCTTTTTCTAAAGTCCATTCAGTCCAGAGGATTATGAAGACATTATCTCGTTAGAACACTTGACATTTCCGACGTGGTTGGACGCAAGCATGTTTGTGCACTTAAGTCAAAGAAGACGGTATCCGTTTTGATTATTTAGTTTTTAATTAATGTGGATACGCAATACGTCAAAAAATATAGAAAAATATACTTCTTAGAGTAAGAGAATTGTTAATCCATTTGGATTTACTTATGAAATACTCATAGAATTCGTAACGACGTGATTAATAAAGGTGCTTATCAATATTAGATATTTTATGTTATAAGTAATCGACACATATTAGAATATTTATTTTTTTGATACCTCCTCATCCCCTTGAACTACTTAACCGGTCGTAAAGCACTTTATTAAAATTCTGAGATCTTGGAGATGATATACACTGCCATACCTTTTGGTAATTGGACCACTGATAAGGTATGAATAGAGTATTTAATTACCACGAATTATTATACCGGTCTAAACTTAGACGAAATAATTTTTTTCTTATTTTTGGTGTTTTATTTTTCTTTCTATTTCGGACAATTTATGCTGCAACAAGTTTTCCACTTGCTGTAAGTCTAATAGCCAAAGCTTAGCCACGATACACACTTGTAAAATTCTCTAATCAAAAAACCTATGAACTAAGACAAGAACCCCTGTCTGTAAGAATACAGGCATTATACTTTTTAAATCGGTTTACAAATGGAATAAAACACATTCAATTATGTTGATTGAAGTATATTTTATAAAAGAAATATGTATCTATATTCGAGTATAATTTAATGGTTACATCGAAACATGATGTCGCAGATTCTAGCCTGCCATTCGACTAATACGTGACCCGCTTCACATAAAAACTTACTTAGTAATTAACAGGAATATTAGTAATGATTATTATACTATTATGAATAAAATTGTTACAAAATTTAAATAGAAATCCGTATGAACATTCATATATTTTTTATCATAACACAGTGAAGATAAATCTACGCTCTAATGATGATACGTAAAATGTCTTTAATGAGTTGATTAAAATTGAATATTAATT
This sequence comes from Sericinus montela, assembly GCA_029286605.1. Classification (NCBI taxonomy): domain Eukaryota; kingdom Metazoa; phylum Arthropoda; class Insecta; order Lepidoptera; family Papilionidae; genus Sericinus; species Sericinus montela. The sequence goes on from JAGSMR010000040.1 coordinate 1,472,387, forward strand.
CGATTTAGAGCAGATAGACATTGCTTTGGTGTCAGTTATTGGCAAGCAGAGGAGAGTATTTTTATTATTTACCATCCTGATTCATTGTATTTACGGGTATACTACACATTTAATAGAACAATTATTTACTATAGTCAGAGTTTCAGCTATCTCAACTTCATGTTATATAAGTTCTACTCAAACTCTAGTTTTAAGAACTACTTATTATATTTAGTTTTGTTAATTCTTAATCGTATTTATAATGTAACTAAATGGTTCAGAACAAAAGTATTACTAGTAGATTTATATAATAAATTGACATTACTTAGAATAACACATAATTTATTCCAGTAATTTATCTACTATATACTCTATAATCTAATTTATAAACTATAAAAGATTCGTTGCATAAAAGCCTAACAATGTAGTTGCGGAATAAGATATTTTCTTTAGAATATAAGAATTTTATTAGAATTTTTTGTTACTTATTAAATATAAAATGTATTTAACATCTGTGTTAAAATGAAGGGTGTCATTATCACACATTATGACACCTGCATGACGATTACGTATTTAAAATTGGTACAGGTGACTACAATGGCCTACTTCCTATTACATTAGTGATGGGCATATTTGTAATATAATCACACAAATTAGCAAATAAAATACCGTATAATATATTTGACTCTACACTCAATAAAATACCAAAAACTTTGTATGTTTGATCAATACATTACATTAAGTTAAACTTATTATAAAAATAACGTACTATCTATATTTCATCTTTACATGGCTATAGGCCGGCCACATAGCTCGTAGAAAGCTCGGAAATGTTTCCGAGTGGCAAAGTTTCGTACAGACAAACGCATTGTAGGACTAAGCTTTTATATTTACACGGTCTCTTTGCAGGATAATTTAAAAAAGTATTTACTAATACATAACATTATTACATTGCAATATCGCGCTATGAAAGTAAAGTGATTTACAGAATAAAAAAGAACTATTAATACAGAAGGGTAGACGTCTCTCTGCTGATATTAATTCAATATTTAAAATATTTATTTACTGTAAATTATTTACGGCGTAAGAATATACCTCTCCCTTTCATTACGTAAGTGACGTTAGAGGCGACTAAGGAAAATCTTTCACGCGATTATGGAAAAAATTCCCCAATGGCTGAGACCTATGTCCTGCAGTGGGCTTTTTCTTGTATTTACGCGAACACTACACATTTAAAATAAAACGATTTTCGGATTTATCGCGTGTTTAATTAGTTTTTACAAACTATTTTTATTTCCCGACGTTTCGGATGCTTTACAGCAACTGTGGTAACGGGGGAACTGAGGTCTTAAACATCCCGCTGTCACAGCTACCTTCGGATCCGATTTACGCAGAATGTGCTCACTGTATCTTGAGTCTTGCAGTGGTATACTTGGTCCTGGATTTAATTTTATTAATGACTGAATCTCAAGCAGGTGGTCAACCCAACCATCTTCTCTATTGAAATTAGGATGTTTTTTAATTTCAATAGCCTCACGGATCATCCTGGGTAGGAATTGGTGTTCTTTCGAGAGGATATGTGGCTTTTCAAATCTGATGTCCATCTACTTGCATGTAGAACTCTTCCTTCCACAACAGATAACCAGATGTCAAGCAATGTTTTAGTAAGTCTGCATATTCAGGTGGCATGTTGTTCTCTGTTAGTTTTCTAGATACTCGATAGTATATTCATGGAGGACTATCTACCGTGGGTAAATCTTTGTTTCAGAGAGCACGAGGGATCTATGACAGTAAACACTTGGCCGCCGAGCTTCAGCACGTCAAGCAAGTTCTGCACGACAACAAGCTTCGGGTTCCGCGCCTACGTCACAGTGACCGAGCGAAGCCGGCCACGGTCGAACGAGTGCCTGCTGTGTTACCATACATCAGAGGAGTCACTGACAAGATTGGCTTTATCTTAAAAAGAGCTTCCATTAAGACATTTTACAAGCCTTCGAGAAAGATTAGTCAGTTCTAACCATCTGTTAAGTGTAATATCCCTCTGGAAGTTGCAGGAGTATACAAGCTTGACTGTGAATGTGGTCTCTCCTACATAGGACAAACAAAAAGATCTATAAAAACTCGCGTTAAAGAACACACAGCTGATGTTAAACATAGACGCTCTTGGAAGTCTGCAGTCTGTGATCACATACTAGATGGGCCCAACCATTACATCAGATTTGACAAGCCACATATCCTCGCGAAAGAACACTAATTCCTACCCAGGATGATCCGTGAGGCTATTGAAATAAAAAAACATCCTAATTTCAATAGAGAAGATGGGTGGGTACTACCACCTGCTTGGAATTCAGTCATTAATAAAATTAAATCCAGGACCAAGAATACCACTGCAAGACCTTAAGATACAGTGAGCACATTCTGCGTAAATCGGATACAAAATTAATAAATAAGGTTGACGGTAGCCGAAGGTAGCTGTGACAGCGGGATGTTCAAGACCTCAGTCCCCCCGTGACCACGGTTGTTGTAAAGCATCCGAAACATCGGGAAATAAAAATAGTTTGTAAAAACTAATTAAAAACGCGATAAAATCCGAAAATCATTTTATTTAAAGGTTTTTTAATTTACATATTAAAAATACATGAAATTTGACATAAAATTTTACATTGACTACTTTTTATTATTATTCAGAACAATGATCGCCCACATTATTTATTTTTTTCCGAATAGAAGCTGTGAAGCTGAAAATCACTTACTGTCTATAAAATAAAAGCGAACGTCTTGACTGGGTCTTGACCACATTAACAACAGATACTAATTTATAAGTAATTTGCGAAGATAAACATAAGCATAATCCTATACAACAAATAGCTTTGTATACTGTATATCTTATTCTGAACGTTGAAGAATCATGTGACAGCTTTTGCTGTTATGCGTATTGTTCAGTAAAGTGAACCGCGACGTGAAGTAGAGTCTTAAGATAGATATAGAGTCTTGAGGTAGCCGGAGGCTCACAAGTATAACCCTTCTGTCTTTCCTACAACCTTCATAATTAAATAAAAACGAAATATTAGCAGTAGAAGTCACGATAGCCGAGTGGTTGGGTGATCGGAATTTCGAGTCAGGAGACCCGAGTTCGATCCCCAGGTGGCAGGCACGTACCAATGGGTATTTTCAAAACGTATGTACGATTCATATCGTTGGATTAGACTTGAAGACTGCGATGAGCTCACCACCTAGGTCGAAGGGACTTAATTGTTTAGACTAAACGGGAAGATGGAATGATTCTCAAATCAATGATTATATATATCATACTCTTGCTCTAATACTTCACGTCTAAGAAGTAATAACATGAAAAAATCCTTAAAAATAGTAAACAATGAAATTTAACTCCTATCAAATAATATTAAATCTTGCGATATTCAAAGTATACGGATATCAAAATTCCCGCCAAACTTAAAATTGTACATATTAGGAAAATCAGGTTTTATACGGACAGTAGAGGACGGTTGCTGTCTTTTTATAATTTTGTTAACCCTTGTAATTACGATAACTCTCTCTATTTCAATTCCATATCACTTAAGCATTATCAAAAAGTTTCAGTTAATCGCAAATTGAACTGCCTTGTGCTTGTAATCTAACTGAATTCTCAGCCAATAACAAGCTAACATGATGTGATTTTCGCGTTGTTTCATTGGTTCATTATGACGTGATATCTATTTCTGTCCCCAGCGATTATGCGCATGCTGAACGGGTTGTGTGTGCGTGAATCGACATACAAGACGCGCATGTGTGATTGTGTTGTTGAGCCGCGCTCTCTCTGTTTACCGCGCGGTACTGTGGCCGGCGAGCGCTTCGCACTCACGTGTGTCGTGCAAAATCGAATTTTCCGGCGGCATCAGATTTACATTAGTATTCTATGGTGTTTTCCTTTATTATTGGTGTCAAAAGGTGCTGAGCGTTGGATGCGATTCGGATAATCGAATAATACCGGGCGTACCTATTTCAGGCGCGACAAATAAAATTGATTGGTGTTTTCGGCGGATGCGATGAATACATTTTGCAAATCGAGTCTGTGTGTCGAAAAGAAGGTTCGTGAGCGCTATGTTTTGATCGGCCGGCGTGTTGTGGCTGCGCCGGGCGGTGTGGATGCCATCCGGCTCACTGTGGACTTCCTAACACCTGTAACACATCACTTGAGCGGTCAGCTGGTTTTCCGGCTGCTTGGCTTGAAACAATTCGTGATCCGGATGAATTTGTCGCCGGCTTTACATCTCGCCGCTGACACGTGCTAAGGTAAAGCCTGCGTCCTTTCTATTTATTTAAGGATTCTCAGACTTTTTGCCAATACGTTTGCTTCTTATACCGACTGACAAATAGCGCTTATCATTTCTTTATAAATAACAATAAAGTATATATTATTGACACAACATACTTATTTACATATTAAGGCTATAACTTCACGTTATATAGTACTGTTAACTGTCTTTTGATTAAAGATAATATTTATGTACTAAAAAATAAAAACTTCTTGACTCTATCTTAAAGTAAGCGACTTTTGATTCACTAATATATAAGCGATTTTAATAAAACTCTTCATAGGTATTAAGTATACATTTGCGTTATCAATTACATTGATAATAAAAAACCGAAAAGAAGTAACTTTTCTTTCATTATCTTCTCATGTTTACAAAACATAAAAATAAATGATGATATCTATTAATAACAGTTAAATAATACTAAAATAAAAAAAATACTTAAGTCACTAAAAGTCTATTTAAAATACGTTACTATATACGTAGATTACGTATACGTAAATAAATAAACAAATAAATACACAGATAGTATCTGATCCCAAAATAGCTAGCTAAAGTACTTGTGTTATGGAATCAGAAACAGCGCAAATGCCACAAACACCCAGACCTGAGACAATGCAGAAATAGTAGTTTTAACCCGTCCGGGAATCGAACTGGAGACCTCACAGCTTGGTACACCAAATTGGTGTGTACGCCACTTTAATGTTACATAACAACTCTCAATAGGCTGACCCGATAGTCTAGTTGGTAGTGGTCCTGCCTTCGAAGCTAAGTTTTGCGGTTTCAAGTACACCTAATGACATATATATATATATATATATATATATATATATATATATATATATATATATATATATATATATATATATATATATATATATATATATATATATATATATATATATATATATATATATATATATATATATATATATATATATATATATATATATATATATATATATATATATATGTATATATATATATATATATATATATATATATATATATATATATATATGCGTAACCACGTTTAAATATTTATCCACCTAAATATGTATGTTTTTACACACAATTCTATTTTATCGTTGGCGAAAGACTTTCTGGACCTCAGTCTATTCCAGTATTTGGATAATGCGTAAATATATAAAAAACAATACTCAACAAGCTCTGAAGACAGTGCAACGTTTAAAAGGTCATAGTTTCTTTTACCAATTAAGAATCGTCTGGATAAGTTATAAGCATCAACATTATTCCTATTTCTGTCGTCAAACAAACAGTCTTATAACTGTTGTGTTCGGTTTGATGCTCTCTACTGCTTTTTATCTTTACGGGTCGTGAAATTTTCATCTTGGTCCACAGAAGTATTGATATCTATAAATTTAAACACATTCTTTCTCTTATTAACTTAAACTTACTAATTATCCATAATCTCAGTCTAATAATAATAATAATGGTATAAATTAATCTAAATGTAAACAAATAACAATATTTTTAAAGGTATTCTTCTTTATTAAGAGTTACAAATGAGAACATGTATTCTACCTGGTTCTAAATAACCTCTGTACTCCACATTGTTTATGGTTTAAGATAATGAAACTAATTAGTAATATTGCATTTAAATACGTTATAACAATTTATCACGTCTGCGGCTAAGATGAAATTCATTGTAAACAACAGCATCTTTGGTACTTTTATTCGATTTGACGCTTTATTTCCTTAGTTTGACCTATTTATGATAACTTTGTAGCCAGAATGTGGAACAAGGAAATGTCTCAAGAGAACAGGTTACATTAATAAGTCAGTAGCATGGGTATATCACGTATTACGTGAATGCTTTAAATGAATAAAAAAAACAGAATATTTGCGTTGCAGCCTACATATTGCTACGGAGTACCTAGCCAGAGGTCCACACAATTAATATCTTTTGACCCACCTTTCACCGAAGAATTGTTTTGAGGTAACGTGACAGGTGGTGAACCTGTCGCCGCCTTTTTATATTCAAGTCGACGATATAAATCGTACAAACGTTTTGAGAAATCTCATTGGTACGAGCCTACCACCGGGGGAATTCGGGTCTCTAGTCATCATCCGAATTCCGATCACCCACCCACATGGCTATTGTGACTTTAGCATAGAGTTTCAATTAGTATAGAAGTTACTTCTACTCATATATGTTACTAAGTAATCGACCAAGTGCAAGTCAAACTCACGTGGAGATGGTTTCGAACCATTACATAAGTTTTTCTCCATTTTACTTTTTCTACTAGGTTTTGATTAGCCTTCTGCCTGGGTTATACCTGTAATGTAAACTCACAAAGATAATTATTTAGACCATTCCGAGAGGTGGGGTTCCAAACGGTGAGGGCGGAGGGAAGGGGTACTGGATTGGAGCGTGATTGTCAATTTTTAATTTCTTATATCAATATTACTTATTTCGTATAGTACCGAAGTCGTTGAAGTGAAATGAGTAAATGATAAAATGATCACTTCCAAATAACTAATTCTAACAAAGAGGATAATCAAAGTACGAGCCGTTGATTTAATCGCCAATAGAACTGAAAAAAAACGTAGCCATCGTACTACTCAGGCGTAATGTTAAATGGTGTTTAAGTTTTACTGTAAATGTATACCGTGTTGTTTTACGAACCACGCTATGTTTTCCGTCGGTAATTTGTTTCACGGCAGTTACTGCAAGTATAAAGACGGATAATTTTAAACTTTGTAACTATTTTGACGACGAACGATGACCTTGTAGGATGTTACTTATTACATTGTGTTACATTTGCCACACATATTGCTTAAGTACTTATTATATATTAGAAGTCACGATAGCCGAGTTGTTGGGTGGTCGGAATTTCGAGTCGAGAGACCCGAGTTCGATCCCCAGGTGGCAGTACCAATGAGTTTTTCAAAAACTTATGTACGAATTTCGTCGTTGGCTTGGACATAAAGGCGGCGACGGGCTCACCACCTGTCACGTTGTCCCGAAAATATCTTCGGTGGAAGGTGGGTCAAAGGGACTTAATTGTCTAGACTTGACCTCTGTCTACCCCTGTATTGGGAATTGCGTGAAGATATTTATATTTATTACTTATTATATAATATTGCTTAGAAGTCAAAAGAGCCGATAAGTATTCTTATCTTCATGCTTTTTATAAAGCAATCTTTATGAAAGTACTATTACGATTCAGACAATATTTTATATTAAAATAATGTTTTACATCATTTTTATAGGTAACTGTGAGAATTTTTTTAATACATAGAGTTGAAAAAAATAATTATCTCATTTTGTAGAACTGTCTGTACCCATAAGTCTATATTTTGAACGTCATTGTCAAATATGTCAAATATGTAAGGGTATTGTCAAATATGTAAGGGATTTATTTTGATTTTCGCTTCTAACTTTCACAATTTCCACATCAAATTACTATAAAAAAATTGGAGGCACTTATGGACAGCAAAAATAAAAATCTAAAAACATGATTCCAAAATGAAATTTGGTTGTAGAGGTTACGCTCCCAATAATATCGGTATTATATTTTATGATAATGATAATTCTTTCTTCTATGCAGAATTATGCATGTCTATATAGGCCTTAATATACACTTAAAATTTTTTAAGTTTTATTCAACTCTTTAGGCCGTTGCATCTAAATTTGAATCAAAAACATCTAATGCATCTAAATTTGAATCTCGATTTTTGTAAAAACCGTTCAGGCTGATAAATTCTTCTTTGTGTGCATTATCTAATAGCTATTTTTGAATATAACATCTTAATGTAACTCATTGCATAATGCTTTATACAAAAAAAACTGACCTACATAAGTTTGTATTAATAATATAACACTTTTAATTATTTTTACACATAGTTTATTTATGATTTGTAACTGCACTACCGATTAGATGACTGTGACAAGTCACACTAAAAACTATTATTTATATTTTAAAATAAAAATTACAGTTCTGATAATGTGAACTTACACACGTTTATTATACATTATTAATCCAGTAAGAAATTAATTAAATAATGAAGGGTATTTCATTTTAATCCGCATCTGCCCATAACTTTGTCTTTGTGAAAAATTGTAGACATGAAATTAATATTTATATATGTATCTTTTTCGCTTTATATGATTTATTAATTTATGTGGTTCTTAATTATTTCGTCATAGTGGTTTGTTTGCCTATAAAATGTACAAGAACTTGTTGAAAATTTTAATTATTCTGATTAAAGATTAAAACATACAACATTTACATATTTTTAATTACGTAATAAAATTATATACGAGAGCATTTAAGAAGATTAGAATAGTGATAAAAATTATCATAGCGCTACATTAAATACAGCTGTTAGAAATGCCTAGCTTTAAGTATTAAGCTCATATGTTTGTATAAAATGAAAAGCGATAAGTTTTTCTTAGTTATATTTAAAAAAATATCTTCACGCAATTCCCAATATAGGGGTAGACAGAGGTCTAGTCTAGATAATTAAGTCCCTACGACCCACCTTCCACCGAAGATATTTTCAGGACCACGTGACAGGTGGTGAACCCGTCGCCGTCTTTCTGTCCAAGCCAACGATGTAATTCGTACATAGGTTTTAGAAAAACCCATTGGTAACCTCTGTCTAGGCCTGTATTCCCAATACAGGCCTAGACAGAGGTCAAGTCTAGAGAATTAAATCCCTGACTACTTTTTTTGTCTAAACAATCACTTCATCATTCAATCATGCAGTCATTATATGATATGACATTATTTTTAATTCAAGCTAGTGGCCTGTTTTCAATTTCACATACTGGGATAGGCAGAGGTAGAGGATATGAAGGTCTTTCGACCCAGTTTCCATCGAAATTTATTTGGCCCAACGTGATAGATGGTGAGTTTATTGCCGTAACAATAAATAAAATCATTGTTGTATTGATTATATTATATTACACATTTGAATGTGACGTACTCCTATTCCAAACCAAATCTCTCACTAGTTCGTGCCAGTATAAAATTTTCTCTTAACGTACAGCATTAGTGACCGTAGCCCTGTTAAAGGTATTGTATAATAAGTATTTTGTGCTTTAATTAAATATTGATAAAATTAATTTATGTAATTCGGTAACGTGCTTCAATTCTAAGACAAATTTCTGTGTTCTTATCTATACATTTCAATAAATTAACGTAAGTTATTTAACTTATATTTTTTTTTACTTTAGCCAAAGAATGTGGAACCTAGAAACTTAACGAAAATGAAATTCTACGTACTTTCAGAATATTTGTAAAAAAAAATTCGAGTATCATTTAAAATAGTGTTCGACAGTGGGACTACCGAAAATAGGTACTTAAGTAGTGGTTCTTAAGTAGTAAGCATGTAGGACATTTTGTCAAGTTTATTAAGTAAGAAATCACGATAGCCGAGTGGTTGGATAGTCGGAATTTCGAGTCAAGAGACCCAAGTTCGACCCTCAAGTGGCCGTACCAATGGGGTTTTTCTAAAAACCTATGTTCAAATTATAGCGTTGGCTTGGACATAAAGACGGCGACGGGCTCACCACCTGTCACGTTGTCCTGAAAATATCTTCGGTGGAAGGTGGGTCGAAGAGACTCAAATGTCTAGACTAGACCTCTGTCTACCCCTGTATTGGGAATTGCGTGAAATATTAAGTATTCGTGTATCGATGTCGATATTACAATATATGCGAATAAATCACAGGCAAGTAAAATAATTTTTATATATGTTGATATGAAGACAGGCTTATCAAAGTTAAAAAATCATTAGTCCATAGAAGGACAGAAAGTTTATCCGCAACTTTACAGAACACGTAAAAAATAAAAAAAATATCTGGGAAAAAGCACTACATTTGACGATCCAGTCTAAACATCACAATTTATTGACAACATAGGTGTATTGTAAATAGATGTGTGTACTACAATGGTACAAATAGTCCGCAGCTCGGTGTATTATATCACCTACGAGATGCTAACCACTGATTTCCAGCAACATCCCGAAGGAATAGTTTCGTCACTCTCCGAATGTGAAACAAAAATTTAATTAAAATGAAGTAAACTACAGTAAACAGGGAGAAAGAAAGAAAACGAAAATAATATCAACATAACACAACTTAAAGTTACAGGATATAAATTTGGGTATAATAAATTCCATTATCCAAAATATATATATATATATATATATATATATATATAGATATATATATATATATATATATATATATATATATATATATATATATATATATATATATATATATATATATATATATATATATATATATATATATATATATAAATATATATATATATATATATATATATATATATATATATATATATATATATATATATATATATATATATATATATATATATATATATATATATATATATATTAATAAATAAGAGTAGAAAACATGACAATCGCTTATTACATATGACTTTACTCAAGCAAAGGGTGGTATATTTGGCTACTGCTTCTCGTTCTTCTTGGCTACACATGTAGTGTTAGTAGTATTAGCTTGGACGTATAATATTTTACTATTCAAGCCAGGAATAGGATAGCTCTTTTATAATAATATTTATAAGTAAATATACAATATTTTAATAGAAATAGATGATGTTAACATGTCCTTCGTCTTATGGTAAGTATCACGGTCTGCCTTTTAAAAGACACAATGCCAGTCACAACATTGAATTGCAAAGTTCTAAGTGGAGCGACACTGTGTTCACAGTATCACAGTTTATTATTAAGACTTATGAAATAACCCCTTAATTTCAAGACATTTCAATAGGTACTTTCTGACACAGAATAGAAAGATACATGTGTACATGATAAAATTTTCAAAAGATGTATACGGTACAATTAATACGATCGAGAAGTGATTGAAATAAAACTTGTCAACAAATAATTCAAACAGATATCGCAACGATCTGTGTGTTCGGCACATATATGAAATAAATTGGGTTTAAACAATTCATGAATGGGTTTTGTCGCCCACGCTGTACGACTGTTTTTATAGCAGGCCGCGAATGACAGTCGAAAATAATTATTGTAGCAGTGCACCGAGCGTCCTGTGTAGGTACCAGTTCTCAACTAAATAAAGGTCGCTGGTCTCCAGGGCTATCAATATTTAACCCGCATATTTATTTTTGCATACAACACATACATAGACATTATATAGTAGTACACCCGTATGAAGAGTGTTATAACCGAAAAATCAACTCCAATAGAATTTATTGCAGTACGTTGTGATATGATACACATATTCATATATTTCAAGGGATTTTCATTAAAAACAAAAGTCTATTAACTTTTGTTTTTAATGAAAACGAGTTACGTAATTTGTCTGTACACAACTTTTTCATGTATGTATTATTTATATATTTACCTTCCTTCTATTAATTGTCAGCCCTAACAAAATTAACTCAGTTTATTTCTATGCGTCAACCGAGAAATACAAAAAAACAGATAATGAGTGTTCATTATCGTATTATGTAATGTGGAGTAATACGATTGTTTCAATATTTTAGTATGTAATTCTCACGTAATTAGTAACAGGGTCACAAATTGAAGCAATGGACCCTACAATAGATTACCAAAACTTACTATACCTTCATAATGCCATAAATGCTAAACTGGTGGTTAGATAAATTAGAGTAATAAAAGTATAAAGAGTCACGATAACCGAGTGGTTCCCCCCACTTTCTTCTTTTCAAAACTCAAAGGTCTTTTCAAAACTTATGTATGTCGCTGGCTGGTGCAAATAAACAGCTACGGGCTCACCACCTGTCACGCCCCAAAAAATGTCTTCGTCGAGACCTCTGTATTGGGAATGGTATGGAGATAAGAGCAATAAAGAAAATTCTTGAACTAATAGTATGAGTACTGTTTTTTTTTTAAAACGGTTCTCTAAAAAGTAAAAAGTGTTAACTAAAAAAGAATATTATTTAACTAATCAAATCTTCCTGGCTGTTTTGAAGTCTGGCTAGTTTGAAAGACCATATAACTATAATGAATAGGAGTATGCTACTATAGTTCAAGCATGAGTGAGTGAAATACATACAGCGTGAAAGTAAAGGCTGAGACACACATTTTGAAGATCTAATGAGCAAATGAATCAAAGTGTGGAAGGTCATGAATTAATATTTGATTGCCCCGACGTGCATATAGGGTGAAAAAATGAGTATAAGAAAAAGTATAAGATAGAAGAGTATAAGATAAGAAAAAGAGGTACATAGGAATCGTGACATTTAAGTGATGTGACTCGAAGATAAAGTAATAAAGCTTACAAATTATTTGGAGCACTTTTCAAATAATATGACACTGTCGACGGTCAGTTAAGTCATCTTATTTCTGATTACTTCAAAGTACCTACTTAAAAGATTTAATAAAGTAAATTTTCTTAGAGAGGAAATTATGTGGAGCGTTGAAATAAGACTTTTCTTATTCTAATCAGGTCAGCGTTTGACCTGTTTCTCATATCATTCTTGCCGGTTTTATATACTTCCTACCCACTGTAATAGTATATTGACCGTAGAGTAAAAGTTTTTTAATAAGCTGGCTTTAGAGCAAAAAAAAAATAAAAATTTTGAACGAAATATAACGGCAGTTCAAACAACTCGCGAAGCGTAGCGATTGTGACAAACCCAAACGAATGTAAAATGTATCGGTAGATTCTTCCCAATCAAGTTGATGCATTTTTCCTTCTTTCACACAAAAGAGTAAAAGAAAATGATCTTTGTAATTTAAAGAAGACACGTACATTATAAAGTAATTTCAAAGATAATACCCGACCTATCTGCCTAATAATGCTCTGCCTGAATACCACATTGTACTCGACATTAAGAGCGGTACACACATCCGTGATAAGAAGCGTGGCGGCACACATGAATTCCCAAGGCCTCACATATGAATGAATGTTAATTAGTGTACATTCGTTTAACACTTCTACATGTTACACACACCTATACACTCGACTTGTATTCTCAACAGATCGCATCGTGCATAATGATCCTTCACATTTAAACTTTAACCAATTAGAATTAACTAATCTAGCAGACGCTCCAAAATGTCTTTTAACATTATTTATGTTACACATACATGAAAACTCTAACCACAAATATATTTCTTATCATATTTCTTGATCCATATACAAAATTATACATACCAAACTACATAGAGTTTGTTTTTTCTAACAGTTAAATATCGCTGTATATATCGAGATGGTGGTAGAGCCGTGAGAATAATTTTTCAAGCGTTTGTTATTTTTTTATCGTAACGCCAGTGTTAAAACACTTCCTACAACGGCTCTAAGAGCGGAAGTCATGCGTTTACAGAAATAATATATTAACGCATTTGGTGTTTTAACAGAATTCGACAATTTAGTGTGTTTAAACAGAAGGTCAAAATGGCGGCTGCATTCAAAAGGGATTCTCTTACAACATTCGCATGCTAGATTCTAACTCTCAAATCATAACATTAACAAATTCAAAACAGTTTGTTTTTTCATTGAGTGTATTCGATAATTGACGAGTGCTTGTCGAATACTTCGAGTGGGCGTTGAAGGACGAGATATGTCAATAATGCTTTAAATTAACGAATGATGATTGCAAAAGTAATTCCTTGAAATTATTTGCTTCCATATACATGTGTTTATGCAGCTTAGTGTTTTCAACGGACTTCAAAACATGGGGAGGTTCGTATCTGTGTTGCTGACAACTGTATTTTAAGACTGTAGCTCTTTCGTTATAAGTTTATATTTATTTCAATGACTTTGTGAAATTTTTAAAATTATATTTTAACAATAATTTAGTTTGAAGGCATTTGATTGAAAAAAAAAAAAACTTTATTTCCATAAGACGTCAACGTACAGATTGAAAGTCGATAGTTTCTTTACATTTCAATTTAATGGCCTTTGATATCGCCGAGTTATCAATTAAACGTTTCATATTTTCCAATTGTTTCACATTTTATATGTCATAATATTAATTTCCGGAAAAAGCTTTAAAATTTTAATGATATGTTTGAAGATTATCTAATGTTTATCTAAACATTATAAGTGATGAATAATATTTTATGTTATCATTAATTAAGACTCAATTTCTGCGATATATTAGTGAAGTAGAATAACTTAAGCGAAATGTAAAAATAACGAAATGTTGAGTACCGACTTTAGGAGATCTCATTACATCTAATGGGATCGTAGGCGACGGAACTTTATGGCACCATTTAGGAAAACTGCGACGAAACCAAACAAATCTAAACGCTATAATACACAAGAGAACAAATGTACAGGATTTGAATGAAGTCAATAAAATAAGTTTTAGGTAATAATCATGGCATGTAATAATTATATATTTAAAAAAAAAAACAAGTATTTCATATATTATTAATGAAACCAGAGGATAAGTTGTTATTATAACCAGTCAAAGATACTAGTTCATGCAGGCAATCGTGATTAATAGACTAGGGAAATATATTCTTAATCTTATTAGTTAATTAACAGATTAGTCAGATATTAGATATTAGATACAGATTAGACAGATTAGCCTGAAGGAAAATTGTTCGTTTATTACATGGGTACATAATCCACTAGGCATTTGCCTAGTTATCATTCAGTGGAATTTGAAATAGCCTTTTATACTTTTACGCCATTTCCATTCAGGGGTCTACAGAGGTCTAGACAATGAAGTCCTTTCGATCCACTTTTCACCGAAGTTTATTTGTGACAACGTGACAGGTGGTGAGCCTATCGTCGTGTTAATGTCCAAGCGAACGGTACAATATACTTATAAAATTGCAATCCCTAAGTATTATATTAAAATTTCCCACAACTTCTAAGCTACGTGCGCACACAATGCTGATGGAGGCTGAAGTTTATTTAGCAGAGTTTGTTTACCATTCGATGTATACGCAGTGGCAATGGTTACATTAATTCATCTATAATAAAAATGAGACAATATGTTAGAAATAGTTTCTACAGCATCTTTGGTATCTGCATTTGAGCATAACCGCATTCATTAGTTTTTCTCTTGTATCCTTCAAAAACTAATCTTCCGAGGTTGTAACGAACTATGAACTATACACAATATGCATTGGACAGTGTTCATACGAATATTAAATTCACGGAAGAAGAACATTAGTTCAATGTTGTGTAACAAATCCTTTTAAGCTAATAACAAAAACTTTAAGGTATATAAGTGTACATACATACACATGTCGTAGAAATTAAACTATACACAATATGCATTGGACAGTGTCCATACGAATATTAAATTCACGGAAGAAGATCATTAGTTCAATGTTGTGTAACAAATCCTTTTAAGCTAATAACAAAAACTTTAAGGTATATAAGTGTACATACATACACATGTCGTAGAAATTACATTTATTGCAAAAAATATAAAAATCAAGATTTATTTGCTTGATGGGACCAGAAATCACTGTATAAAAATTCCTTAATAATAATAGACCAACATCCTGCCAGGAAATAAAATAATGAAGAACCGCATGCCAAGGTTTCAACGTAATACAAATCTGATTACGTCTCGTAAGTGTGAATCGTTTATAGATTACTTAAATGTGAAATAAACTTTAAGCGTTTTGTTCATTAACCACATATACCATGAAACTTGAAAGTTTTGAATAAAAAATAAACCTAAAAAAACATAACAAAAAATACTAAAATATAACCTTATACATTTTAATGTATATCAATTTAATGAAACTTATAAAAGTTTATAGCCATTTCCTATTAAGAGAGCGTTACCATCAGATGTGTTGTATTTTAATAGACTTTGTATGTATGACTCATAACTCGTAAAATAATTTTCAAATAAAGTTTTAAATTTAAATTAAATGTAACGTCGCATGTTCGATCCCGCCAATCGACTATTGTCGTGAATTATTCCAAATACAATCATCGCTGCTTACGTATAAGTAAGCAGCGATGATTGTATTTGGAGTAATTCATTCATCTTTTTGGGTTAGAAAAATACCATTAATACCATTGTCAGTAGTTTCTGAAAAACTTAAATAAAATAACTAATGTCTTTTGTTTTATCGTAAATTCTCTTTGTGTAGTTTTATCATAAATTACAAAATTCAATTTTGATGTGCCGAAAACAAACATTATTTTCAGTATAAATCTCAAAAGAAAAAAATACACTAAATATCACTCAAAATATACTGTGATTTTATTATTATTTTTAAAAAAAAATATCTTCACGCTTTTCCCAATACAGGGGTAGACAGAGGTTAAGTCTAGACAATTAAGTCCCTTCGAACCAGCATTCGCCGAAGATATTTTCGGGACAACGTGACAGGTGGTGAGCCCGTCGCCGTCTTAGTGTCCAAGCCAACGATGTAATTCGTACATAAGTTTTTGAAAAACCCATTGGTACGAGCATGCCACCTGGGCATCGAAGTCGGTTCACTTGACTCGAAATTCCGACCACCCAACCGCTCGGCTATCGTTGTTATTTCGATTTTGATTTTTCTGTTAGCTTTATTTTTCAATCCCTTTTAGTCAAGTCTTCCATCAGGCAAACATACCAACGTATACTTTTATTCATAAAAAAAAAAAAAAAAAATAAATATATCTTCACGCAATTCCCAATCCAGGGGTAGACAGAGGTCGAGTCTAGACAATTAAGTCCCTTCGACCCACCTTTCACCGAAGATATTTTCGGGACAACGTGACAGGTGGTGAGCCCGTCGCCGCCTTTATGTCCAAGCCAACGATATTCGTACATAAGTTTTTGAAAAACCCATTGGTACGAGCATGCCACCTGGGCATCGAACTCGGTTCACTTGACTCGAAATTCCGACCAACCAACCGCTCGGCTATCGTTGTTATTTCGATTTTGATTTTTCTGTTAGCTTTATTTTTCAATCCCTTTTAGTCAAGTCTTCCATCAGGCAAACATACCAACGTATACTTTTATTCATAAAAAAAAATAAAAATAAAAATATCTTCACGCAACTCCCAATCCAGGGGTAGACAGAGGTCGAGTCTAGACAATTAAGTCCCTTCGACCCACCTTTCACCGAAGATATTTTCGGGACAACGTGACAGGTGGTGAGCCCGTCGCCGCCTTTATGTCCAAGCCAACGATGTAATTCGTAGATAAGTTTTTGAAAAACCCATTGGTACGAGCCTACCAACTGGGGATCGAACTCGGGTCACTTGACTCGAAATTCCGACCAACCAACCGCTCGGCTATCGTTGTTATTTCGATTTTGATTTTCTGTTAGCTTTATTTTTCAATCCCTTTTAGTCAAGTCTTCCATCAGGCAAACATACCAACGTATACTTTTATTCATAAAAAAAAATAAAAATAAAAATATCTTCACGCAACTCCCAATCCAGGGGTAGACAGAGGTCGAGTCTAGACAATTAAGTCCCTTCGACCCACCTTTCACCGAAGATATTTTCGGGACAACGTAACAGGTGGTGAGCCCGTCGCCGCCTTTATGTCCAAGCCAACGATATTCATACATAAGTTTTTGAAAAACCCATTGGTACGAGCCTACCAACTGGGGATCGAACTCGGGTCTATTGACTCGAAATTCCGACCACCCAACCACTCGGCTATCGTGACTTTTATTCATGAATATTATAAAATCACACGATAGATTCTATTTCTGCAAGGATGATTCAGGTTACTACGACCTTCGCTTTGATTTCGGCATGATATAGATAAATCCTGCACTTCTTTCATCCATTAACTCGTATAACTGGAGGCCCATATCCCACTATCTCCATGCCCTTTCCTAAAAAAACAAATATGAAACCACCTGGTGTTGCAGGTATACTTGAGTATCGGCACTTATCTTAGTTAGTTACACTTAGTTAAACTGATTGCTCGATTGCCATATTTCCCTTTAAAAAAGTCTGGAAGAAATAACTTATTAATAGTTATGTCAGATACCAGTATAGGTACACAATATGTATGACACATAACAATACTTGCACTAGATTCAGTTTTCATTAGCGCTGTTTCTTAATAGTTTGTGTAAATTTGTGCGACCTTGCGCACATTTGTTTAGCGTTAACACAACTTCCTAAATATTTTTTTAACAAATTCGAAAACGTAATTGTTTATCTTAACAAATTTGATTTTTTTTTATTTAATTACGTATAATAGTTCTATTAAATATCGTACCTAAACTAAGTTTTATAAAAATAGCTTACACACACACTCACACATACTTAATAGCTTTGTTGATTTATTTGTTTACTTTAAAGATGATCCTTATCCTTCAACGTCCGATCGTGATGAGATATAAATCTGAAGATAAAATTCGTCCTTGCCTATAGATTGAAGGCACTAAGTACGTAAATATTTTCACGAAACGGTATTGCACCTGGGAGTGATTTAATCGCGTAATCTCATTTAAGCCCAACATTTAAGATTATTTTTATCTCGGAAATTTGCACTTGCAAATGGCGGTCCGAGGCGTCTTTGCCTGACCCGATTGCGAGTTCTCAAATATTGTCTTTCCGTATACAGCAAACAAGAGCTTTATCCGAGAGCACGTTTACTATGTATGGATATTTTTTCATATAAGGTTATATAACTTGTTGTTTTGTACAGTGGTTTAATAATGACGACTTTTGCACCGACTTAATAAAGAAGACTCATTGGCGAAAGTCTACCCCTACCAATGGATTATTTAGTGCTAGTTAAACAATAGATAGAAGAACAGGTCATATTCATAAAACCGTCCTTACCCATTGCATAAAATTCCTTTAAAATTTATTTAAAATATAAAAAAATAAAAAGGGTTTTTTCACGAGTCTTTCAACAAAGAACTGAGGCCGTCTTAAAATTTATTATTTTTATATTTTATTATACTTAGTTAATTTGAGTTTTGCTTATGGAAAAATGCAAAACAAAAACGTCACATAAGATGTCGATACTTTTTATCTAAGTTACAAAATGCACTACCAATTAATTTTTGGTTGAGTTTTTCTGAATTTAAGCTGTTGTAGCTTATAACTCCAAGGAGCCAAGTGGCCTAGGCTATAAAGCTGATAATAAAGAAAATAAATACCCAATACTAAAACATCAATTAATAACCAAACAATAATAGCCTTAAACCTATTCATAGTCAGCAGTGTCAAATTAATTTTTACAAAATGGAATTCAAGACACTCGTTAACGAACTGCGAAGGTCGAAAACTGTATTATAGTATTATACTGTAATCAAATAAATATGTCGCATATGAGTTTAACTTTGACTGCTCTAATTAAACACAATTAAAAAAGAAAATAGATTCTTGGACAATTATGGGGCTTCGATTCTGATAAAAATAGTTGTTGCTAATTTGATTCTGATAGATTAATAAAACGGACGATATTTGATGATGATTGATAGATTCTTTGATGTGTCACATAAAAATATTATTTTTAAATGATGGTAATACAATGTTTTTACTGTATTCATACCGAATTTTATGACTACTTATTACTAATAGAAAATTGTTCATCATATCTCAGTTTTTCAGTACGTCCCGTGACCCAGACACCAGTAATGAGGTCACAGGTCGCCCTAGGAATGTGAGATTCACATCGACGCCTCCATTGTAGTGCAATCCATTAGCCTTGCGAGCTATTTAGGCGTTTCATTTGGAGCATCGCTGTTTATACTTGCTCATTAATGTACAATGACACTGGCGATCTTTATTGCATTTTGCACGTTTAGTTTTGTGTAATAATGGCATATGGTTGCGGTAACCAAATTGAAAATGTTGCCACGAAAAAAAAAAAGTATTCCATAATTATTTTAAACGACGATATTCGCCAAAGGACACGGGCTCGTATTCCTGTTTTAAATTCGTGAATTGGTCACTGAGCCTTGTAATAACAAACCTGTTATACGCTTTTGTATGCTTCTCGCTTCTATCTTTGCACCGAAAATAATTTTATTTCATTTAAGAAATTATAACACCATCAAATTTTAAAATAAGTATATAAATGACAAATGTCGAATATGCCATATTACGGATATGCAATATTCGTTATAGTAATTTATTAAAAATAACATTTTGATTAAATACAATATCATCACATATAATGTCCGGTAGCCAGAGTCTGCAGATCGGCAAGAGTCACGATCCTGGTTCCTCTTTCGCTTCTATCAGATTCATCATTTTCATACGCGTACGTCGGGGTTTTTGTACTATTTTGTTTTATTATTATTCATATATTAGTTTCATAAAACAAGTTTTACTAGTCACATTTTTACCGACCTCTGACTGTCCCCGTATTAGGAAATACATAAAAAGAGTAAAATAAATAAAAGACCTCCTGTAATTGCTACGCCATTCTCTAAAATCGCAACGTTCTGACCATGCATGCCAATTTAGCTCTCGCTAAAATCGAGTGCGATCAAAGTTTGCACCTCAAGGCGTAAAGATTGTAAATTAAAGAACAGACGGAGCACTATTTTAATTGCGATAAAAACAGCCTACTCGTATCAGATCATTAATACTTTAATTATCGCGCCGTTGGCACATCAAACGAGCCGTCGGGTTGTCAAATTTGCACAGCGTGCCTGGAAGAATTCTGGTAATGACGCTAACTCGTTCTCATAAATTGACAACAATTTAAACGCGAAGGTAAACATTCGGTAATTGCGTAATGCTGTTACGTAACACATGCAACTTTCTTTTAACACTTTATATTGCACTAACAAATGCATACCAATTGTCGATTTCATAGTTTAAAAACATTACATAATTCTCAAACATCACTTTAGTGTACCACTGGCTAATATTCCCTTAATGTTCTGTAATTGTAATGTAGTCCTGTACGTAAATATGTAATAATTTGGCCTTGCCCGCGGTTTAACACTTAGCGCGGAAACTAAATTATTGTTCTAGAATAAAACTAGCCTATATTACTCATTATAAGATCAGCTATCTACCAGTGAAAGTCACATTAAAGTCGGTAGACTCAGAATAACAAACAGGAACTTCAATTTTATTTATATGTATGTATCATAATACATATACATATATAGATATATTTTACACATCTATATATCTAACTATACAAGTATAGATGTGTAAAATATAGCTAAAGAGGATGTTAGTTTTATTTTGGTAGAAGTTACATTGAAATTTTCTTTTGGAAATTTAAGTATCCCATAATGGCCCTTAGTATCTAAGTAATAACAAATAACTCGGAAAGAACGCTAGACGAAAACGAAGTAAGGGTCTCAGAATTTTCAGTGGAATTGCTTTTCTGAAATAAGGTCGCTGAAAACAATTCCCGTGATACCAATATGCACAAAGTAAGCCACCAACTACACGTTTCATGTGGATATACATACATATAGAATATCAACTTATTCTCTAAGAAAGAAAGGAGTAAGTCTTATTATAAAAGTGATAGATGAATAACACACGGATGTGGTGACTTCAGCACGAGCATAGAATTTTAGCAAAGAACGCTGTTTCATACAGCCAGAAGTCATTTTTACACTAATGTGTGAATTAACAAACTGTCTGCAACTATTGATATGGCCAATATTCGCGTATTTTTTCAACACTATCGGAAACAAACACCGAGTGCTCTGAGAAGCGGACTGCATTTAGGTGCGCACTTCAAATACACCGCTGTTATCAGGCACTTGCGGGTGATACCGACAAATTGTTATTGAGCTCTTAGCTTTGATACACAACTGTCTGACCCCTCTGCTCCCTTAACTTTGTTATCAATAAATAGTTTAAATAACTACGTTGTGCAGTTAGAATTTTTATTTTATGGAAGCAAGCTTTGCGTTTTTGATGATGAACATATTCATATTCATATTTAAATAGCTCACCCAGTTTTTAAATTGTAAGAAATATGCACGTTATTTAAAATAAAATTTTGCATCGATGTCGCTCTGAAATGAATAAATATTGTTAATTTTGAATGAAATTTATAAATTTCAAACACAAAGAGACTCCGACTAAGAAACCTCGGCCTTTTCGTCATGATCATCACTTTTGAACATCTTTTCCGATTTGGAAAATATTTTGTGTATAGTTTTTATTTTGAAAAAATCTTCATTATATAGTTTTTATTTTGAAAAAATCTTCCAAAAATTCTGTAAAATGTAAAAATTCGGTAAATCTGAAACTGCCTTTTCTATGAGATTTATTTTTTTCCCTTGTGAGACTTGTCTAACAGTTCACAAAAATCTATCAGGTGTATTTTCAAGTCTTTTTCAGTCGCTTTTTATATCCACGAAAAGAGAAGGGGCTGTAATTTCTTACGCCAACATCGCCCGGCACATGTGTCTGGACTTATATTAACATAGTTCATAAACGTGTTGTAAAAAAATATAAAGAGGCAACTTGAAAGTAGTAATAAAAACATGCTCGAGGTGTCCTCATCGGACTTGCAGGTGTGGCCGGGTCAATAACGAGTTAACGAGTCAGGGGCACAGTTTCTTGTAATTTGATAATTGAGCGTTTTTTTTTTATGGAAAAACAGTTTATTTTTGTTTATATAATTACAGGTTGAATCAATAAAATACTAACGTTTCTAATATAACTAGTTTGTTTTATTAATTCCTTTTCATTTGTCAGAATTGCCATGTAATGAAAGGGAAAACGTAATAATAAAAAAAAATTAATTACAATTACAACATGCGCCATCTTATCTAAAATATAGATACTTTAAATTCCAATAAACTTCACTTAATTTTTTAATAACCAATTACAAAATAAAAAATTTTTGTAGTTATCTTAATTTTTTAAATGTTTCATATTCGTACAGTGTTTGAAGGTTAAACGCCTACACACTTGCCGAATGCTAAAGATTAAACTTCAGAATTACTTGAACAAATGTTTGTTTTTTTTTGTACCGTAGGAGCGGATGGTGCGTATCTTTTGTATTAATCTTGTAATATACGATTATGTATTATGCAAGTGTTCCTGTCTCACAGATAACTTTTCGTTAAAAAACCTCGTAATAGTAATTTTACAAGGAAACTTGAAAATACACTGCGAAGAATTATACTGATTTTGAATCGCCATTTCAAAAGTTAGATAACCTCATGCGTTGTTACATTTCTATTATCATTGTTAAAGCTTCGTTTTCTTTTTACTTGTTTTTGATATCTTGTTTGTGATTTGATTGTAATTTTTGTGCAATGACTACTGGTATAATTTTTTTCTTAATTACACATATTTTTTTTTTTTTTTTTTTTTTTTTTTAATTTTGAACACAGACTTAGTGCTTCATTTACTTCTAGGAGCAACTGGAGGCCAATAATCCGTCCCTTTCTTTCGCTCTACGCATTCCTCTCTCCCAATTCCTTTCTTAACGGTTTCCAACATATGCCTGTATCCTTGCTAGTAGTCAGTATTTCTAGTATAGTCAGTACTTGTAAGATTTAGATTCAAATCTTTGGGAAGCATTATTAGCCAGAATTTTATTCGTGGCCTTTTAAACTATATATCAAGTCTACATCAATATACAACAAAACAAACATTCCTTGTATTGTTTAAGCGAGTCGTGAAGGTCACACATTGTGTTCGAATAACATAATTGTAAAATAATAATGAATAAATATATGCTTATAGTTACCATGAATATGTGAATATGTAAATTTGGCTTAATATTTTTAAAACGGACTGTTTGGAGACTACCTAATTGACGAATTTAAGTGATTGCTAATAATCCAGGAAATTTTAGCTGATTTTTCATTTCATATATTAAGTTTCTTAATAAATATATGTGTATAAAATCTTCTAATATTCAATTTTCTTCGAATTTTGTATATTTTGTACAATATGAATCGTTTATTTGGACACTAAGGCGGTGACGCAGCCAACTCCCATAAAGTTGTCTCAAAAAGTGAAATTAAATAAATTGTTAATTTAAAAAAAAAATTACTTTAATTTACCGAATTTTCTATACTCTCCTATCGCTCTACTATTACGGATACGGTATAAAGTTTGTTTCAGTTTACATGTGGATTTAAGTCGGTTATATTTTATGTTCTTTATAAATCGACAAAAGATAAACAGTCAGTGTGAATAAGGCCATTTCTGTTAGCGATAAGATATATTGACACTTCAGCCGATGTTATGACAGCTCGTAAGTCCAATTAATTTCGATTTCCACTGGGGGGAAAACTATTATTTCACTTCACTAATTAATAAAGAAGTGGCGCGCCACTTGTCCCACTTATTTCATTATTTTCTATGGATTTTGTGAGGATAATTTTATAAATTATTATTATATAGACTTCCACAAAAAGTTCTTTACACCTAAATTTATATCTAAAACTGAATCATATCGTACATTATTATTAGCTCGTACTGAAAAGAGATTCCACCGTCTATTCATTCATAATCAAATTGGCCTCTTACGTTCCAAATGGTTTACCATAATCGCAACGCTGAGTAAGCTGATTGGCGATCGCAGTACCGGACATATTGGATATTTGACAATGCTGCCCATTATTTATAGGCGAATGTTAAAAAATTAAAAAATCGCTATAATATTAATAACCAATTCAAACAAATCTATACGCATTATAATCTATGTAAAGTCGTGTATTAAGTTAGCGGCGCTGAATTGGCATACTGTTCGTATCGAAACACAACGTACATTATTGTGTTTCGATATGAACATTTTAATCTATATTTAAAATATATTTGGCTTAAGCTATAAATATTTTTAGACAGAATTATAGAAAAACATATTCCCTTTAGGTTTATATAATAATGACAATCCTTTTCTTAATTTGCTACAGCCTGTATTACAAACCTATTCTCTTCGGCATATAAGTATTATATTAGAATTTAAAAAGATTAGTTATATCCTATATACAATTAATGATCGAATTATCCTTGCAGATTACATAACTTAAGATTATAATATTGCAATTAAAATAATAGTATACAAAAGTCACTTATACAAGATTCGTTTCATTAAAGCTTAAACAATCTGCAAATTTAAATTATATCAATATAAAATAATGCTATGAACCTCTTCATTTGCTTTATAAACTCAAACGATTCAAGGAGACCTGTGTCTAGAAGTGAGACGTTTTTATGCAGTCTCAGTTATGCGCATACCAATTTCCTTATGGTCACGACTCTGTTGTATGAAAAGTGGTTACTGACAAAAAATCAGCTTAAAATACGTCCCTTGCAACTGATAACCAGATTTGATAAGAATCGTTCTGCTATTGCTGTACATATACTCGTATAATGTAAAGATAACATAGTTAGAGCCACACCGCAAGTATTACATAAATACGTACGTAATACCTGAACACTCACACGTAAAAAAAATATTTTAAATTTTGTTAAGACCAGGACAGCCAAAATGCTGCATTTACATAGAAAGATAGACATATTTTCACTTTTATTTTAGTATGCAAGTATAGTTCGAATGATTATTTGTCAGGATTTTATCAGAAAAAAAAACTGTAGCTAAATATAAAATTTTACCAAGATTAGTTCAGCTCTAAAAGCCTTTAAAGACAAACACATAGATAGAGTTTCGCATCCATATGGATGCGAAAGTAAAGATATAGATTGCCATAGTAGAAGTATAGGAGTACGTTGATGATTTGTAAATAAACATAATCAATCAAAGAGATGGCAACGGCGGGGTAAAAACTGTTTGTGTATAAACTGAAATAACGCGTTCAGGCCTTGAGCTATTATTTAATTTAAATGCGTGCTGGGTGGGAACGTTTCGCGTGATACATGTGTCTTAAAACTTTATTACAGATTAAAAAAATATAGCAAGCATTTGCAGCATTACACACTGCTATGTTATTAGTTTATAACAGTATACAATGCTGTTGGTGAATTATTACAAAATAAATTTTATGTAATTTGCATAGATATTTCTATAAATAATAAATAAATATTTTCACGCAATTCCCAATACAGGGGTAGACAGAGGTCTAGTCTAAACAATTAAGTCCCTTCGACCCACTTTTCACGGAAGATATTTTCGGGACAACGTGACATGTGGTGATCCCTTCGCCGTCTTTATGTCCAAGCCGACGATATAATTCGTACATAAGTTTTTGAAAAACCCATTGGTACGAGCCTGCCTCCTGGGGATCGAACTTGGGTCTCTTAACACGAAATTCCGACCAAACAACCAATCAACCATCGGCAATAGCCGAGTGGTTGGGTGGTCGTGACTCGACTTTCATAGATATTTCTGTAATAAAATCAAATTAATTTTATATTTAATAATTTTATATTATTTATATTTAAAGTTATAAAAGCAAATTATCTAATTCTTAACACAAGGTAAGTAAAGTGTCATGATCACTCGAGAGGATCTCACTCAGCACAGTGAGTTTAATGCATTAAACTAAAAAGTAATAAGACCCCCTTTTTGTATCTACCTCATAAGTTTGTTATTTTCCTTTGTTACCTTTCCTCTGATTTTCTTTTTTCTGTGGTGTACAATAAGGCATAAATAAATAAAAATAAAATAAATAAGTAATTTTGTTGTTTTTGCTATTTATTATTTTATCAATGCTGTTTAATCTTGATAGTATTATCAAGATATGATCAATGGATTTTTTTGATACAATTCGATGTTCTAATTTTAAAAACCTAAAATCTCAGCTTCACAGCATTACAACGTGTGCTTATCTTATTACATCAAAAGAGGAGCAAAAGTATAAATTTCTATAAATTCATAATGCGTAAAGTGCTCTAAGGATTACAACAATATTACAATGTGTCATAATCGATACGCTTGGCATGCGGACTATCGATCGCAGCCTCACATACCTCGCACTTCTGAGATACTGGCCATCACATGTCTGCTGGGTTTTGTTCTGGTATTATACGACATGTTTATCGAACCATCAGTAGATAGCTACAGACACTATCAGGGCATTCCCTGTCATTAATTTT
Source organism: Sericinus montela (assembly GCA_029286605.1). Lineage (NCBI taxonomy): Eukaryota > Metazoa > Arthropoda > Insecta > Lepidoptera > Papilionidae > Sericinus > Sericinus montela. The sequence continues at coordinate 1,499,591 of JAGSMR010000040.1, forward strand.
TCACTAGCTCCCAGTTACATGAATATTACATATAATTTTAACAGATCTGTCTTATCTATCCTATCAAAAAAATAGTTAACTAGAGACGCGGTCTTATGAGAACCGTTTAAAAATCATATTAAAGTACTATTTATTGTACAATTTTAAATTTTACTTTAAATATAAATCAGGTAGTGGTTACTTAAATAAAGTAGTGAGTAAATTACCAGTAATATCTTTTGTCTTTTAACGAACTGTTTTGTTCCAAATTTGTGTCAATTCGAGCGCTACCGATACGTAAACAACATAATTTGGACCAAATCTTTGTAAATAGAATGATTTCACGCAAATACCTACCTATTATCGATATTTTTAACGTATTTTTAATCATCGGTTTTCAATTAAACAAGCGTTTTGTGTACTAGTGAGATCTACTGCCGAGAATACAAAATGGGCATATAAATTCTTTAATACATGTATGTACATATATTCAATGCCGAAAAATAATATGCTGATAGCTTCCCAAATTCTGAACTTTTCAAAAATCGGCCAAGGAATACCAAAGGCGGTTATTCTACAATGTCTACTATTACTATTAACCCAAGGAATTGCGGGTAAAATACATAGAAGAAAGATTAATATTTTTATAAATTAAGGATTTGAAGGCATTGGAACAGTGTTCGATTGGATGTTACTCTTGTTTTCTTCTTACTTTCTCGCTTCCTTTTCTTCACGTTCTTTCTTGTATATTTCCTTAGAACTCACCACGGAACTGTTCCCTAGCGCGTTCAGTATAAGTATATAGTATATAAGCAGTATACAGGGTAGAATTTCGATACTCTTTTGACAAGATTGACAAAAGACCCGAGTTCGAACCCCAGTGCTCTTTACAATGGTTTTTTAAAAAACTTATGTATGATTTATATCGTTGGCTCGAAGGTGGTTGATGGAAGGTGTGTCGAAATTACTTAATTGTCTAGACGTCTGTCTGCATTAGGAATGGCGTGAAGATATATATTTTAATATTTTTAATTAAATTATGTATAGATTCTCTTATTTATATCTTCCTACTGCCTTCAGTAGATTTCAGGAGATTTTTCTTCTTACGACACCTGAAGGTGTGAAATATTCGTCCAACCACCACACAACAACTTTAACATTAATAAACATCACAATTAATCAATTTGAGCATAATTAAATGGATTTACTATAATTAAACGTTATTCATTAAACAAGAACATTAAAAATATGGAGTTATTTGAGTTCAGATTTTTCTTGGAAATCAGTATTAGTTTTCTTTATGACCGAATTTATGGGAAGATTGGATTACGTAAATTGTACATTAGAGAAACTGAAAGCATTCCACGCATTAATAGTGTGTTTAACTTGTTTTAATGGGCAATATTCACCCTCGAGTGGAAGTAAATTATCAAGGAGGTTCGGTACTTATGTACAGTTTTATAACTTAATAAACCCTTACTTAGTTTTAGGTTAAGTGCTTTATAAGAGACTACGTAATTACAAGAATACAATTACCGTAAACGTGATAATTATTATTGCATAATAATTTTTATTTTATAAAACTTCACGACGTTTACGTTTAGTCAAAATCAGTATTTGATATTTTAGTCACCGTCTCAGCTAACGCTACAATATCCTTACGTTCATGCACTAGTTACTCATAGTTGCCCCGGGTGGGAATCGAACTCACAACAACCCTTAGCATTAAAGGCAGGGCCAACGATTCTAAGGGATAGTGTAAAAAACTAACGACCTGTAAAGGTCTGTTGCCGCACAAAAACCTCTCAAATAATCGAAATAATCGCCATCGCCGTAAGTGGGCTGGCGATCTCAACATCTGACTGCTTTATTTTGATCAGTTCAATATTGTCGGCAAACAATATTACTTCCTTAGTCGCCTTTTATGATACCAACCGGAAAACTCACATTAATATTTTCCAAACCTATTCATCGGAGGGCCTCGCGTTCGAAGTCGTTAATTTTTATATTGTAGTGTTAGTTTGAACACGCTATTCCATACAAGCTTCGGTGAAAAGTGGGCCAAAACTGTCCAGAGGCTAAATTTCAGGCTATTTATTGGGACTAAATTACCTAGTTTGCCTATACCAGTTTAAGAAAGTACCTGAAGATATATAAAATATTTTTAGACCATAAAATAATGTAACAAACACAAAAGAATACGAAGTCCTGCTATTATTTTTTTTTACTATTTGATATTATTGTTGCTACAATGTTTTGGTAAAATATACTCATAATATGTATGGTGCGTTGGCTTCATGCCAATGCGCCAGTGACAGGGGCAATGTTGCTCTATGAAAAGATAATAATCTACCCACACGTGCCTTATCGATAGCCGAGTTGTTGGGTGGTCGGAATTTCGATCCCCAGATGGCAGTACCAATGAGTTTTTCAAAAACTTATGTACGAATTTCATCGTTGGCTTGGACATAAAGACGGTCGCCGTCTTTATGTCCAAGGGCTCACCACTGTCACGTTGTCCCGAAACTATCTTCGGTGGAAGGTGGGTCATAGGGACTTAATTGTCTAGACTTGACCTCTGTCTGCCCCTGTATTGGGAATTGCGTGAAGATATTTATTTATTTATTTATTTTACACGTGCCTTATAACATAGTGTTGAACATTAATCACAAATTCACAGCATTCATTGCATGACATTCGGCGTCTAAAACAATGTTCATATATAATACTGTATTGTGAACTCACAATCCATCTGATTGCAAGTGAAGGAGAATATAAAATCCACGAGAACTAAGATGGAACTAGAAAAAAATATACAAAACAAATTCAATATTACAAATTAAAATATCCTGTAAATGTACTCCATAAATTATTCTGCCTTTAAAAATATACAAAACTAGTAATTTATCATTCAAATTAAAATAACTGCTGAAATTAACTATAATATATAATAATTACGTTAATGAAATCATACAAAATATCGTGAATATCTGTAATACATCTCATCCAACGAGTTTTACGATATTTCATCACTGGTGCTATATAAATAAAAAAAAATATTAAGTATGGATTTATCGAAGGGCAAAAATATAATTCAATAAATCAAATGAATATTGCTTCATAAAAGACAAATCGTATAAAAGTCGCCTTATCAAACATGTCGAAAATCATAAAGCATTCGGCAGGTATATATTGACGTATTAACTTTGGCACGTTTCCAATAACTTAAGGTGGGAAGCAATCTAGTGAACAAGTAAAGCAGTTTCCTTTCGATCATTATGGTCTGAATACTCATAAGAATAATAATATTTGAACAATCACACACATCAAGTCCCAGATTAAATAATAATGATTAGATATTTCGACTCCTCCTAACTCCGATTTCATGTTCATCAAACAAATTTTGCTATAAGAATCCCACAACCCATAGCCAGGCCAACAAGTCAAGCCCAAAGCCAGGGTTCTACTTATTTTTTTTTATGGAAAAGGAAGGCAAACGAGCAGGTGGCTCACGTGATGGTAAGTGATTACCGCCGCCCATGAACACCCGCAATACCAGAGGCAAAGCAGATGCGTTGCCGACCTTAGAGTGACCCCCCGCCCCAGAATTGGGAGAGGGTGGTGTGTGGGCCTCCGGTTACCTGCACTCACCAGACGAAACGCAGAATTTGGTAGACTTCTACTTCACGCCGATATTCTGTGAGGTCGTGGTACTTCCCCGGACGAGCCGGCCCATTCATGCAACAACAAAAGCTGATGCGTGGCTCTGATGTGGATGTGGCGTGATGGCTCTACCACTGTTAAGCTGATGCGTAGCTCTACCACTGTTAAATTTATCTTGACTAAGCTATCAACTAGAAAGAAGGGCGAATGAGAAATAGGCTTTCCAGATGCCGATGGTTAGCGGAACTAAGAATGACGCCTGGGGCAGTGCAAAGACGTTGTTGCCCTGTAAGAAAGGAATTAAGGGAGGAAGTGGTTACCTTTCTGACTTAATAGAACGCAGAGGCACAAGGTAACTACTTCACAAAGATATTCCGCGAATTAGTGTTACTGCTGCAGTCGAGCCGGTCCCTTCGTGTAATAAATAACATAAGCCTTTGCGTAGTTGACTTATCTTGTTATAAACATCACAGCATTCACGAAATAATATTTATGTTAATTACTAGTTAAAGCCGGCCACGCTTCGATGGAGCAAAGTACGTTATTAAAATAATTAAAAAGGTTAAAAGTAAACTACTAAACTAAAGGTGGTACCTTTAGTTTAAGTAGTCAAGATAACCGAGTGTTGGTATTTGAGTCAAGAGACCCGAGTTCGATACTTAGGTAGTTGGCTCGTACCAATGAATTATCCAAAACTTGTGTGCGATATATGTCTTTGGCTTGGACACAAAGACGGCGATGGGCTCAACACCTGTCTCGTTGTCCCTAAAAATGTTTTCGGTGAAAGGTAGCTTAAAGTAGCTTAATTGTCTAAGCCTTTGTCTACGCCAGTGTTGGCAAAGGCGTGAAAATATTTTTCAAGTAAATCTATCGACTACTTTTCCAGTTTTGCGGCAACAAACATAAGCAGTATTTTATATATATGAAGATCACTAAATCTTAGTAACATGGCTCATGTATATTTGTAATATTTTCGGTACGGCTGATATAAAATGTTTTATGATTTTTTCATAAAACTTATGATATGAAAATTCGTAATTGAGACCACCATCTTTTTGATATTTGTCAAGACATTTTGGTTATTATTTTTTCGAAGATAAGTATTCATTTAAGACCTTTTAATATCAACAGTATCGAAGATTAGACACTATGAAACTCCATAACTATTTAAATAGTAGAAATTTCATTATCTTTTGTACGGTAAGGTAAGGTCTTGCACTTGTCTTATCTTTTGGTTAAATGTTATGTAAAATATAACTCAAATTGGCTAATGCGCAATTGGCTAATTGGCTAATCATTTACATTTAGCGCTGAACTTTTTGTTTTATGGGAAAAAGTCCCAGGTTTACATCCGTTTATTTGATTAACAACCTAATTGTCCTATGTGACCTCGCGTCAGTTGTAAACCGCTTTCCGCCTTTTATTCACTCATTAGCAATTGAATGCAAATTAATTAATCAATGTAATGTTATATAAGAACATTGTATGAATGGGCAGCTACTGGTTTTTTAACGCATATGAACTATAAGAGGCTCAAGGTACGATGTACTGTGCCGCATAATAATTGCGAGATTTCTTGACTTGGTTAAGTACATAAAAAATGTTCTGACTGGTTTGCGAGGTAACGTTTAATATGCGACTTTAGGGTCAAATATTCACTTGGTACATTGAGAATGAAAAACATTTTTAAATTTTAAAATGTAAAATGTTACAAGGAATGAATTAATTTATGTATAATAAATTTTAAAACGTTAAAAGGAATGCAGAGTGCAGTGTTTTATCTTTATTAACCAATCTCCCGCCGCCATTGCCAAGTGATTAGGTGATCGGAATTCGCATTAGAAGACCTTAGTTCGACCCCCTGGAAGATGGTTTTAACAATTTTTAGAACTGATATTCAATTTGTATCGTTTCTTGGATACGAAGAAAATATAGACTCGCCATCTGCAACGTTATTCCAATCAAGCTCAGGTGAAATTTGAGTCAAAAGAACTTAATTGTTTAGACTTCTGACTACCTCAATATTATAATATGCGTGAGGAGCAAAAAATCACCTTTTTTTAGCTTTTGATAGAAAAAGGACTTTCCCAGTATGAGAATTTGCCTAGATTACCACTGATCACTCAAGCACAATCTGCCATAAACTACAAAATATTCCTGTAAAGTTGTTTCCCTGTAGAATAAATTCTAATGTCGAAGTATGAACACTGTTTCTCTAACACAAGGTAACATACGATATTTATAATTACCGTATGTTGAATTGTTCAGGATAATGACATCTTTTACATATGTAGTAATGGATTTTCGCTAATGAATCTAACTACCGTGTATTATTTTTTATTTTTGTGAAATTTTGATATTAACGTTACTATTCATATTTGTTGTGAAATATTTCTATATACGGCATAGTATCTGATAAAACCACAGAACGTGTAATAACGATCTCAATGGGGGCGAAACCGCGGACGAAATCTAGTTAATAAATATAAATGAAATACATATTACAAAGCTGTTATATTTAATCTCATTTTACATCAATACCGTCTGGTTTTACTATAATTTAAGACGATGAGAAATGACAGATGATTTCCCACTGTCTTATGGGAAACAAATCGTGGGCGCACGGCCAAAAATTAACTAGGTCGGCTATCTGAGCATTTTTAGCTAATTATTTATCAAATGAAAAATGATTTACATCAATAATGTTATAAATTGCATCTATTATTATTGTAACATGTTTGTTTTTCATTATTTTTAAAATAAGTAATATATAAGGGATCTGTAATCTATATCCGCAGGAGGTTAACCAATAACCATAGGCAGCAGTAGCCAATTATCAACAAAAGTGAGAGAAAGTTATCGGAGGCCAATTATTATCTGATCCCTTAAAAATGGCTTTTGCAGTTAGGAAGGATGACGTAGTGAAATTCAGACCGGATTGTCAAGTAATCAGAAAAAGGGGTAGTACCCTTTTTCAGATTTTGTTTTTTTGTAGATTTTGTAAAGTTATGAATAAACTTTTTATCTATCTATCGACGCTAAATTAATCTCATCAGTTATTATTTACATACATAATATCTTGTGAATGGTAGCAAGCAGCGCCTGATTCTTTGAAATATTGTTATTATAACAAAAAATTATGCATCCTATATGGCTTGAAATAAATGATTGTCTCAGCATAAACATTGAACTGTCCCAGCGATATGGGATAAACTTGCACATAGTTCGTTTACCAAGTAGCGTATGAACAATTTGTCTACGTCTTAATAATATGAGATAACATAGAAATATGTGGGTGAATACAATAAACTGAAGAGATAAAACATGTTCGTACCAAATCTGTTAATTATAGTAGACATATGTCCGGACAGTTAATTTAACTTTGTTTTGTTTGTTCGGTCCTATGATATAGAAAATGAATTGTTTCATACAAAAGCTATTTTGATACAAGCATTTGTTATTATTCTATTAGTTACGCAATGAATGAATTCATTATAAGTAGATCTGCCGTTAAGAAACATTTAAATCTAACACAGTACTTAAATAAATATTTATTTGTTTATGTTTTCATATACAGTACATAACCTATAACATAATCTAAGGAATACAACGGGTAGACTTAATTTCTGGAGGTATTCCTGACCAGTCTACTGTTGCAAATCAAGAAGGAAAATAATGAAAAAATAATTGCTAATTAATATTTAAACCTCTTTCAGACGTGCATTTATGAAGAAAATTATTAATCTGAAAGAAACAAAAGAGCTATGTAATGATCGTAATACTTGGCGATATGTCCTCTCTGGCTATCCCTTCAGATAAATAAATAAATAAAATTCCGTCATTTATGTCATCTTATTTAGGGTAACAAAAGCGATGAAGTTGTGGTCATCGTTTGTTTTCATGTCGAAACTCGAGACTTACAACAGATTTTAAAATAAATCCTAACCATTCAGCTTTCGCAGCTATAAACTATGTAAACCGCCTACTATATGCTTATTTGTTGGTCAACGTAGGTGTCACATAACTAGAGCCTTGTGTTCTGAGTTCAAATTTTAACCAAATATTATCAAGAAAACATATCATATAATATCATTACACACTTATTCTAATCCCAAAAATAGGGTATCCAGTATTTGGATAAATAGATGGTGATACATATAAAGTAAGTATGCTTATGTATTTACGTGTAATCTGTCATGAATCGAGTAAATAATGCTTGCAGGATAAATATTCATTATAAAAATATTTGACATAAGCGCAATTCAAATCTGGAACCATTTGTTTTGTAAGCAGAGTTGCTTTTAAATGCACTACCATATGATCAAGTTAAAGTAACACAAATTCTATGACTGACATTAAATATCGCTGTGTATGCTTAAGCTGTTTTCGATTAATTGTTATCGGAAAACGATTTGAATGCAACATAGCTTGAAGAGCTGACTTAGTTAGCATTCAAATAAAGCAAGTGGCTATTTTGAAATTTATAAAGTGTTAGCCACACTTTCTTGTATTGGAATAATATTCAACGCTAAATTCATCACTTTAATAATAATGATATAATATAATAATACAAATATATATAATATATATAACCGCGAAACTGAGCGAGGAAGTTTGAATCCCGCTAAAGGCAAACGTTCATATAACAAATATAAATGTTTTTACTCGAGTAATAGATTTTTAGACATTTTTTGAGTTATGTATGTACGATTTTCTATCTCGATTTCCATTTTATCACCGTCCGTTTGAAAAGTAACAGAGAATCTTATTGTGGGGTCGAATAAAGTGTGATTGTTCTAAAATATTATATTAATTGATCTTTATTATTCATAATATGTTATAGTTATTAGATTTTTTTGCGTCTGGCAAAACGCCCACATGCCTTATGTAATTTCAGAGCATTCAAAACGAATTTTAATACAAACCATTGCCTTGCTATTTACTCCGTGCTAATGGATCACAAGAAAACAACATGAAAAAGAACTTCATCCAAACATCAATCATGAACCTTGGGACATAAAATACTTTATAATTTATGTGTTAGCCATTTTCATTTGTAACATTTACATATTTAACTAATTTTAATGTCTTTACTGGAATTTATATTTATATTATGTGACTTTTGCGTGACTAACAACATGCATTTAATTTTGTAACTGATTTTAATTTCATATATTCAAAAATATATCTCGAGGGTTTTTTCTACTTCTTTATTTCTTCTTATAAATATGAAACTTTACAAAGAATCTTAATCAGTTATTTATTTGTAATTTATTGGTAATCTTTATGTCCCAAGACATAATACAGGGTAAGACAGAGGCCTAGACAATTAAATCCTTTCTACCCATCTTCCACCCAACATATTTTTAGGATTAGTTGACTGGTGGTTAGCCCGTCGCCGTCTTTATGTCCAAGCCAACGACATAAACAGTAAATAAGTTTTTCAATAAGCCTACCACCTGAGGAATGAACTCGGGTCTCTTGACTCGAATTCTGATCACCCAACACCTAGGCTATCGTGACTGTATCCTTGTGTGGTCCTTTATTCGCTAAATATAATAAAATATCAAAAAAAAACCTCCACGTTACAGCAATGACAAATAAATTAAGCAAGACTAACGCCCTACGGAGTCAATAACTTGTCTCGTTACTTATATGTGTATGCACAAAAAGAGTCGTTTGTTTAACTTTCTAATGCGATCTAAGTGCGATCATATTTCATCTGCAATATTCAAGCTATGTTTATATTAGCAGTAGAAAGAATTCGCTGCATCGGCGTCGGCAAAGTCTCGACGCGAAGCTTTACAATCGTAAACAAATCGCGGGCAGGTGTTGCGAATTTAAACTTAACATTAATTTTAATTACGCTGCCCTTGTTGGCTTAAATGGAATTTAAAATTACTTGTGTAATACAAAATTATGTTACTCAGTAATTATCGAATAATAAAAAGAAATGACATAGTACATGTATGTAATTGGACAAAGAAATTAATTTAAAAATAACACGGAGTGAAGACGTTAAACGTACATCGTTAAGTATTTACTTTGCCTTCGGGTACTGATAATGCATCTTATTGTCAGACCAACTGATGAAGAGAGGTTGGTCCTTTATATTCTGGGATGTCCAAAATATCAGAGAAAATTTGATAGAATTTCACAGACTGATACGACTAAGCTCTAAATTACAGGGTGTCTGATGGTGATAAATCAGATCCGCTTGCCGAGAATGGCATTAATGAAAAATCCTCCTTATTAGAGACACTGATATTTTGCAGTTGCTGTTTACTTCTTTGATAAGTAAAGATTTAAAAATATTTTGTATCTATGAAGATATTGTTTCATTTATGAAACCCCGAGGTACTTGTTGTTTAGTTGTGGCACGGTACGAATAGTTGTTTGTTAGTTACGGAGATATTCAGAGCGTGCATTTGTTTAATATTTATATTCTATTATCTATGAACATCCTTTGTTCTAATCGTTTGTGTCATTGTGAATTGAAAACACAGCTCTTGTTTTTCGTCTCGCTTCTTAAAGTGCTAGAATCGCATTGTTGTTATTTTGTTGTCTTGGTCGATAGTTACCATCAATGGCGAATGTCATGGACTAGATTGCTAGTATTGGTCACAATGTTTAAAATAAGACATTGTAATTTATATTCAATGTTCCCCGATCTCAAGATAAATGACAGTAGTCTTAATATATTTTTGCTTTAAGTGACTACACGATACTACCGACAATACATCGTCCAAATCGTTCCGAATATAAACGTTGAATATAAACGTTAGTATTCGAGTCATGGGTGTTTATATTTATATGTAGACATTTATCTATGTCAATATATATATATATATATATATATATATATATATATATATATATATATATATATATATATATATATATATATATATATATATATATATATATATATATATATATATATATATATATATATATATATATATATATATATATATAATATATATATATGTGTGTGAGTGTATGTAATTATATTGTATCGATAGCTTGCAAACTAAGACGGTGATCGCCTGTCATGTTGGTAAATAGTGGGCCGAAATAACTTAATTTTCTAGAACCCAGTGTAGAAAATTGCGTAGAGATAAAATAAATTGCCTTAAGTGAAAAACGTAGTCAAACCCCACCTACCCATAATTGGCTTACATTGGCACTTACTGTAGCCAACACATAACTTAAGTCTAAGAAGAGTACCGATCACAACCTGTCAGCTATAAGTAGGAATCAGATTAAACAATGTATTTATGTTCACTGAACTGCGGCACTGACCGAGAAACCCATCGTGCCATTAACTTTCTATCGATCTAAAAATAATAAATACAATACAGATGTTTTTATCAAATAAATAGATGTTTTAACTATTTGTTAAAAATTTTAACTTGTATTTAATAACAAATATATATATATATATATATATATATATATATATATATATATATATATATATATATATATATATATATATATATATATATATATATATATACCTAAAGATCTATTTCCATTGCACAATATAATTATATAAAATTTAAAAATTAGAGTTTACGTTATACAGATCATTTTTGTGTAATCAGATGAGAGATCAAAGATATAACCATTTTATTATTATCGCTGTTCTTTATAAAAGAACTATTTCTTTCGAAACGAATTATTTCTTCAATGCTCTTTGGCTATTATGTTTTACCTCATATACGTGGGTTGAAAATGTTTAATCGTCGCTTCGGAATGTCAAAAAACTCATTTAAAACACTTTGCATAATGTGTTTATTATAAGTCACGATAGCCGAGTTGTTGGGTGGTCGGAATTTCGAGTCGAGAGACCCGAGTTCGATCCCCAGGTGGCAGTACTAATGAGTTTTTCAAAAACTTATGTACGAATTTCATCGTTGGCTTGGACATAAAGACGCCGACGGGCTCACCACCTGTCACGTTGTCCCGAAAATATCTTCGGTGGAAGGTGGGTCAAAGGAACTTAATTGTCTAGACTTGACGTCTGTCTACCCCTGTATTGGGAATTGCGTGAAGATATTTATTTTATATATATATATATATATATATATATATATATATATATATATATATATATATATATATATATATATATATATATATATAAAATATATATATATTTTTGTTTATTGTGACTTCCACATTCTTGAATATTATCATTTGACTTATTATAATAAGAATGTTAGCGCCAGGCAGCATAATTATGCACATGCATATTTGTCCATAAATTCCAATTTAGTATTTTGATTTACTCGTGAATATATACCACAAGGCTGAGAGCAGCAAGTAATAAAATTGTGCTTTAATGCAAAACTAGTGTTAAAATTCATGCAACGATATTACCGAAACCTTATTAAAATTTGATTATGTGAAATAAAACTTAAATTCACGGTTCTCTTGAAAGCATCCAGAATCATGCATTACTCTTCATATTCTGTTTATTGACTACTTTCCACATACATTGTAAAGTAGTAGGTTATAGTTCAATGGTATATTAGGTTGAATTGAAGTTTATATACAGAATGCCGATTTCTAAATTAGTGCGATGCTCCTACTTTACTTAGTACTTTGTGTAATTTGAACGAAGCCCCGCATATCATATACATTAGAAGGCCAGCATAAATCCAAACACGCGATACGACTCCGAAATAGCTTTGAGGGTGAGTCAAATGTGAAAATTATTTAAGAATTCCTATCAGTGCGAAGTGAAATGCAACTGCTATTTGAATTCCACCAATCAGGCGACTGTTCTGCGGACCGAGGCCCCGCCTACGTTACATGCGCGTTGACCTAGAGCCATTGACTACGTGCGCTTATGATAGCGCCTAGACTTACGTAATTACCACTGAGACTTTTAAGTCACGTTAAAGCTTGGAGTTTTATTTTTCCTGTGCCTCTCTTCAGGTTTAAGTTTTTAGATTCTTTTTTCTCATGCTTTAAGCTTATAGGTGTCTTGAGTTACTCATAATTTATTATACTCTATTTGTTATACTCGTAGTAAGACTTTATCAACTCTTTAAAAACTTTATAAATATTAAGTTACGATAGCCGAGTGGTTGGGTGGTCGGAATTTCGAGTCGTGAGACCCGAGTTCGATCCCCAGGTGGCAGGCTCGTACCAATGGGTTTTTCAAAAACTTATGGACATAAAAACGGCGACGGGCTCACCACCTGTCATGTTGTCCCGAAAATATATTCGGTGGAAGGTGGGTCGAAGGGACTTAATTGTCTAGACTAGACCTCTGTCTACCCTGTATTGGGAAAATATTTTTTTTTATTATAAACGAATATTGATAGCTCTTATCTATTGCAAATGTCTGTATAAAAAATATCGATTTTTGATTCGTCTGTTTAAAAAAATATAAAACAAGTTTAAGCATTTGGCAGGAATAAAATTATAGTGGTGAGCAAGTCTTTAATTTAATTTTAATAGAAAAATATGGATTCTCAAATAAAATTTTGTTACTTTGAAGGCCGGCTAGTGCGAGACCTTTTAAAAAAAATAGTCACTATAATTTGTTGCAGTCGGAAACGCTATACAGTTTTACTATCGAATAAGTCATTAGTCAATGTCTAAATTATTGTATCCGAAGAGACCAGTACTACAGCTATGTTATTTAATCTCATTAATCAACACCGCAAGGTGAATTAGTCTTTGATTAAAAAAATGTGAACACTATTTTGTAATTATTGAGTAACAAAACGGTTTTTTAAGTAGTAAGGCACTCTAATTTGTAGGTTAACGTAGACTTACATTAAGCATATTAACGCTTAAGGAAATATTATACATTACGTGTTTAGCTTAAGAAAAGCCTCTTTATACCCAAGGCTTGGAATATTTAATATATTTGTATCAGAGTTTCTTTTTTACGACGATTGACATGAGATATAATTATTTATTCAGACGATTATAGCACTAACTGTTTTAATTTTTTTTAATATTTCTTCATTTACAATTATTTTAAAGACATAGGTATCTTCATTACGGAGAATTTTCCTTAATCGCCTAGCTACAAGTGGATTGGCGATTGTAGCAACAGACACCTCGCATCATGGTCCATGCTGCCTTTTCTTAATTTTAAATAAATAAATATCTTTACACCATTCCCTTTACTGGGGTAGACAGGGGTCTAAATAATTAAGTCCTTTAGACACACCTTCCATCGAAGACATTTTTGGGACACCGCGATAGGTGGTGTGCCCATATCCCCGGCTTTATGTCCAAGATTTTTAAATGGTTTATAAATGGTACATAAGTTTTTTGAAAAAACCTATTAGTAAGCCCCTTTTGACTCGAATTTCGATCACTCACTATTAGGCAATCGTGACTTAACCTTACCTAATTTTGGTCTACACTATTTAGAGATAGTTATAGTCGGAAATAATTGTCAGTTTCAAGGCTTTACCTAAACAAACCAGATTTAAGCTATATTTAATGGTCGAAAAACAACATTAACAAGATTTTCTGCAACACATTAAATTATATTTTAATTATTAACAAAAAAGAGTGTTAATCATCTCAAAATCATGAATGTTATATTTTATGAATGGAAATACCTACTTGCTGAAGCGGTAAGGTTACATAACTTTAAAAATGCCAATAAAAAGCTGATTAACCACAATAACTTGCATTTATAGCTCATTACTCTTTTATAGCATAAAATAACATATGCACTATCGTTAGCAGATATATATTCATATTATTTGTACAATGCAATGTTCTAGAAAATTTATAAAAATAGATGTATCCCTTGATAGTCTAGTTATATTGTTTGTTTTATTGGAGTTTATTTAATAATATGCCAGCATTTTAAGCAAGCATACTTACTCTAAAAAATTTATGTATTGTAACAATTAGGTACTTCCTTTTAATTATCAACTTTAGTTTTATGCAATTAAGTATCCAATCAGAAATTAATTAAGTCTCATTCATAACGTATTTAAACGATTTTATAGATGCTTATACTTGGTGATAAATCTTTATCGAACCACTGAGAAAGCGTCCAACAATCGTAAAGTCTAATCGCAATAAGTTGTGATTCCGACGAGGTCAAATTGGAATATTTGGAACAGGTATTCAATCTCGCAGGTGATACGTACATTCAAAAAATACGGCCGTCCTCTGAAGTTTTAACAATTCAAAAAAACAATTAAGTCTATTTAAAATAAGAAAATTCCACACGATCATGATCTACACGATCAGCAGCTATCATGGTATTACACACATACACACACACACACACAGAAAAATCATATAGTAATAAAAAATAGGTCGGACATTACTCTAAGCCTTTTTGAGTAAGAGAAGTGAAGTTGAACTAATAAATTACAAAATAAATTAGACAAAATTAAACATGTATTGTGTGATAGATAGAAGAATGAAAGATGATAGCATTCTTCTACTGTTATAAGAGTTACGTATGGGAAGAGCCTTGAAAATTATAGTGGCTGCCTACAGATGGCGTGACGACCACCTCACAAAAAATTCTTGAGCAGATCGAAGACAGATAGTGCCGTCTTAGAAACAAGGAGTCATTAATCCATTTACCGACAGTGGCAATTATGTAAATCCCTCCTTGCAGGAGAGGAATATGAAGACAGTAGATTTTGAGCTATGTAATATTACTGAATAATATATAGTAGTGGGAAGCATTATAAAGGCACTCCTACAGAAATAATTGGCGACCTTAGTAGTGAATGGAATGAAAAGATACATAATAAACGTATTTAAACGTAAAATAATAGTATTTGATTGTGGCTTATTATTGATATAAATCGATTTTTAATTAAAACTCCTCATTTATCAAAAATTTAAAAATAAACATAAACAAATGTTTTTATGTAAAATTGTAACCGAAAAGTTTTCTGTTCCCTAAACTTTTGTATACAACGTAAGCAATTCTTTAATTTTTATTTCATATTACCTGATATAATAATAATATTTTATATTATTATATTGTCAAATTAACAGATTATAAAATGATACATAAAAACAGCTATCAGCTTGGATGTAGAGACTAACTTTACATTTTAAATAAATAGGCTTAATCTAAGTGGTTTCTTGTGTACGATAATGGTAGAATATCAACTGTGTTTTTATCTAACATATTAGCAGTGTTTTTAAAGATACTCAAAATGTCGCCGGTATCAAAGGTTTTTACTTTAATAGTCTTTTTCTTTAACAAATATATTAACAGGATGCCGTTTACATTATTGTCTGATGAAAGCTTTTTATAATAATAATAATAACAAAGTGATATATAGAAAGTTTATAATTAAATAAACATTTATTTCGTCATGCAAATAAGTTTTGGAATGATTTTATGATTGAAGATTTTTGATGTGTTGTATAGTGTTATGTCTCAGTTGTATAGTATTATGTCTCAATAAGTATTAGAGCATTTATTCTTGTTTTCCAGTTTGCGACGAATTGAGAGCCACTAAATTTATATATTTTGAAGCATTTCGTTTGTGCTCTGTTTAACGTAAACCTTCCTTCATTAATTGAAGCTGTTTTTGATGAAAAAGCATAGAGACGATCTCTAGGGAAGGCCTGAGTTCTGCAGTTGACTTTCGATAGCAATGTTTATGATGATAAAGGAAACAGTGTCATACATTTCATCACCAAGCGTGGTTGAGAATTCAAGTATGAAATACTTATCTACTCGTATATTAAGTGAAGAACTATTTTATGATAACGACTATAAGCCACACTGTATCCCACAGCAGTTTAGTTGCATTATTACGTTATCGTTACGTTATGAGTATTCAACATAATATTATGCTGTATGTAGTATATGGACGAGGTTTCCTCAATTTGGTTTATCAAGTGACATTGAGTGTGAGTTAGGCACGTTCGGGTGTGGGCTGCATAGATTAGGACACAGACCGCAAATAGGTCACGACGTACAGACGTGAGCAAGGCAGATCGATACCGCCGCATATTTTTATAGCAAAAGTGTGTTTTTATATTTACTCTGTATCTTCTTTATCCGTTAATATTAAAATTTTATGACTTGGCTTTTTAGGGTTTCATAATAAATTCATAACCATTGCGGTATTTGCTGGAATATTCACCATAAACCTAATTCTATGGAACAAAAACGATAGATATATACTATGGAATATATTTGACCTTCATATAAAATATGTGCGCTCCATCTTTTTAAGCAACTTTGCTTCCTACTGTTATTAAACTCTTTCATGTAAGTAAGTAAGTAAGTAAGTAAGTTTCATGTAAGAAAATGACACATTTATGTATCTTGCGGATTCTGGAAAACAATGTAATTAAGATGATAGACGGTAATCAAGAATAAACTAAATGCGATAAAAAAATAATGACTATAGTTTTATTCAACCGTCATAATGATTGCCATTCATCACTGATCAGAAAATAATTACACTGAAGTCAGTAAATAGATAAGAATCGAAATATCGGGACTCATTGTACATATTAATTAATTAATTATGTCTTCGATTAGTTAAAACTTTGAATGAATGCAATCATTGAGAAAATTCGTTTGCATACGAAAAAAAAACTATATTATTTTATTTTAATTGTATTATGGCGATATTTGTTATTCACAAAGACAAGCAAAACCGCGAAGCTTCCTTATAACTAGCTATTAAATTAAATAAAATATAGTGTAATAATTAGAATCTCCTGATTCAGATCGTCTAGCTACCTTGTCCTATCGAAGTATTAAAATAATATAGATTTAAAAGTTATTATTTATATAAAAAGTTATATTAAAGGATAAAAAGTAGCTGTATAATGTGTGTCATATAAAAGAAAGTTAATGTACACAAAGGACATGTGTTAAAGGCACAGTGATTTATTCAGAGTTCTTGTAAAACTTATACAAAGCTGTGTTTATATTGTAATCTTGAATACAGGTCACGTTACTCTTCGACGTCTCTATGCATTATGTCGAAATTGGATGTTCGACGCACCGTAAACATTACAAGTTAAATAATCCATAAATCATACGCCAATAACAATATTTACATTACACCAATCCGAAAATATCGTGCGACACAGTCACGGGAGATTTTTGTTGTCGATTTTCGTTTGTTTCTTTTTTTATTTCTGATCTCAACGTGTCGGTGATGAGGTTATTAAAACCGGTTCCACAACCAACAGATTCTGAATTTCGATACCGAAAGTAGATTTGGAAGCTTGAGAAAGTTAATTTTTGAACACTGCTTATTGTACTTTGTGCCATCGATCGATTTAAGTATTGTGCTATTTTTATTGTGTGACCTCAGATTTATTATTCTCGATGATGTTGCTAGTGATCAAACTAGTTTTGCGGTTAAGGACTTCTATTGTACGCATACAATTTTCTTTGAAATCACGCATTCGTGTCTTATCTTGCACGTTTGATAGAAAATTTATTAATGGAATATGTTTATTTTAGCGGATAGGATCTAAAATTCACAATGTTTGAAAAAGTTTTCGCTTTTAACACCCACACCTATTTGGCCTAACCGTGGCTCGCCCACGCAACGTAAATTGCCAAAGTGACAACGGTCCTGCCAGTTAAATATATTAAAGCCTTAATATACATCGGTCGGTATAAATGTTAAATTAACTTGCTTGTATATCTACAGTTATAAAATAATACATAAAAAATATGTTCACGCAATTCCCAATACAGGGGTAGACAGAGGTCAAGTCTAGACAATTAAGCCCCTTTGACCCACCTTCCACCGAAGATATTTTCGGGACAACGTGACAGGTGGTGAGTCCGTCGCCGCCTTTATGTCCAAGCCAACGATGAAATTAGTACATAAGTTTTTGAAAAACTCATTGGTACTGCCACCTGGGGATCGAACTCGGGTCTCTCGACTCGAAATTCCGACCACCGAACAACTCGGCTATCGTGACTTATCAACATATCTACAGTTATGCAAAAATATACATTAGTTTACATACATACATACATATCGGCCTGTTAAAGTCCACTGCAGAACATAGGCCTCTCCCATAGGGAGGTTTTGCCATAATCGCCACGCTTAGCAAGCGGATTGGAGATTGCAGTTCCAGACCACTCGCACCTCAGATGCTGCTACCCACCTTCGGTCTGATAATTTTGGTGTGATATTTTTATAGATGGTAATCCCACCATCTATCGGTTGGTTGTCATAACAACATTCAAGGCTGTTTCCCTTAGTCGCCTCTTACGACATCCACGGGAAGAAGGGGAGTGGTAATATTCCTATCCCGTAACCACACGGTACCCGTGACCACACGGTACTTTAATAACCTCCTGCCAAAGTATGACAGTTTTTTAACCTTTACGCGTGTACAGATTGTGGCAAATGGAAGAAATTCATTAACTATAGTATATCAAATATATAATATAATCAATTAAACTATTTGTGTGTCTATGAAAGTGTGTCATACGATAATCATTTTATTTTTAATTTGCTTTTGTAGACGTTATTTTTATAACATACTTAACAAGAGCTATATTTAGCGCATCTAAACATATTTAGTACAACACTAAATTAAACAGCCTTGCCACTGCACGACCGTAGATTAGTTCTGTTATTGTTGAAACATGAACATTGCTGTGTAGTTATATAAAATATCACAAGTATGGTGCTTTGTGCACAATAATGGGCGTTGGTAATTAGCCTAACGCTTTGTGAGACTCCAGGTATTATCATTTTATTTGTTTCCTGTCATAAAATGTTAGAGGTCGAGTCGAGCGTTGCAGCTCCGCGATCAATAGTTGCAGTTTTCCGCATTTAAAACTTCGTGTTGCTTTGCGACCTTTTTATTGAAGGACTGGCACTGTTGTTCGTTTACGTATGTTTTATATTTATTTTTAATAGGACGAAAGAAAATTTTTCGTATTTTGTTTTTATATTTGGATCAACGTATACAATTTTTGCCCATTACAATTATATGACCGAAAACCTGGTTGTCTATTTGGTAGTAAGCCTGCCTTCGAGTTGTGGGATCGAGTCACGCTAGGGGTAAACATTTGTGTGATGAATATGAATGTTTGTACTCGAGTTATAGATGATTTTATGTACATATAGGCATATATAAATATTTGTCTATCGGAATATATGCTTAATATAATATAATAATATAAAATTAAGCCACGATAGCCGAGAAGTTTTGTGGTCGGAATTTCAAGTGAAGAGTTCGATCCCCAGGTGGCAAGCTCGTACCAATATATATATATATATATATATATATATATATATATATATATATATATATATATATATATATATATATATATATATATATATATATATATATATAAGACTAAGTATATAGTACCATTGGCTTGGACGCTAAGACGGCGATAGGCTTACCAATTGTCACGATGTCCCAAATAGGCTTCCATGAAAAGTAGGTCTTAAGTGTCTAGGACTTAAGTGTCTAGATCTCTGTCTACCCCATAATTGTTAAAGTGCGTAAAGCTATAATACGGCACAGCTAACGTATTAGGTATTATTAATGTAAACAGTTATTTTTGATATTATACTGAATAGCTAACCACAAAGCTCTCCAGAAATCAAACCGTATGTTTATTTAGTCCAGAAACTTTTCAAGGTTACGGTCAATTTAGCAAGATAATATATAGGCAAATTTTTGGTAACAAATATTAACAAAGTTATATGCTTAATCGTTGCTTATTTGTAGTTTTCCATACACCCAACTCTATAACTCCGCTTCTACTCTATGACTTGCGAGTATGAATTGCGCTGGTTTTGTTGTAAAAAGGAATATCCAATACTTAGTAACCAAAATTTTTTGCATTCAAATAGTGTTTTCCTTTAATCTTGGAGTGTGTATCAAAAATGAAATAAGACATTATTTTATGTCAAAGATGTGAAAAGTTTAACTTCTCGATAGACTAGGCTTGGAAATATATTAGATGCAATGTTGGCAACATCAACAACATCATAATTAGGCTGGATACTAAAATTGCGAATGTATATTTTTTTTAAACAAAAATATTAAATTGTAACGTAAGACCTTAATCAGTACGCAGTTATTCATGCGGAGTGCATCAATGTAAACAATGCAATACAAGCGGAGGAGAACATTAAAAAAAAAAGAAAAACTTTGTTTTTTTTTTATTTAATTTTATTTTTACACATTTTCCGATACAGCCAGAGGTGGTATATAAGTTTTAGATCGAACTCGGGTATATTGACTCGAATTTCGATCACCCAACCATATCGATACTATATATAACTTATAAAAACTAAAGAATTAATTGACTTAAAAAGGGTGTGTGTGTATTCTTTTCTTCTCATGCTTTATATTATAATATACATTGTAGAATCAGTAAGTAAGTTGCAATAACTTCTATGGTCTAATGGTTAATAATTGAGTACTGCAAATAAACTATACAATTATCCATGTGAATTATTGCCATGTCAAATCTTATACATCAAACGTGACTGCACATAGCAGGCTCATTAAATGTTCTCGCAGTTAAGATATAAATCGGTGAAGGTTGGATTCAAGTTATTCATAAACTATTTCCACTTAACAAATGTTGCATATATGATTAATGGGTAAGTTCATTATTGTTGTTTTATTATTTAAAGAATAATTTCAAGCTTTAAAAAGTTTAAAGTCACGATACCCGAATGGTTGGCTGGTCGGAATTTCGAGTCAAGGGACCCGAGTTCGATCCCCAAGTGACAGACTCGTGCCAATGGGTTTTTCAAAAACTTACGTACGAAGTATATCGTCGGCTTAGACATAAAGACGGCGACGGGCTCAACACCTGTCAAGATCTTCCGAAAATATCTTCGGTGGTTAAAAAAATAATAATAAGTTTAAAGCAAAAGTATAAATATTAATCTTTCAACTTTCAATGTCTAAAGATTTTTTAGGTACTGTTCATACACATATGTATATCTATACTCATATCTATATCTATTCTTTAAATAACCTGCAATATCATGTGTTCGCTGTAATCGAATACATGCTTAAAATGCAAATTTTTTTCGTCTACCACTCGACAGACGTGAAAATCGAGTGAACAATGCCTTGCCAAACTTCCTTTGTTCCTTTAACGCTACATATTACATTTGGCTGTATGTATACATACACTGGCGCCGTGTAATGTCTCAAATCATAGTTAGGACGCAGAAAGGACATTTTTTGATATTTGGTAAAAAAATAAAGTACATAAGTAAAGTACTTTTTGTCAAATTCGTAGCTAGCTATTTTATTCAAAGTTTATTTGTAGTTAAATAAACTTACTTACTTACCGATAGCCGAGTTCGTAGTAAAGCGTAAAGGTTGCGGCTTCGAATCGCGTTAGGAGCAAATATTTGTGTCATGAATATGAATGTTTGTATTCGAGTCATAGATGTTTGTATGTATTTTAATATTCATTTAAGTGCCCCGTCAGGGATTGTGCGTGAAGATAAATAAATATAAATAATAAAAATAAATAAATATCTTCACGCAATTCCCAATACAGGGGTAGACAGAGGTCTAGTCTAGACAATTAAGTCTCTTTGACCCACCTTCCACCAAGATATTTTCGGGACAACATGACAGGTGGTGAGCCCGTCGCCGTCTTTATGTCCAAGCCAACGATGTAATTAGTACATAAGTTTTTTAAAAACTCATTGGTACTGCCACCTGGGGATCGAACTCGGGTCTCTTGACTCGAAATTTCGACCAACCAACCACTCGGCTATCGTGACTTTAATAAATAAATATAAATAAATAAATTTAAGTAAAAATATAGGTATGATTTTTTTTTATTTATTTTTTCTTTATTGTAAATTAGAAAATCTAAAGGAACAAAGGTTACTTATGTACTTAATGCTAAAAGTAAGCGGACTTTTAGCATTAAGTCCACCTTTGTTCCTTTAACGCTACATATTACATTTGGCTGTATGTATACATACACTGGCGCCGTGTAATGTCTCAAATCATAGTTAGGACGCAGAAAGGACATTTTTGATATTTGGTAAAAAATAAAGTACATAAGTAAAGTACTTTTTGTCAAATTCGTAGCTAGTTATTTTATTCAAAGTTTATTTGTAGTTAAATAAACTTACTTACTTACCGATAGCCGAGTTCGTAGTAAAGCGTAAAGGTTGCGGCTTCGAATCGCGTTAGGAACAAATATTTGTGTCATGAATATGAATGTTTGTATTCGAGTCATGGATGTTTGTATTTATTTTTATTGATAAGATATGAAGACATTTAGTCTTCTAATAACTAAAATATCATTTATAACTGATTTTCTACCCACGCAATACTATTAAATTTTAATTACTTACCTAATGATTTAGATTTCCAATAATAGTTGACTGTCATAAATGTCTATCCATAAAAAGTATAATTTTGCACGATAAAATGTTTGATTGATAAAATTTATTGATTGCTTCCCCGAGGCAAATTAGGCAGACGTTGAAATAACCATCCGTGTATTCAATATTCTTTAGCATGGGATTTACAGCTGTGTGAGTTAACTTTGGAACACACCCACCAGCCGACGCGCCAAAATTGCGGGCGATAGAGTTTTTGCCCGACGTCGAGTGTCAAGGACACGCGCACTTCTGTTGCTACGTTCGGAAACGAGCGCAAAATGAATGTATTGCCCAAAATCGCGCGCTTATTACACGCCTTAATAATATCTAATCTTAGTGAATTTCAATCTTATCTGTATTTTATAAAAGTTAACAACAATTCTAGTTAATAATTTTTATTTTTATTGATCCTTAGTTTGTGGTAGTAGGCACGATGAACAATTCACTATAACTTTGAAATGTTTTACTCAATCTTTAATGTATCTTTACTTACTCAATCTTCTATCTTTAGTGTAATTGTATAGTTATGTTAATAATACACGTTAAAGTTGTTCATAAATAAATATCATTACGCATAGTCCCTGACAGTGTAGCCAGAGAGCTTCTGCTCTTATCAAATTCATCATTTTCTTCAAACACCCACGTCTAGGTATTCGAGTAGTCCTGACCCTTGAGTTATTTATGCCACTGATATTTGTTGATAAGTATTTTTACTACTGTAGACGGTGTTTCAGTTTATAATCCTGAAATAGATCACCATAATGACTTCACAAAATATGAGGAAAGGCAGCAGGCCTCTGTAGACTTTGTAGGTTAATTTCTACACAATATCATAAAATAAATAAATTAGTATTAATTTAATAATAAATTATACTAAGTTAGCGTTCCCGGACTTAAGTCGTTCTGCCTGTATCTGATCGATAAAGACTTTCAACTATATAATAGTTAAAAGTTAATGCCATTTTAATTTCTATTTCATTTTTTCACTATAGGTAAATTTACTGTGAGATATGAAAAAAATTACTGTAAGATATGAAAAAAAAATATAAGGTAAGTTACTGAGAGAACTTTAATTTTGCTTTAAACATTTACATGCTTTTAACATTTTTATTTTTTTTTAAATAAAAAGTTTTATTATTAGACAAGAGATAAACGCCTTTTTTGTTTTATCTGATAATAATGAGGTGCACAATCCCAATTTACTAAAATTTAACTTCATTTTAACACTGGTCAAAATAGACAGTCAATATGCAGAAAATGATTAATAGATCCCCCTGTTGATGTACTGTAAATGTGTACATACATTTAAACAGATTTTGTAAGGTAAATCCGTAAAATAAATTTTTCATGAAGTACGGATATAAGTCGCCTAAGAAAAAGCCTTGAAATATTAAATGCGTCAAACAGATCGCGGCTCGTTTCAAAACTTAAGATACAGGTCAATGTCAGATTGTTATGTAACAGCATCTGTTACTTTGAATGGAAATAAGTGCATACCACCCCCTTTCTTTCCGTAGGTTTGTATTTACCTAAGAGTCTAGAAAATAGCAATGGCTAGCCACCAAGTGTCGGTAGCTAGGCTACCGCCTAGCTACCGACGGATGGCGAGATCACTATTGTTAGAAACACCAAACCAAATTAAACGGACCGGTAACGAGAAGTGTCTATGGTGCGAGTTGTTTCATACTGCGATCGCCAATCCGCTTGGAAAGTGTGGGGCGATTATGGCAAAACTTCTCTTTAGAAAAGGCCAATGTTTAGTAGATTCTAGACTGTTAGGCAAGTGAGTAAGTAATCTATTTGGCGAAAGTGTCGGTTAACGGCAAGAGGTCATTGCCCAGTGAAAAGTAGTAGTGGTTGATGTTGGTTATCGTATTATATTACTTTACTTACTTTACTGTTTGATACTCAAAAGATGTCATAAGATATTCGATCTATACTCAGAATATCAAATTCAAGCAATGAGCGATTTAAATTCAATTGTATTTTAAATGTACTCCGCTGTTATAATATAAATGCGCATACAAAACGGAGTTAACACGTTTCCACAAATAAGGAGTTTCATTCATTCACGGAATTGCCAGTTGCTTTGCACAATCGGTCACCTAGCATTTCGAGTAAGCAGCCTTGTTTCCGTTTGCTTTAAAAGCTACTTTACCATTTCACGTGCAGTTACTTTGTAGCCGCCTTCGCAATCCATAAAAACAAAAAATTCTTTTTAATTTTTTAACTTATACATCGTAATTATGCTTCGGAAATCTCGAAAAAAAAATATGTACCAAATTATTTTAATATATATGTTTTATCATTTAATATTCAAATTGAATATATTTAGTTCCTTGCTAATTTTTTACAAAATTTACCCGTAAAAAGAACAGTTTTCATGTAGTTTGAAAAGGATAAAGCTAAAATAAAGTAATCCAATTAATTTGACACATAATAATTGTTCGTAGAAAGACAAAGCGCGATCCACGAACACAGGCGGGGCAAAACTAGGTTACCCATATCTCGTAACTCCATAGCGTTTACAGAACGTCCAATCTACATAAGGTTTTTTGGTTGTTAGGTCGTTTTGATAATATGAAATTTGCCGCTTGGTTTGTTGAAACTCATCGAAATTCCGTCTCTTGTTTACGTTCGGAAATATTTATTTTATACAGACTAAATAAACCACGATAGACGAGTTGGATGGGGTTAGGTGATCGTGATTCGAGTCAGAGGAGCCGAGTTCGAGTCCTAATAGGAAGGCTCGTATTAATGAGTTTTTTCTAAACTTAAGTTACTACCATTTTTATAGTTGATTTAATCCCAAAGAGAGCGAGAGACGGCTTCGAGATCTGCCACTTATTCCAAGAAAGTTCCGGTGAAATATCGGTCGAAACGACTTGATAAGAACTGTGATATTTTCACAGCTCTAATATGTAAGTTGATAATAAATTATTTAAAATCATTTCATATTGAAATAAATATAAAACTGTACGTACTTCGATACCTATTGCTTAAGAAGTATAAAGATAAGACCCACGCATTTTCAACGGATACATATATTTTTCATTTGCCATTTTGGAACACGGACGTCCTACAGCCGGTTCATATATGCATTTAAAATCATTGAATATCAAGTCCTACGCAATAACACTGTAGTACGATAAACAAAATAACCGATAAGTAAATGTTTTTATGTATCGTGTACTTAGTGTGAATACCCAGTTTTGTCTTTTACGAGTCCCTATTAATTTCTTCTCGACTTTCACCGATAACGCCAAGTACCCAAGGCAATGGACGCATATAAATTTTACATATTGTAGCATCATAACTATATTAAGCAACATATTAAAGCTTGAAAATTTATTATCATATACCTATAACAACCACTATTTTTAGTTTCAACTACTCCTTGCGATTATATACGTTGATGTTGGTTGAGGAGATTTGAGATTGCGCAAAATATTCCTTCTTTTTTTTTCTTTTGTTTTAACCAGTTATGTGACTCGCTCGTCAGCTTATGTTGAATTTTAATAAATAATGTCGCGATAGCCGAATGGTTGGGTGGTCGGAATTTCGAGTCAAGAGAGAGACCCGAGTTCGATCCCCAGGTGGCAGGCTCGTACCAAAGGGTTTTTCAAAAATTATGTACGAATTATATCGTTAGCTTGGACGGCGAAGGGCTCACCACCTGTCACGTTGTCCCGAAAATATCTTCGGTGGAAGGTGGGTCGAAAGGACTCAATTGTCTAAACTATACCTCTGTCTACCCCTGTATTGGGAATTGCGTGAAGATATTATCATAATGATAAATAATATATATATATATATATATATATATATATATATATATATATATATGTATATATATATATATATATATATATATATATATATGTATATATATATATATATATATATATATATATATATATATATATATATATATATATATATATATATATATATATGTATATATATATATATATATTATTTATCATTATGATAATATCTTCACGCAATTCCCAATACAGGGAAATAAATAATAAAATGTTTATTGTACGAAATGGTTTATTGACTCGGTTTTCATTTCATTTGTCGGTTGTTTGGGATGTGTGAACGCGAGTCTTATGGTACAACTTCCAATCACCCAACCAATCTGTTATCGTTTCTTTAACATTAGAACAATGTCATAGTTATTTTAGGGTAACGAGATTTTAGGCAATCTCTTTCTTCATCTAATAATCTTAATTCGATCTTTCGATATCTAATATTCTTAATTTCTTCTGTAATCACACAAATGGATGAAGTCAAAATTACATTACAGGATTGCCAAGAGATAATTATAAACAAGTCAAAACAGATAGCTTTTATTCAATCCAAAAATACAAAACCTTGAAAACGTTTTGTCTATTACGGGCTACAAAACAATATTTCTAGCGTGGCACATTTTCCTCACGTACCGCGGCCAGAATAAGTAAAAACGTCCCCGCAACTAGGTTACTCCGGCTCCGTGCTTTATTGTATTTACGTGCCACAGATATGAGATAAACAGATAGCTATACTCGCTGGGTCAAGGTGCCATACAGCTTTCGAGTCTCACAACTATATATGGAACCAGCATGTTTAAGCTACTGTTTAATGCAGCCACAAATCATTTATTCGGTCACGACTTATTCTATTTATGCGTATTGACACCCTAATTTCCACATAATGTTGTCTAGATACAACATCGCTGTCGTGCTGGTAAATTGCTTAATCTAAGTCTGTCCTTGCGGCCACGAGCACACACGAACAATGGACAAGGCATGGTCGCGCGGAAGAGCGTTAAAATGCGTCGTAAAAAGCGCGTAGTTTTAATTTTATGGCTCGCATTCAATTGGGGCCTGTAAAAAATCGTTTTATTGGAGTCGCATCCTGGCCGCGAGGCCGCGATGTTCGGATAGCTCTAATTAAAAACCCGCTATGTGAACTTGCGAAAGCTCGGCATCGAACGGCTTAATTATAAAATCTGGATGCGCCCTTTATCACGTTTTTTATAAATTTTATACGAATTTTCGCAGCGTTATTTGATGAAATATATGTGGACCATTCGCATCACATTTCCGACACATAAATTAATGAAGGGGGAATAATTGTTTAACTTGTTATTTTTCCGGTTAGAAATTAGCATGGAAGATAACATTGGTCACATTAATACATTTCTATAACAACTACGCGAGCCTAGGCAGGGCTGTCAACATCTGAAATAATAATTTCAGTGAGATGAAATGATTACTTGAGATGTTGTTACAATATATTTGTTAGTCAGGGTACATATTCATAGCTTTATCGATATGTATTGAAGTAGACCACTTTAAGGGGCTCCTAGAAGTTGCAGTAAGGCTTAGTAGCCGTAGATCGGAGACCCGGAGTAAGTCAAGAAGCTGGTGTAATCTCTGTAGTAAAAGCCAAGTCAACGTTTCCATTTCAATAGGGCTTAGCAAAAAACTGAAAGCGTAACAGATAGACAGGTACACACATGCAAGAAATAACTGGTGGTGTTTTCTTGCGAATAATAGAACTACTATTATAAAACATTTCTTTATAAGTTAAATGATATGTAAATAGCTGAAACAATTTATATATTTTCACAGTCGTCTTGAAGTGACAATTGGCATAACTGAAATATTACTGCATTAATATTTTAACACAATTTACAATATTAACAATAGTATCCTTTGTTTCAGAAAGAACAAAGCCTAGTACCAGCGTTATCTTCCCGTGAAGACTTCTAATCTACGAGACGTTAAGTGCCATTTCGAACCAGTTTACCAAACAGTGATATTTAGTAGCTATAGTGCTAGTGTAGAGCCTATCTATAGTGTGTTCATGATATAGACATACATAAGGTGCTAATAGTTTTTAGTGTTTTAAAAGTAACCAAAAAGAAGCGAAACTGGCTCCGTTCAAGGATATAATGAATTCGACGAGCATGAGCTCTGCTGTGCCGACAATTAAGTGTGAGGATTCGCCATCACCGACGGCGCCAGTTGGTACGGAGGGCGAGGGAGGTGCTTTCAAAATGAGTATAAATGTGAACTTGAGTACTGCCATGATGAACCTCCTTGCTGCTGACAACGCTGGCCCCGCGCTGCGTACCCCCGAGATCGTCAACGATGTTATAACAATGACAAATCCGCTGGATCAGTACAGTTACGACAAGAATTCCTTCAAGGTGAGTTTATAGTTTTCCCATTTTTAATTGATTTCTTTTATCTTCGTCCGATGTCTCTTACTGGGGTAAAGTCTAGACAATCTTCACTTACCACCCAATTTCAATCAAAGCTTATATTGTGGAACAACATTGTGTGCAAGCTAATGGTATAGTTATTATTTTACATAGATACCAACACGTTTATCGGGGCGTCAAATTTATTTTGTTCTCAAAATAAAAAGATTTAGTAAAATCATGATAACAGAATGCACTATTTGAACTATTTTTGTAATAATGGTATTACCTTTTGGTATTACCAACGATGGTGGGTCCATTAAGAGTTATTGATTCGATTAATTTAAGGGAACTATTTGATATTATGAGATTCTCATGTTTTTCTTTTCGATGACACATACAGAAATTACAAAAAAAAACTTTTGTCTTCACTTTAAAATATTATTTACTACAACGATCTGATGTCTAAAAGTTAAAAAACTACTAATAAATAAAATATTTTCTAGAATCCAAGAAGTGAACGTAGGTAACTTTTAAGAATTGCATGCACACTAAATGATAATGAAGTGACCTACTGACCTCATTTTGTATCAAACGTCTCAGTTGTTTTCACCCAAGTATTTGTTCTTCGTTTATTATTTTTGCATATTCTTATAAGGAATTAAAATGTATAGTGTTCTTAAAAAAATATCCTCTTGCCATTCCCAATACAGGGGTAGACAGAGGTCTAGACAATTAAGTCTTTTCAGCCCACCTTTTAGCGAAGACATTTCTTGGGACAACGTGACAGGCGGTGAGTCTAACGCCGTCTTTATGTCCAAGCCAACGATATAAATCGTACATAAGTTTTTGAAAAAGCCCATTGGTACAAACTAACACCCGGGGATCGAGCGATAGTACAAGTTATTGAAACGACGATTTTTAATATGTCTTCAAGTAGCGTCTACACCGTTGTATATAATCAAAATGTGATGAATTTTCGTGTTTGAAGCTCTGAAGTTAGATTCCCGGATGATCAATGTAGAAAATCAGTTTTTCTAGGTTATCTGTCAGGGTGCTTGTGGCACTTTGTTGTTTTCGATTCTGTAACACAAGTGCTTTTTACTTTAGGATCAGAGCAATGTTAGTGATGTTGCCCCTATATAGGTACATATTTATTTTTATAAAGAAATGTAAACGTACATGATACATACATATCTATAAAAGAAAAACAAATTCGTTATCAGAAGTAGCAGGAAAAGGTTTTTTTAAAAAGTTTTTATAACTAGCAAAGTGTGCACATTGGGAGTATCCAGAAGATCCTGGTTGCATTTACGCCTTGCGTGATCAGCGCTCGGGTATAATAAATAAGCGCGATTATTGAAATGTTGCCAGCGCGGGGTGCCACGTAGGATGGTCACGTGACACTACAACTGCCCATAATAAACATTGAATAACGTTGGCACCATGTTACTGCGCCAGGTCGTGGACCTTATGGACATTATTTCCGTAAAACACGCGAGCAGACATGATGGCGCCGTTGTTACAGTTGCCATACGAGTTATCTACGTATATTTAGTTATCATATGATTTAACAGCGTTTGCAGTTTATATCTTACGTCATTTAATTAATGAGATACATCGGCCACGGTAAAATGTGACGAGGAATTCAGAGCGTGAAATGACAATAGGACAATAGCAATAGAATAATATGGGTACGCAGCGTTAATGTGACGAGTTGTTTTAGAGAGTGCTTGCAAGAGATTATTCAGAGTTCGAATTCCACTTGAGAGTGCCTTTAAATTTGTATGTTAAAAATCGTTATTGTACTTATCACAGTATAGTACGATACGTGTGCTTGAGAAACATCCTGTGCATTATAAAACTCAATGTAAATCCGAATTATTTATAATAGGCAAAACTGAGCTGTTATATTTATTAAATTATCGTGATTTTCAAGCAACCGAGTCTAACAGTTTCTAGAAGTTTACAGAGAAATAAAAAGAAAATATTTGAGGTCATGTTTTGACACTATTGAGATACTTCACAGTATATCGACGTTTTTTATTGCTATTTGGGAATTATTTATAAGATCCTGACAAATCATGACAAAGAATATAGCAAGGAAGGACAGAGGTTCTTCTAATTTTTTTGTATCCTCAGATATTTTATTGCTGTAAATGTATATTTAAATGTTTTATTGTGCTAACAAGCAAACGTTAAAAAAGAGTCGAGTCAAATATAAGTAAACATAATCAATCATGTATGGCCGAAAACAGCAAGTATACAAATACTGAATGATAACTTATCAATTATTTTTATCAAATTATTAGTACACTTTTCTTAAAAATTAATAAATTATGCTTTGAAGCTTAAGAGGACGTTTTTAAAGATTTTCGCCTTGGTAACGTTAATTCTGTAAATAAATAATTATATTCAGGATTATTGGCAAGTCAAATGCGTTTCCACGTCTACTGCTAATCTGGCGAAGCTGGTAATCCGCAGTGCTCAAAATGTTATGAATTTATTGCTTGAAATAATATGGTGCGATAAGTTAAATAATGTTCGTGTTTTTTTTATATTTACCACTAATATTTAATATTATTTCATATTCCCATTTGAAAATGCTATATTAATAAATGTCGCCAGGTGGTGAGGCCGTCGCCGTCTTTATGTCTTTACGATTTATTATGTATATATATATATATTATATATAATAAATCTATAATATATATATATATATATATATATATATATATATATATATATATATATATATATATATATATATATATATATATATATATATATATATATATATATATATATATATTATATATAATAAATCTATAATATATATATATATAATAAATCTATAATATATATATATAATATTACGATATAAAGGATTAATTTAAACCCAACGATTTTTAGTAAGAAAATAAAATCATCAGCTATAGTAGTACATACAGCTGTAGTAGTACTTGTTAATAGTTTAGGAAATTAGCGTTGACGAATATCGTATTTTATACCCCTGCTGTATATAAACATATATAATATATATATATATATATATATATATATATATATATATATATATATATATATATATATATATATATATATGTATATTATATATATATATATATATATATATGTATATATATATATATATATATATATATATATATATATATATATATATATATATATATATATATATATCACCGAATATATTTTCGGGACAACGTGACAGGTGGTGAGCCCGTCGGGTCTCTCGACTGGAAATTCCGATCACCCAACAACTCGGCTATCGTGACTTTTTTTATATATATATTTTATATATTTTATATATATATATATATATATATATATATATATATATATATATATATATATATATATATATAATATATATATATATAATATATATATATATATATATATAATATATATATATATATAATATATATATATATATATATATATATATATATATATATATATATATATATATATATATATATATATATATATATATATATATATATATATATATATATATATATATATATATATATATATATATATATATATATATATATATATATATATATATATATATATATATATATATATATAAAATATTAGGATATAAAGGATTAATTTAAACCCAACTATTTTTAGTAAGAAAATAAAATCATCAGCTATAGTAGTACATACAGCTGTAGTAGTACTTGTTAATAGTTTAGGAAATTAGCGTTGACGAATATCGTTTTTTATACCCCTGCTGTATATAAACATTACACTAAACGATCATTAGTTAAGTGGCGTGGTCATCAGTTATTGGAGTGGAAAATGTTCCATTAATCTACGCCTGGCGACGCAGATGTGTAACGCGGAATAATTTTCGATTGTGGTTACAGGGCGGAAGCGGAAACGACTCCAACTCCTCACTGTCCAACGGCTCGTCTGCCACTTCGCCGGCCTCAGGAACACCGCCCAGTATACAAAAGGTAAATAATACAAACGTCTTCCCGCATAATTTCAAATTACCGTAAAAGAAAAGCTTATTTGTGTAGGAACATCTGAAACTACTGGTCTGATTTAGAAATTAAAGTTGCTTTTTAATATACTGCTTCGTAATTATCAGTATCTTTTATTAGAAAAAGAGCTGTATGACTTTCAGGAATATGAAATATATTGGATATTAAAATGATTTCTAAATTTTGACATTAAATTTTGTAAACATGCATTTGGTATTTTGGTTAGATAGTAAAAAAAGTGTAATAATAAGGTTCTTAAAAAGGGGAAACTATATCTTTTATTTCTATAATATAAAATCAGAAACTAAATTACTGGCCGATTTATCAACCCACAGAAAAATTTCGAGTTTCTTAAATTATGTAATTTAGGACAAGACATTCCTCTATAACAAAAATAAAATTAATAAAATAAATATCTTCACGCAATTCCCAATACAGGGGTAGACAGAGGTCTAGTCTAGACAATAAAGTCCCTTCGACCCACCTTCCACCGAAGATATTTTCGGGACAACGTGACAGGTGGTGAGCCCGTCGCCGTCTTTATGTCCAAGCCAACGATGTAATTCGTACATAGGTTTGTAGAAAAACCCATTGGTACGAGCCTGCCATCTGGGGATCGAACTCGGTCTTTTGACTCGAAATTCCGACCACCCAACCACTCGGCTATCGTGACTTTTTTCAATATATCTCTGTAACAATAAAGAGTAAAGACGAATTATCGAGGGGCCATTGTATCGTGAGAAGTTTTTGCCAAAACATTTTAATAATATGAAGTTTACAAATTTAATAGTCACGATAGCCGATTTGTTGGGTGGTCGGAATTTCGAGTCGAGTGACCCGAGTTCGATCCCCAGGTGGCAGTACCAATGAGTTTTTCAAAAAAACTTATGTACGAATTTCATCGTTGGCTTGGACATAAAGGCGGCGACGGGCTCACCACCTAACACGTTGTCCCGAAAATATCTTCGGTGGAAGGTGGGTCAAAGGGATTTAATTGTCTAGACTTGACCTCTGTCTACCCCTGTATTGGGAATTGCGTGAAGATATTTATATTTATTTTACAAATTTAATAAACTGTTTAATTTAAATTAACTACTTTAAAATTATTATTTAGACTCACATATATTATTTAGATTATATAAAGACATTAAAATTGAAGGGACATAATCGCGATTGTAATTTACTAAACCAAAAACAGCTTTACCTAATAATGTTGTACAAGGTAAATAATTCCTTCGTCTATCGAAACCACATGTATAAACCGCTGAACTGATTAGAACAAATTGTGCAATGAAGACACTTTCGAGTAAACTGTGTTTCTGTGTGTTACTGTTTCTTCCCGGCAATGGAGGACAAACCGACAAGCTGCTTACACAAACTTACAAACATAGGCATAATAATCTAATAAAAGAACGAAAAGTTTGGCAATGTGTCTTCGCTCATTTTTGATTGCTGATGATACTTCATAGATAGGGACAATATCATATACATTGCTCTTATCCTAAATTAAGCAGTTTAAGCGCTTGTTTTATGGAATTAGAAACAAAACGAAGGTACCACAAACCCAGTCCCGAGAGAATGTAGAAAAAGGGTTTTCTACATTGACCGTCTTAGAATAAATACCACAGAACTCCATAAAAACCGGTGTGTACGCCTCTTGTACACTGTTGTCGTTAAACCTTGATAAACCTTAGTGCCCATTATAACTGATTATCCGTTTACTAGGTATTTAAAAATATGTCAATAGTATTTTCTATAAACAAAAAATATTAGAAATAATAAAAACTTGGTAGGAAATGCTAAACCTAAATATAATAATATTGAAGTGTTAAATTCAGTTTATATAGCGCAGCTATAACAAAAGCCATAATTTATCGCCAATCGTAAATGGCTTTCGCATTACGCAAACATGTCACATCCTGCATCTGTACTTCTATTTTAACATTTCTTTAGTAAACATCTAGCGTATGGTTTATTCAAATTATAGCTACGTATCCAACCATCTGTTACACTTAGCGATTCCGGGAAAAATCAAGGGCCTATGCTGGTTTAAGCAAAGACAACTGTAACTTCATCGTAGAACTCTTAATCTTTAGAATTCGCTTTAGATGTGATTTTCTTTTGTATATCTTATTGTCCAATTGTTGTTATGACAAATTAATATAATGCAAAAGTATATCATCTCTTTGGGAAAAGTTTTTCTAAACAAATGTTCTTTGAGAAAGATTAAACCAGATAAAAGTCCACCACTACTTCTATGTAGTGTGTTATTGTTTGATGGACTGGAAATATTTTTTTTTAAATATTATTTCTCAATTTGTCACTGTAGCCGAGTTGGTGCAGGCTGTGGCCTCGTGTGGCAAAGGCTTGGACCAAGACGGTGTTAGGCTCGCTACCTATCACATTGTCCTTTATAACCTCTCGTGATATGTGGATAGAAAAGATTGTGATGTAAACCTCTACCACAGTATTAGGAAAAAGGATGAATATATGGAAAAAATATTTCTCAAGCTTGTAGGTTTTCTCACGATGTTTTCCTTGATCGAAGAGCTCGTGGTAAATGCTGTACTTAAAAGTGTTATGAACAATTCACTAGGAGGTAGTGTAGCTACATTTCCCATGGTAGTGCAAATGCATTCGCACTTTGGTGTACTTTGTATTCAAAAATATTTTCGGAAACTTCTAGCTGATAGTTACTTATCATGTTACTGTACTGTACTGTAACGCATCCATGTATTAAAACTAAAGCCCCTTTTTATTTTCAAAAGTTGCAGTTAGACTGTTAAGACGCGACTACAACCATGGAGCGCCTCTAGTAGCGTTCATATTTCTATTAAGTTATCTAACAGCATGTCTTTATCTGGCAATAATTTTAGCTGTCAATTCACCTAGCACGACTTAGTACTAGAAAAAACTATTATAAACTATCGAAGCCTTTTTGCTTCAGCACCGAGACAATGGGCGGACGTTAAAATGTGAGAAAATAAACACTTCTTCGTGATTATTACAATCGCAATTGTATATAAATTGCGATTGCATTTACCCGTACCTATTCCCGCGATAAGTATAATTGAATAATGAATACACATTGGTATATGTTCCTACCCTAACACACATACATACTCTAGAAGTAATTGTGTTCTATGCACATACTTATCGTAACCTTGTTGGAATCATTCGATCAAGGTGTTGGCCGTGAATCATTGCAGTGTAAAAAATCTAAAATCACGATCTCATTGAGTTTGAATATAGGTACCTACGTGCGTGTTACAGAACTAATCCAACAATATGGAAATTATTCGTTGAAATTTTACAAAACGATAGTTTCGTATATAAATCGAATGTAAGATTGCACAAGATTGAACTATCAGCGATAGGCTAATAGAAATTTACATATAGTTCAAAAAAAGTAGTTTTCATAAACATAGGTTTAGAAATGTATTTGTCAGTTTTCATGAGGTTCGTGTAGACAATCAAACAGAATGTTGAATACTGGATACTATAAGTTTTTTTACAACAAATTAAAATTGTAATAAATTTGTGTTAATAGGTTTTATAGTTTAATTAAATTAAATATGATATATATCGATAGAGTCACGATGTATCGATCGATAAAGTCACGATAACCCAGTGGTTGGGTAATCGGAATTCGAGTCAAGTGACCCGAAAACGATCCCCAGGGGATAGGCGTACCAATAAGGTTTTAACCTAACACGATTTATACCGTTAGACATAAGGGTACGGACAGGCTCATCTCCTATCACGTTGCCCCAAAAATAAACTCCGGGGAAATGTGGATCGAAAGGACTAAATTATCTAGTCTCCTGGCAATCCCTATATTAAGCAATGCGTGAGGATATAAGAAGTTATATTGGTAAAAGAGAGTTTACTATTTTTGAACAATAAAGGTCTTATTCTCTTTAATCCTTTTGGTGGGTTAATTAAAAAATACTATAAATAACAAACTAACAGTTAAATCATACATAAATTTTAAAATTTCTTTGATTCATATCTTGAAACTTACTGCGACTGCCTGGATGAATGGCGAATACACTGGTTTTCATGGTGTAGCATGGTCTGCGGTCTCGGGTTCTATTCCCGGACGGGTCATTGTAGAAAACCCCTTTTATACGTCGTCTCTGATGCCTACCTTGTTTCTAATTCCATAACACTTGTGCTTTAACTACATACTCTGTGATCAGAGCAATGCATGAGATGTTGTCCCTATCCGTGTATGTACATATTATTTAACCGTAGCTTTAAAACTTAATGAGATTTCCTGGAACATATTTAAAGACCTATAAGTACATTAAAGAAAAAACATTCTTAGATATTTTTACAACTTTATAATTGCGTTTCCAGACGTGTTCGGACCTTATCAAGGCTGGTTTGAAGTTGTCCATAGAGTCAAAACGGAAGATGTCGGGCAGCGACACAGATGGAGGAGTCAAGCGGTTCAAAAAAGAGGAGAGCGACGAAGACTATGACAGTAGTCATACGCAGACAGTCAAAAACGAAGGGGTAAAGTATATATGTATAGTTTTCCACGTTATTTATTTTGCATCATTGGCTATTTTTAAAAACAATCTTCTACAATTTTCCCTGTTTCTGGTACATGTAAATTGCACATACATATGTATTTCGACATAAAACTCGGTTATGCACTATAGACGGTATAACCATTACTTTCCTATTTAACAACCAGTAAAAGTTCACTGTACGTAGGTCCTCTATGCAAGCTGTGATAATCGCCACGCTCGGCAAGCAGATTGGTGATTGCACTACCAGAGACCTTGCACCATAAACGTTGCTATCTGACCGATCTTTATAATTTCGATGCCAGAGATTCCAGTTTCATTCCATGTTGATAATCGTGACATAGCGATCACTGAATGCGAAATCTCATTATTAAATCGAATCAAAATCCTACAGAGGTTAACATAATCCTAGATATTAATGTAGTGGTGCAGTATCGCAAGTGTGAGAAGAACAAAAGCATAAAAAAAACTATTCCTCACACACAACAATCATTGTTGTGTGTGAGGATTAAGTTCAACACACAACAACCATTGTTGTAGACAATTCTTTCTAGTATAGAGGTAGTTTTATGTTTAAGACACGACAATTTTGTAGTAAATTTTTAGAAAAGTCATAAATAAGTTAAGATCAGTTAACCGCTCTGATGCACAATGGCTTAGGTTAATAAATAAATAAATAAGTATCTTTACGCAATTCCCAATACAGGGGTAGACAGAGGTCTAGTCTAAACAATTAAGTCCCTTCGACCCCCCTTCCACCGAAGGTATTTTCGGGACAACGTGACAGGTGGTGAGCCCGTTGCCGTATTTATGTCCAAGTCAACGACATAATTTGTACATAAGTTTTTGAAAAACCCATGGGTACGAGCCTGCCACCTGGGGATCGAACTCGGGTCTCTTGACTCGAAATTCCGACCACCCAACCAGTCGCTTTCGTGTCTTAGGTTAAAGCCTAGTACATAACCCATTTTGTAGTCGTTTTCGACCGTGAAGGTAATAATTAAAATTCAATAATTCGAAAATCGTTTTAAATACAAGATTCCAAACCTATTAAATCGCAACTATTTACGTATTCCAATAATTATTTATATCTATGTTTCACTCGATAAATTTATTTATAATCAAATAAAAACAGTTCCTGTTTGCGATGTATATTTAAACTATCCCAGCCAATGAGGCTTATACCAGGAACACATAGAGAAGCTAGATCGCGAATCGTTACTAAACTAGCTTTTATAGCGACCACCAATGCATTATAATTCAACGGCTTTATTGAAGTTTTATGGGCTTACAAAGAAGGCTAGCATTGCAAATGCGATGCGTTCGTGACATAACTTCCTGATTGAAACGACTGCGATGAGAAATTATGATACTAGACGCAAAGTGTTAGAAGCAATGTAAAGTAATTATTCATTCAATAGTTGACTCCGGAAGACGAGGAGCGTCGGCGGCGCAGAAGAGAACGGAACAAAATAGCAGCAACTAAATGCAGAATGAAGAAACGCGAGCGTACCGTCAACCTTGTTACAGAGAGTGAAGTGTTAGAAAACCAGAATATAGACCTCAAAGCGCAGCTTAAGGTAATTTCAATTCAGATAAAATGACGGCTAGCTGTCATTGAAGTTAATTGCTTCGGGTTTGAATCTCGCCTGAATTGAAACAATTGAATTATGAATGATTGTCTCGAATCATGATGTTCATAATTGTATGTATAGGTGGTAGAATGTATGATGTTTTAATGGTACTCCTACTTCGACCTGGATCTTGAGATTTAAAAAAAAAGGAAATGGCTTAAGCAGCTAAGTAGATATCTATACAGCATACTCTACTGACACCATCGACCTACTAAGTTTCAACTTGTAGGTCGTCGGATATCTGAACTGCTATTATTTCGATTCGTTTCGAAAGGCAAGAACTTGAATTATTAATTAAGCGAGATTAAGAGATCCTGTTTAGTTACAGTTGTGATGCATTACATCTTAGTTCTCAAATATACGTGTAACATAATTATAATGAAAATATTTACAACTGTCTATAGTGATTTACCATCCAGCAGAATATTGTCTTTTATCACCCCATTCCAATACACAGTTCAGCAGTATTTTAAGATATGATATGTTAAGATAAGATATGTTAAGATAAGATATGTTAAGATAATCAGTCCCGATGTATTTCCTTTCCAGGATTTGGAAGTTCAAAAGCGACAACTCCTCGACATGTTATCATTACATGCGGCGTCATGCGTCAAAAATAATAACTCCACCACGAGGAACTCACCACCGGCACCGTACATGATCCGTACGTACGAACAGACAACATTCCCGACATCCTTCGACGCCCAGTCGCCTTACATTCGACCGGAGTCCGCCAACATCCTTGCATCCAGCTACACGTGCGTCACTCCCCTTACCGGAGACTCATCCATAGACACGATATCTTCACTGGATACAACATACATAACCCAACAAGTTATAGATGTAGATTACAGCAGGCCAGACAGCGTCCTGAGTCTTCCACCTAATTCTGACGCGCATTTTATCAATACTGACGGATACATGCCGAAAGCTACAAATCTGCTTGTCCCAATTGAACATGAAGCAGAATATTACGACACAGAAGTCAACTATAACTTGTCTTCCGCCCAACCGTGCCATACTTACCCGGGCACTCTACCAGATGCTCAAACAAAAATCGGTAACAGCTTAAATGACGGTTGCCTCGTTTAGTATCATATACTGGTTCACCATCCTTTTTGTCGGGTCCAAAATTCCAAAATTTTGACATGTATATTATTAAGAAATTGCGAAAATTCGAAATATTTTCACCAACACGTAATACCT
Source organism: Sericinus montela (assembly GCA_029286605.1). Taxonomy (NCBI): domain Eukaryota; kingdom Metazoa; phylum Arthropoda; class Insecta; order Lepidoptera; family Papilionidae; genus Sericinus; species Sericinus montela. The sequence continues at coordinate 1,540,193 of JAGSMR010000040.1, forward strand.
TTCATATTCGTTGTTCATTTTTTATCTGTATTATAAATAACATCTGTTGTTTCATTATCTGTTTAAAAAGCACCGTCATATTTGAATTTAATATTAAATACCACATCAGTTGAGGATTGAAGAGCAAGGGATTTATTTCGAAACGTATTGTATGTCTACTGTGTAGAACAACAACATAGAGTTAAATGTGGTGCATGTAACTATATAATGTTATGAATTGCGACTATATAATATTATGAAGTATAATAAGGTTGGTAGCATTTGCCTTTTTAAACAGAGGCAGATGCTACATATAAGTATGATGAGTGTTGAGTATAATTCAAGATAAAACTACTGGAACGTCACATAATAAAATATATTTATTTGTTTTTAATGTCATGTGTTGTAAAATAATAATAACAAATCCTCATACGAACACTCAAATGCAACTGTGAAACAGTTCGTGTAATTGTTTTAATTTTAATTGGTTATCTAACATGAAGTACCGTATTCGTTTTATTTTTAAGTTCTTTAATTTTGCTTTGATCTGTTACAAAATATTTATTTTTAAATTTTAGATCTGATTAATAAGTATATCGATGGTGCAATAGATTAATCGTGAATGAAAAGATGATAAACATGCCACATAACATCCAGTGGGTATTCCTTACCTATGACACCAAATATTATTTAAAAGAATAAATACATCACGTTAATATTTTCTTCCAGTACAATATAAAATAATAAAATACAATTATACCTCCTGTTGAAATTCCGAAGTATATTCTATGTTACAGAAGTATATTCATAAGTATGAGGGTTAATATGCCTCATTTATACATGTTATACATTAAGATAATATAGTTTATAAGGTGCTTTAACTCAGATTAAATCGTGATATGATAATTGTAATATTATTACTTATTTGTTATGAAATTAATTATCTAACTGTAAGTATTTTACACTAAAACAACATTAATTACTTATTATTGGAATGTAGGACACAGAGTGTCGCTTCACAAGCCTTAAATTATAATAAAAAAAAACGGAAGTGCCTCCATTTACGCGTTTTCAAAGCCGTTCTTTTTAAACAAGTTATATTTTTAAAGTATATTGTAAAATATAAAATACTATTAAATGATAAGCTTGTCAAATTCAACTTTAACGAATTCTTAAAGGTGATTTTCAACTAAAACTATGTAAACAATGGTGCTTACATATTATTGCAATTTTGCTAAACAACCGGAGTTGTACTGTTAAGCATGCGATAAAATTAATCAGTTGAAAGTTTCCTTTATAAAATCAACTACATCGTTGGCGAACTCAAAGGTATATATATATATATATATATGTATATATATATATATATATATATATATATATATATATATATATATATATATATATATATATATATATATATATATATATATATATATATATATATATATATATATATATATATATATATATACGTACGTACGTACGTACTTACTAAACGCAGTAAAAATTGTTGTTAGTTAATAATTTTATTGGTCAGTTTTTACTTAAATGATTGTAATAATTGATAATACCTACCACCATATTTTTTACTACCTATGAGTTTCGATGTTTTTTACGATTACAACTCGATTTTTTTTAAACCTATCATCAATAAATTCTGTTCATGAAATAAGATGTGTTCTTCGTTTCTAGAACCATGTGAAATACAGCCTGTATATTTTGTAAGTAGATTTTTGAGAGTGCCTTCCGCGTACCAGTGAACCTAGTCCATATGGCTGCCTTTGTGGTGTTACCTAACGGTGGAAGCGGCCAGTCGCGCAAGCATTTATTTTTATATTGTAATTGTGATAAAAGTAGCGTACTTCAAAAATAAATCGATAAGACGAAGCACAATTAATATTCTCGTTGTTGATTTTCTTGCAATTTCAATTATTTTTTATAATGTTCCAAACATTGTTTGAGGACCATTTTCATAATTTGTAAATATTTTTTATGACAATAGTTTTATGCCATTTTTTTTTATTATTGTATTAAAACTGTTACACTGTGTAATTAATTTTTTACTATTTAATGTTTTTGTTATAACTATTCTTACCGTATACAGTAAGAATAGTCAAAGTTGTGAATGTTTGTATCTTCTTTGTCATCTTACGCATAAGATTAACACAGAATGGTACGGTTATGATGAAGGAACTGCATATTTATATATTTACATCTAATGCCCAAGTAGCGCTTGGTTCTGATAAGCCTCAGATCAAAAATCTTGTTACCATATGTACCGTATATTGGGCTAAAGCTAGCGCTTTTTCTCTTTATTAATGTATTAATTTTATGTCTAAAATCGGGAACTGAGTGGTCTAACCATATCGAAGTTAAGGTGCAGTCAAGTTGCAGTAACTAAGTTTACGGGTCATGAGTACAAAATGGATGGGTATTCAGCACTTGGCAAGAGAGGGGCGCTTAAGCGACGAACAGATCACTGATTGGTTCGTTAATCGAAGTTTATTAATTCGTGTTTCATGTAAACTGAATATTATGCGCAACTACTCTCATCTTGCGCTCAAGACTCACATAATTTTACGTAACATAGCAGTTAACGAATGTTTCACGTATATGCTAGTACTTATGTACTTATAAATGAATGCAGTTTGAAATAATATTTTACTAATGTATTGAATTTATTATTACAGAGTAATGAATAATGTTGTGGTTTATATTATCTTATAATATTTATCGTGTCTAATGTTACGCCTAACGAAATCAGGCGCAAGATTTGTATTATATCTTTTCTATTAATCTAGTTTGTCACAAAATCGTCTCGAGAAAGAGAATTAAAAAGTTGTGAGCAAAGCCTTGAATGGAAGATTAAGAGTGTACGATTAATAAAAACCATAAATAAGTTGTTTTTTTTTTTATCAAATTATATCTATTTATCAAGTTTCCATTTGGCGGCTTAAAATATTATTTAAGAATTGCAGTGTTGTCTCTTTTTTACGTATATCTAAATAAATTAGAATACAAAATTACATAAGTTTCAAAATTAAATATTTTCGAGTGTAAACAATACCTACTTTTAAAATTACAATTGTTACTATAAATTTTATGTAATTTAGATTTCGTAAGTGTTAAACATCACTTGTACCTGCTTCTTCAATATAAATATTTTGACGGTCGAAGCAAAATTACTGTGCTTATCCATTGAAAAATAAATCATATATTGCATAATATATTTTTTATTTCTTTTTATTTTAGTTTTACATACCCAACTCTTTAGGTAGGTCAAAGGGACGTAATTGTCTAGACTAGACCTCTGTCTATCCCTGTATTGGGTATATAAAGCGTGAAGATATTTATATATATATTTTATTATATATATCTCTTTAGCGTTTTATACACATAAGTAAGTCTGAGTTTAAGTTAATCTTATCAGCATACTTACTGACATATCAGACTATAAAAGTCCACTGCAGGTCATAAGCCTCTGCCTTAAGATGGATTTGCTATAATCGACACCCGTGCTGCCAACTTTTTGTTTCGTAGTCAAACCACTTTGCAAAAGTAAATTCAGGGTGCCAGATACTTATTTGAGGGTCGTGGTAGATCTACCAATTTTTTATAGTGGGGTTTGTTGGTGCAACTTGTAAAACTCTATCTCCCACCTCCATGGACGAGTGGCGTAAACACCGGTTTTCGGTCGGGTGAATGTAGAAAAAACATTTTTTCTACATTTTCTCGGGTCTGCGTGTTTGTGGTGCCTTCGTTGTTTCCGATTCCCATATGACAAGTGCATTTTACGTTGGGAAGGGAGCAATGTATGTGATGGTATCCCTGGTGTCCCACTTGGCAAGCGAGTTAGCGATCGGAGTATCAGACCCGTCACCAGTCGCTCTGCTGAATTTTGGTCTAGTATTTTTTTGAGATGGGTATCCCGCAATCTTTCTGTAGCCATTGCCATTAACAAGGCTTTTCCGTCGTATTACGTATCGGTATAAATGGGGGGTAAACAGAGGTTCTGACACTCAAGTTCTTTCGACCCACTTTTCACGGAACCCCTTTTTGGGACAACGTGACAGATGCTGAGCTGAGAGTGTGCGACACGAAATTACGAGCATCAACTTGTTTATAAGTTCTTTGGTTCCATTTTGTTTTCAGGTCGTTTGTGGTAACGAAATTAAATAAAACTCAAAATTATAACGACGATATTATTAATATCACAATAAAAAAAACCTGACAATTTGTTCTAATTGTTATTACTCAGAAGTAACATTTATTATTTTTATTAAAACTGAGCGAGCATTCGTGAAAATAAAATATTTTGAAGACATTTTAAATAGCTCGGATTTCCTAATTAACTAAAAAAATTACAACGAATACTTGAAATAAATGATTGAAATGTAGCTGTCGCCGAATTTTTGAACGAGCCACATTAGACTCATTACTATACATCTTTTAGGAGTATTCTTTCACATATTCTTCTTATGAATGATGGGAACATTCTAAAACTGCAGATTTGACGTGTCATTTTGTAATGCCCGTTTTGTATCCAAATTTGCTACCTGTAAATTCAAGTTTTACAATTATAATTTGTCTTCCTTTTTCTTAAATTATTATGTTCATTATTAACTAAATTAACATTATGCTTATTTTACATCGTTAGTATAAATTCAGTAAAACTGAAAGAACTTCATTACCACTAAAAAAGGTAAAGGTATTAGAATACATTAGGACAATGAGATGAAAGTTAAATTAAAAATTCTAATGGAAAATGTATTGAAACGACTTTAATTTAAAATAGGCGGTAATGTCACTTTTACGAATATTTTACAAATAAAAATAGTAATTCTGTGTTGTAAAAAAGTAATAATGTCTGTTAATTTGTTATACGTTGTCATAACAGTAATTCACAATTCAATATAAATATAAAGATATTTTGTTTACCTTAATTCTTTCAATTTCACTGAGACTGTAGTTTGCCCGTTCAATACATATTATTATATTAAGAGCTGATTTTTAATCATTAGATAAAAGTTACTTATAAGATAAATATATAATACAAACAAAAAAAAATTGAAACTAACTATTTAATGAATAAAAAGTTTAGTTCTAAATATAAATAATATTCTGTCAGGTTACTATTTAGTTCAAAGATAACTTTTACCTCATTGTTGAAAAAATCAGCGTTTAAACATTTTCACAGCGTTTAAACATTTTCATATCTCATATATAGCAATTAGTAATTATAATTTTAAATTTATTATTAAAATTGTATTTAATTAAAATAAGAATTGAGATAATTAAAAAGTGGGCTAAATACTAAGCTCATTAATTCCATGTTTTTAAATAATATGAGGGATATTGTAATAACAACCAAACTTTATGAATGCTAGATTAACTCGAGGCTAAATAAACGATAAACTTTTGAGAAAACTGTTTTTAAACGTGTACAGTATTCATTAGGTTGATTGATTGTTGTACCTTTTAATGTTGTTTTTTCCTCCTTTTGTAATTTATTTTTTATTCCATAGTGTACAATAAAATTATATTTCATTTCATTATCAAAGACTAAATTGCGGCGACTATGTGAGCAAATTGCTTGAAGAGGGGAGGGTTAAGAGAACTCAGATAACTTTGTGCGTGTATGAAGAAAAGTATGAATTTTAAATGAGCGAAAGAGCTATGAAAGGATCCTGACACCCGGCGATCTGTTCTCTCTGGCTACCACTTCTGAGACTATGCGTAAATATATAATAAAACATTAATAATAAATTTCCTTTGCTATATCTTTCTTGTAAGTATAACATAATATTTAAATATAATAAAACACTGTGAAAAGGTTTTTGCAAGCTGCGAAACATATTTATCCCAGAGAAAGCAAATTATTTGTCTCCACCACACGCTTTGGCTAAAATATAAATAATAAGCAATGTAAATATGAAAGCAAGTCTGCTATGTTCTTAAGGAGAGAAATACCTAATGCATATAATTTATTCCTTTATTATGACATTAAAGCCACATACATAATATTCTGATTGTTAGACATAGTAAATATATATGTTGAGGTTTTATATGGTAGCGGTAAACTTATATATGATAGCAATGAGTCCGATGAAAGACATAACGCGCGGACCCCACGACTATCTCTATCCATTCCCTTTTCCCGCCATTTTTTTTACCATAAACTATGTTTTCTTTTTCTCTCCTTAAGACAATTTAATACGCGGAAGCATGTTTTATTCATCAATGTATAATATTTTTATAAAATTTTCGCCCCTATTAGTATGTTACCTATTAGTCAGGCAATTTATCCCATACCTTCAAAATGAGAAGTGGTTTATTACTAGTATAATAACTTTGCAAAAAATGCAAGTGGCATTTTATAAAAAAATCAATACGTAGTATAATTGATGTGTTGGAGTATGAATTCACCACCCCCTTTTTCTCCCCTGGATGTCGCATGAGGATATTAAGGAAAACGCCAGCAGGCATGAGAACAATCTCAAATAATACCAGACCAAAAATGAGAAGATTAATGGTGGGAAACGTCTAAGGTTCGAGTGCGAAAGGAGTTAAAGAGAGAGAGAGGGAGAGAATCTCTCTTTCTTTCTTTCTTTCTCTCTCTCTCTCTCTCCTGTGTTCACCAATTCGGTGGCCAGGTACCTCTATTTGTACCATTATGGTACAGATAGACGTCGTACCGCACTCTGCTTTCGCTTAACCCTTATCCCATTGCTTATGGTGGTCCAAAGATAAACATACCGGATTTAAAGCTTTTGTTGCACCCTTAAGAGAAGCAAAGTTATTACACTCATACCATACAAGAAACATTTTAAGTATATTACTAGCTCTTGCAGCATTATATTATCTAAATAATGGAACCATATTATATGTGTATTAATGGTAAATAAAGATGGTGTTAATAAAGATAAAAATAATATATGAAAGAGGTATGTTAAATACAAAATGAACAGTTTGCGTACGTGTCGGAAGCCAGAGTTAGATAGCTCGCATCTCCGATACACTTCAAACGCTGGTGACAAAAGAAAAAAAATATAATTTATGGTATTATAAAAAAAAATATGTTACAGATTTAAATACGTAGTGAACACAGAATTTTTTCGGAATCAAATGTTCAAATATTAATAGAATTCGATGCCATTCTTTTTTTTTTTCTTACCATTTCGCGCGTTTGGACCAATCTTTCGGCGTCCAATGCAAACATTTGGGATCAATCCGCAAAAGTTTCTTTTCCATTGCCTTCTCGTGTTGCTGTGCAATTTCCTATTTCAATAAAACAAATATCAAATCGGGGGAAAATTACTTTTTTCTTCACATTTCACCAAACAAACGAAAACAATTACCTGATTCACCGATATTATGTATTGCCCTTTGTAATAATTGATTAAATTTAAATTCTGTAATGTACTAATAACGTCCTCTTTTTATACTCGTCAATTCGCAGATTTCACTGAAAAAAAAAGTAACGAGAACTTAAAATTAAGATAAGAAGGTTTATATTATTAGGAGAAAGAATATAGCATATGTGCGTGTGTTAACATATATTGATATTTTTTTAATCTGTTGTGTCCATATATGTAATTTACTAAAATATGTTTTGAACAATCACAAACATTATCCTGTCCCAAACAGATATTGGGAACTGAATAGTGATAACTAGAACTAATAACACAAATGTTTAATAAACATTCACCACACAAATTTTTTCCATGAATGCAGCAGTCGAAATGATATTTATTTATTTATTTATCTTCACGCACAATCCCTGACGGGGTAGCCAGAAAGAACAGATCGCCAAGTGTCACGATTCCTACATACTTCCTTCGCTTCTTTCAGATTCATCATCTTCTTCATACATGCACGTCTAGGTATCCAAATACTCTTGACCCTCCTCTCTTCAAGCAATTTGCTCACATGGTCTTCGAAAGTTAATCTCGGTCTACCTCGACACCTTTTAATATTAACTTTCGCGCTATATATTTTCTTCACCATTCGGTCTTCACTCATTCGCTCAACGTGCCCAAACCATCGAAGCACGCCCTTATCCATTTTTGAGACAAGGTCATCTTTCAAACCTGCCATATTGCGAATCTCTTCGTTTCGCTTTCGGTCGGCCATGGTAAGGCCGCACATTTTACGAAGAGATCGCATCTCCACTGCATTCAACCTGCTTTTATGCTTCTTCTGGCATACCCAGGTTTCGCTGCCATATAACAAAGTCGGTACCAACACTGCGTTATGTATTGCAAGGCGTGCACTTTTCACAACGCCTTGCCTTTTGATTAACGCAGTCAGGGCACCATTGACTTTGTTCCCGGCAGCGACACGCCTGTCCACATCTAAATCACATCTTCCATCCCGGCTAAACGCACTCCCCAAGTATACAATTTCATTCACCTGTTCTAGACATTCCTGATTTACCCAAATTTCGCACTTCGTTCTTTCTTCGTCCCTTTCAAATACCAGAACCTTAGTTTTATTAGCATTCAAACGGAGACCATTAATTTCACATTCTTCTTCATACACGTGACTAATGCCTGCAGTTCTGCCTCTGATGGTGCTATAAGCACTGCATCATCAGCATAAAGCAGACAATTTACTTTTATGTCACCCAATTTCACACCCAAACAGCTATCTTTCAGCTTCTGTAAACAGCTGTCGAGATACAGTATGAATAGCCAGGAAGACATGACACAACCCTGTTTTACGCCCGTTTGGACGCTAAACATGGGTGACAGGTCATGCCCTACCCGCACACAGGCTTTACAGTCACAGTAAAGTGACTGCACAGCCCTTAGCAATCGACCATCCACACCATACCCCGTCAACAGTTCCCACATTTTCTTCCTTACAACCTTATCAAATGCTTTCTCAAGATCCACAAAAGCACAGAAAATCTTCTGGTTAGCAGCCAGAAGCTTCTCCGTGATCATGCGGAGAAAACATTTGATCCGTGCATCCTCTTCCAGATCTAAATCTGCATTGTGCCGCCCATAGAAATCTTTCCGATTTCTCTTGCATCCTACGTGTCAAAACCTTCGAGTAAACTTTACTTGCTAAACTGGTCAAGCTGATCGCCCGATAGCACCCGCAGTCATAATGTGAACCTTTGCCTTTATATAAAGGCACAATGACCGCGGATCGCCAATCATCCGGAACAGCCCCCGTTCGCCAGCACAAATTGCGCAGCAGATGAAAGCTGTCCCAGACGCGTGGCCCACCATACTTGACCATTTCAGCAGTAATTCTGTCTAGTCCCGCAGCCTTACCACATTTCAAACTTCTAATCGCACATTCAATCTCTTTCATACTGATGACCGCAGTGTCATCGAGGTCCGAGTCTGGCGTACCAGTCACGGCGTCACCCCCGGATCCCTCACTAAGATCATCACACGCATACATCTCTCTATAAAATTCGCTCCATCGCTGCAAGACGTCCGATTTTTCTGAGAGGACGTCATTGGTTCCCGAAAGCACTTTATTCATTCTTAAGGCTGTCGCACCACTCCGGGTCCTTCCAACCTCTTTCCAGAAGAGTTTGGAGTTCTCCTTGAAGTTGTGCGACAACCTTTCGTCCGCTTCCATTCTACTCCTTTCACGCACTTCCTCAATCAATGCTTTCGTGTGAACTTTCTGGAGCTTATATCTTTCTTTCCTCTTCTCTCTCATATCCTTATCATTACTAGAGGCCAAGTAGTCTAACCATGCTTTCTTCTTCTTATTTACAGCTTCTTTCACTTCGTCATTCCACCATGCATCACACTTTTTACTACTACCTCTTTTCACAGTTCCACACACGTCTTCCGCTGCACTAACCATTCCATCTCTAAGGCTCTGCCATATTTCTTCCACACATTCTTTCCTAACACCAATGCTGTCCAGCTTTTCGGCTACCCTTACTTGATATTTATTCCTAGTGTCCGCTTCCTGAAGCTTCCAGCTTCGGATGCTACCGACCGACTGTGGTTCTGGTATCGCCGTCCGGTGGCGCCAACCCGCGAACAGACCCTAAATCTAGTAATCACTAGGTAGTGATCCGTTCCCAGGTCAGCACCTCGGAACACCCGCGTATCCATCACCTGTTTTCGCAGTCGGTCATCCACCAGGAATAAATCGATCATACTTCTCTCATTCTCTCTTGTTCTAGTATACATATGGATTTTCTTGTGACTAAACATAGTGTTTGTCACAAGAAGACCCTTTTCCTTGCATACAGCCAGTATAAGCTTGCCAGCATCGTTAACCCTTTTATCGCCAAACATTCCAAGCACCGACTCGTACCCTGGCCGAGCGGTACCAACCCATCCATTCAAATCACCACATACAATTCTTTCGTTTCCTCTAACCAAGTCTAGAACTTCTCTTACATTCTACCAAAACTGCTCCAGCTCAGCTCTGGACGACGAAGCTACCGGCGCATAAACAGCCCTAAGGAGTAACTTCGTCAGTCCCAATTTAAAGCGAACCCAGAGGAGTCTCGAGTTCACAACTATATTCAGTCATAACATCGACCAACCGATACGACAGCAGCAACCCCACTCCCTGGCAGGCGCTCTCGCTTTCCGGGACTCCGGACCATAGAGCTAACGCCCCGCCAGGGAGCTCTTCAGTACCGCTGCCCTTCCGCTTGGTCTCCGACAAACACACGACATCTAATTCTCTTTCTTTCATTATTTCAATCAACTCATTCGTCTTATCTCTCATGCCTCCTCTAACATTCCACGTGCCAACTCTGCACTCCGTCCTCCACCTTCCGCCGTGTCGGGCTGTGCGTGACGGGTGGCGGTCCCCATCGCCGCTTTGCGCGCTGCATTTCACACCAACGGGGATGAACTGGTGTGCGTCGCCTTGGGGGGACGCCCTAACCCTCGTTGGCATGGGTGCGCAGCTGTGTAGAATTGCAGCCCTGAAAAGGGCTGGCAGTGGTCGCGACGAGCACGCTTCTACAATGACCCCCAGTCGAAATGATGTATTTTTTTTTTAAAAAAAAGGTAAAATAATTAAATCTAAATATTAAATACAAATATATAGAATATAATTAAAAACTTGCGAAGATTAATATGTATATGAATATATATATAAATATATATATATATATATATATATATATATATATATATATATATATATATATATATATATATATATATATATATATATATATATATATATATATATATATATATATATATATATATTCATTATATACATCACGCAAAGTAAACGCTACTGTCCGTTATCGCCCTGCTTAAATTTGGTCACGACAGCCGAGTGGTTGAGTGATAGGAGAGAGTTCGATGCCCTAGGCTCGTACGAATTGGATTCTTCAAAAACAACTTATGTACGATTTAAATCGTTGGCTTAGACATAACGTCGGCGACGGGCTCACCACCTGTCACGTTGTCTCAAAAAATCTTCGGTGGAAGGTGGCTCGAAAGGACTTAATTGTCTACACCTCTTTCTATCCCTGTATTGGGAATGGCGGAAAGATATATTTTTTAATTTTAATTATGGTCTGGTAAATTTATAGTTATACCCGCCACCAACCGGTAGCCATTGACGAAGCTTTTCCACTAGTCGCCTCTTAAGACAAGTGAGAGAGAGAGAGAGTGGTATCACTCTCTTCCAATACCGCACGATACAATGGAACCTTACTTGATGGTGATGATTGGTTTCTCATTGTCGCCAACAGGTTTCACCGTCATTAATATATCCAGTATGGTCTGCGCCCAGTAACTTCTGTACGACAGCAATCCGAGGTCCGACAACGGTTTCTCCGGAGATCCTGTCTTTCCTTCGAATTTCGATAATTCATAACCTGAAACGGAAAAGAAATAAAAATAAATGCTATGTTTTCGATCTCAGTTGTCTACATATTTGCAATAATAAACCTTATAAATAATTCAATAAGAGTGAAACCGGTTAGATATTGCAATTGAAATAAATAAATAGTTGAATGAATAAAACTGAACTGGAATTTATATAAAGACTAGTTGCCCCCCGCGGCTTTGCCGGCAGTTTCACACTTAACGCGGAACCATAATTATGTATCTATCATAAAAGTAGCCTTTGTTACTCCTTATAACATTAGCTATCTGTCAGTGAAAGTCCTTTTAAAATCAGTCCAGTCGTTTTAGAGATAATTCGGAACAAACAGACAGACAAAAATTGTAAAAAAATGTTATTTTGGTGTATATACCGTATATAATCATATACATGTAGTAAAAAAAAACAGTTATTTCAATATTACAAATCACAATCGTAAATAAATAATAAATATCTTCACGCAATTCCCAATACAACATACAGTAGACAGAGGTCAAGTCTAGACAATTAAGTCCCTTTGACCCACCTTCCACCGAAGATATTTTCGGGACAACGTGACAGGTGGTGAGTCCGTCTCCGTCTTTATGTCCAAGCCAACGATGTAATTCGTACATAAGTTTTTGAAAAACTCATTGGTACTGCAACCTGGGGATCGGACTCGGGTCTCTTGACTCGAAATTCCGACCACCCAACCACTCGGCTATCGTGACTTATTACATATAAAAGGACACTCCAATTTTATTTATATTCAAGAGACCACACTCGTGAATATTCAATACCTGAAAAAGGAACTTTAATATTGTCTTACATAAGGGAGGGTTTGCCATAATCGCCAATCTTGGTAAGTGAATATGCGATTGAGTTACCAGACACTCTGTACTTTAGACGCTGCAAATTTTTGGTCTGGTACATTTCGAGATGGTCATCCCATTTAGTAGTCAACGCCATATCGATGCTTTTTAGTTTTTTAGGCTCTTAGTCGCCTCTTACGACACTCGCGGGAAGAAAAAAGGGTTTGGTAGTTAACTAAAAATTTAAATTAATTAATTTATTTATTAGATTTACAAAAAGTGACAGCAGTTTGGGTCAATAGGCCCGAGTTTGATCCATATCCATGTTGCAGGTACCTTTTTTCAAAAGTTATAACATATTAAGTATATTATACATACTACATATTATAATTTGTAATTAATAAAATGTAAAAATACAAATTTCCTGCTAATTAATAATTAAAAAACTGCTATCACATTTTTTTCTAACAAAAATATAGTCAGAGAAATTTGGGTTACCAAAACTGTTAAACCAGAACTGTTCAGGCAACTGAAGATTATAATGGTAATAAGAATCTCATACCTATATAACATACAATAGATAAACCCTGGATACAACCCTTTTTGGGTAGTCATGTAAAATAGAAAAATGATGTATCCAGGGACACATAGCACAGAGGCAACATAGCTTGCATATAATATATATTAGTACAAACTAGAAATATTAAATAGAAAATTAAATTACTATCCCACCTGATATAAGAAATTAAAAATTAAAATTAAAAGTTGTTATTGAAAACATTACTTCGCAACCCTCCGCATGAAAATATAAAAAGGTATATGTTGACCGCAGACCGTAGAGTCTGCGGTCGCTCATCGTAGAGTCTACTCGCTTGAGGATGCCTTGTTTTGAGGCGAAACACGTGTCGCGTTTTCGGTGGTGGTATATGTTACCTGGTTTGAATGTAGTGGTGGTGGTGCATTCAGTGGAATTAGTGCATGCATCTGTGGGAGGGAGGGTGGTGCTCTTCTTCTCTTCGGACCAGGTAACATATACCTTTTTATATTTTCATGCGGAGGGTTGCGAAGTAATTTTTTCAATAACAACTTTACAATGAATTTCCGCAAAGTAACGCCTGAGTCAATTAACTAAATTAAAATTAAAATGTACATAGAAAAGAACTTTTCGTGAAAGTGTTTTACCAAAAGTACTTACTAAATTCTATAAGTAATTTTCCATATCCCTTTCTTTGGTATGGAGGTAATGTTAAAATACATGCTACATTGTAGTCTTCCGTGCTCTCTTTCTCCTTTGAAAAATATCCGACAATATGAAAACCTGTAAATATTGACAAGGAAATATGGATAAATGCCTGAAAACATACATAAAGTTAATGTGTGGCCATGCTTAAAATTGTAACTTTAAGGGAAATTCATCAATCATCGCAAATTTGGGAAATCTGCAATTCTTTTTAACCAACTTCAATGAAATTGGAGGTTCTCAATTAGGTTGTAAGGTCCATCTTTTGTTATTGTGTGGTTCCTAACAAATATAACTTAAAATCAATCTTTTTCTAAATTTCCTCGAGTTTGGGTGTTTGTGGTACCTTCTTTGTTTCTTATTACATAATACAAGGGCTACTTACTTTGGGATCATAGCAATAACTCTGATGTTGTCCCTATCTATGTAATCTTATCATCATCACGCTAAACAAGTGTGTAGATTGGCATACACTCACTTACGAGAGGGGCCTGTTTTGCAATTTGACTTTGACAGGTCGCTATGTTAATATGTATTTGATGCCTATCCAATCAACTATTAAATTGTATCTGTAATTGAACTTTTATTTTTCATTTATGTTGTATTTAAGTTTAACACACACAAATACACAACATACTTTTTGTTTAAGGGTACTCATACCCATCAATATTTGTCCACGATGTTTATTTTTTTGGGTTGCCTGGAAGAGATAGCTGCCTATAAGGCGTAAGTAAGACCTTTTGATTTAACTTTTGTCTCTGAGGGTGACAGTATTTTATTGTATAGTAAATGATTGATGTCTCAATTACCTCTTGCGTCAAACTCCGTCATAACGTAAAACAAAAATGGATCCGTATCGTAATACAAAGTCTTGTGGTCTAAGAACAGCTTCGCCAATAAGCAGAGGTTCTGGGCGTAGCATTTGTTCTTTCGGCCGTCGATTTCGAAGAATGAAATGCTGCCTTTTCTATAAATTTCGTTGCCCGGGGGATGTTTCAACTTACATTTTATCTAAAATCAAACATCATAATTATAATTTTACAACATCAAATCCAATAAGACGTTTATTTTTACAAATACAAAATAAAAGTAGATATAGATAATAAAAGTAGATAAAGATAATAAAAGTAGATATAGACAATAAAAGTAGATATAGATAATAGAAGTGGATATAGAAAGGAAGTAGAAAATAGAAAGCAATGGGATCAATAGCCTAATGACTTTAGGTGCGGAATGCAAAACATAACGGTGCAGTAAAAAAAGTATTTCGTGTGTACGTTTATAGTTTTGTATCTGTAACCTATAGCTGCTACATAATCTAACATATATGCATGCTATGAGTGTTTTAATATCCTAATCCTAAAAAAAAATAATCTAAAAAGCGTCAATAGTCTAATGGTTTAGGGTGCGGACTGCGAAACATAAGGTCGCAGGTTCGGATCCGCTATCCGATTATTGTCATGAACAAGTCCAGACAAACATTTCAGCCTAATTGGAGTCGTTTAAAGGAATACTAGAAATGTTTTTAAGCACTGCCATTCTTTTAAAGAGTTATTTGAGGGAAAAGTAATATTCATTGTTTGCATTTTGTATATGCAATGGGTTCACTTTGTTTTGCTTCTTTAACTTTTCTTTTTATTTTAAAAATGGTAGTCAATTCTAACTTATTCTAATGTTAATCTAGGTTACTGCTGGAATCGTATCGATCGTTTTTAAACGGTTTATTATTATGTATTAATAATGTCAAGTCACTGTAATGTTAAAGACATCTGTAAATCTTTTTCGAATGTGTTGGTTGCAAAATGTCAGTGACTTAACCTTTGATGGAGTGTATGTTTGTTTTGGCCATGCGGGGTTCCATTCTCCACCCCATTCTCCCCTTGGGAAAGAATGGAAAAATCCATCTCGAAAAATACCAACCCAAAGTAAAAGCGGATTAGTAACTACTTCTTGATAAGACTTTCTAAAAAAATCAATAAAGAGTATCAGAGATGGGCAAAAAACATTAAACATGTAAATACTTACTAAATGCCTTTCGAGGCACTTTTTACTTTTTCTGTACTTCAAACAGAATTCACATATGTAGATACAGGGTAAATTAACCATTTCCTGAAACAGAATTATGAATTATTATTTATAATTTATACTTTTCAAAAAGTAATGATAGCCGAGTGGTTCAGTGATTGGAATTCGTGTCAAGAGACCTGAATTCGATCCCCATGTGACAGGTTCGCATCAACGAATTTATTTCAAAAACTTATGTATGATTTATGTCGTTGCCTTGGACATAAAGACGCCGACGGGCTCACCACTTGCCACGTTGTCCCAAAAATGTCTTCTGTGGAAGGTGGGTCGAAAGCACTTAATTGCTTAGATGTCTGTCTACCACTGTATTGGGATTATTTTCGCAATTCACCACGAAGGCTTAAGTTTGTCATGATGCATTATTGTTATTTAATAACAGAGAAATTAAAAAAAATCCAACCACAACTAATCTTAAATATTTTAAATATCCCATTTACTCAATAACCGGAACAGTACCTGCGGATAGGGCGCAAAGTACCACGGCCGTATCCGGTGCCGGCCCAGCTCGATCATCTCGATGTTCTTCATGCGCGTGACGAGGTCGTCGTGTCCGTGCGCCACCAGGCTGCCGGACTGCCGCGGCCGCGCCGTCGGGGTCGCCGTGCCGCTCGCGGCAGCCTCGCCGCCGTCCAGTGAGTCCTGAGACGGGGGCTCCTGCAACATGTATTTTTTATTTTTTTATATAGAAGAAGGAGGCTAACGAGCAGGTGGCTCACGTGATGGTAAGTGATTACCGCCGCCCATGAACACCCGCAATACCAGAGGCATAGCAGATGCGTTGCCGCCCTTAGAGTGCCCTCCCCCCCACCCCTCCAGAATTGGATGGAGGGGGTGTGTGGGCCACCGGTTACCTGCACTCACCAGACGAAACGCAGAAGTTTGTTAGACTTGTACTTCACGCCGGTATTCTGTGAGGTCGTGGTACTTCCCCGGTCGAGCCGGCCCATTCATGCAACAACAAAAGCTGATGCGCGCTCTACCACTGTCTTCGGCAATACCGACGTGAAGTAGATGGATCGTATGCCTCGGCATTTTGTCCGGTGACAGAGATATCCGGAGGCCCAAACTAAGGGCAAGTGGGATAAGCCCTCATTTCACTCTTTTCCATCTTCTTTCCCAATTTTGACTTACTGCGTGGTCGAGCGGCGCAAACACCGGTTTTCAGGATGTCGCCAAATCTGAGGTCCTGGATTCGATTCCCGGTCGGGTCAATATAGAAAACACTTTCTACATTTCGGGTGTGGGTGTTTATGGTACCTTCTTTGTTTCGGATTCCATAATACTAGTGCTTCAGCTGGTACTTTGGGATCAGAGCAATGTATGTGATGTTGTCCCTCTTTGGGGTCAGAGCAATGTATGTCCCTATCTATCTATCTATCTATGTAATTACTTTATGTAATTACTTTATGTAATTACTTTATGTAATTACTTTATGTAATTACTTTATGTAATTACTTTTTAAGAAGATATCTTTAGCAACAATTCATCATCATTGATCAACCCAAAGATCATTTAAAACCAGTTTTACTATGAACTCCTAGTAGACACACTGCTGCTCTACAAACTAAAATAACACTAAACAGTATCTATTAAAAGTGATATTTTACACAAAAATATTAACCAATTTTGGTGTAAATTTTGGTGTAAAAATTCAAAGCATTAACAATGTTTTCCCATACCTCACTCTCAAGGGAGTTGGCTTTACGTTTCCTATTCATCTTCTTTTGAAGAGCTGCAGCCAGAACTGCACCCCCATTCACCAGGGCATTTGATTCTGTCACGAGCGTGGGACTGGCCGGCCGCGATACCAAAGATCGTGGTTCAACTGTGATGGCTGAAAATAAATTCCCTTGTTTTAAAAAAAACCTATCTATGGTTCCAAAAATGGGAACTTTGAGGCCTTGAAATAAAAAAAATAATTGAGGTATACTGCCCTATTGCAGGTTAAACTTCAATTATAATTGAGCGTACATCCACGAAATAAAATATAATAATAATGATCTTCAATTATGATATATAATAATAATAATAAATAAATATCTTCACGCAATTCCCAATACAGGGGTAGACAGAGGTCTAGTCTAGACAATTAAGTCCCTTTGACCCACCTTCCACCGAAGATATTTTCGGGACAACGTGACAGGTGGTGAGCCCGTCTTTATGTCCAAGCCAACAATATAATTCGTACATAAGTTTTTGAAAAACCCATTGGTACGACCCTGCCACATGGGGATCGAACTGGGGTCTCGTGACTCAGAATTCCGACCACCCAACAACTCGACTATCGTGACTTTTATAATATTAAGTATGATAAAAATTTCAAATATAAGAATAAAAAATTATAACATGCACAAAGATAGGGACAACATCACATACATTCTGTCTGAATGTTTGTGATTGAAATCTGAATTCTTGTTTAATTATTGTTGTATTCTGGACAACCTCCGTGCACATTGGTTATTTAGATTATATATATATATATATATATATATATATATATATATATATATATATATATATATATATATATATATATATATATATATATATATATATATATATATATATATATATATATATATATATATATATATATATATATATATATATATATATATATATATATATATATATATATATATATATATATATATATATATATATATATATATATTATATTTACATTATATAAAAAACTTCACAGAATGCAATGATTGATGTCTGTGATGATAAATTTCAGTTAAATTTTTTAAAAACTGTAGACGTAAGGTAAGGAATACTCAATATTATATTAACATTTAAAAATGTGAAGAGGTTTGTAAGAATCATAGAGCATGTCATAGACTTGGCAATGTATATCACATTTTAGTGCTTGGCGCTTACCGAATCTTTACTAATATATACTAAGCATTCAGTCAACTCCTATGGGACAAAAAAATGCAAAAGAGGTACATACATGGTGGTGAGGTACATACTTTTGTAACACTCATTTGCATCTTCATTTTCTTATAGTACTAAGAAATGGTAGAAAAAAGTATATTACATTTCAAGTAGTTCTGATTGTTATTGTTTATACCAATAAAATTTTAATAATTTGCATTGTGTAATACTAGCAACTGCGTTATAAAAATGTATTTGCTATTTTTTAAAGTTGTTAAAAGTAGATAAATGAGGCATACCATGTGTGTATTTTGGTGCAGAGCCATTGAGTACATTTGTATTGTTGATTTTTTCAGGTAATTTAGGCTGCAACTGTTGTTTTGCACTAGAGTCTCTATGGTTGATAAGAGACTTCGGTGGTTCATTACAAACATTATCATCTGCCGAAAAAAAGAAAACAAGGAAATTAATTTTAATACAGAATGGATGCAATATTATTTGTACTTGATGGAGTAATGGTTTACTGGTGAAGACATTAGGACTTATAGTGAAAGTTTGTTGATATTTTGAAATAGAAATTGGAATAGATTACCTATTCTGAGTAATAGTGAATGGCACTAACATTCACTATTACTCAGAAATAGTGAAACAGATTCTAGGAAGGATTATTATTTAACAAAGCATCTGCTCAAAAATTCATACAAAACGCAAGCAGCATTTATAATAGCATGCTAGATTCCATAAGATGGGCAGCATCATGTTTTGTTTAAATGAGTGTTTGTTTAAACGAGTGTTTGTTTAAATGGTAGCTTTTGACATAATGTGAATCATGTTAGCCATTTGAAACCTAAATATTATGCTCCAATTAGTGGCAGAATTCTTCTAAGAGAGGCCACATAATAAAGAAAGAAAGAAGATGCTCTGATTAGACATATTTTTAGTTCTCCTAACTGGGTAGGTAGTTATACTTTGTCTGTATAACAAAATGTATTGTGCTTATAAACTACAGGTATATTTCTTTTCTGCCAAGAGTTGTCAAGGTTACTATAGCGCCCCTATTCCTCTCGGCCATGCAAACAGTATTGCAACAATTCCTGTATCAGACTCTGTTCTATTAGTTGATTTTCTATTACATATCTTCCATAATATACCGAAGATATGTGAAAGCTATAAAGAAATACCTTGTGTGGTGTCGGCGTAAGATTTCACGACCCGGCGTATTTCCGTGGTGCTACAAATTGGGAGTAAGGCACAACCAACTCAAAAACACCAGGCCAATATTATGTTACTGTGATCGCCCATTCACTTGCCATATGTAGCGATAACAGTTCAAGTTCTTTTGAAAAACAAAAAACCTATTATAAGTAGCCTTTTCGAATTAGATGTAAGTTGAACACCATATGTTAAAAAAAATCATATGTGTGAATTCTATGCTCAATTTGTCACATAAATTCAATCAAACTTAAATTTAAAATTAATGTCATTGCATTACAACCATCCTGTATAAGCATACAACAAAATGCAAAATAATCATTTGATTCCAATCTATTATAACACATGCATAAAACATACATGTAAAAAGCTAATAAAATCTAAGAAATTCAGAAAAAAATGCAAGTCCCTCTGAATCCATAATTATGCAACTAAAATAGCTAAAACACACATACTAATAAATTGAGGCATTATGCCACCTCCTGATCCAATATGAGTTTTCTTAGGTGTGGTGGTGCCACCGGATGGTGCGCCATCTCTTCTTGGAAATTGAACTTTTCGTGTATCCAGCCATGACTCTCCAACCCATTCGTCCAAGCGTTTATTAACTAGAATGAAAAGGATAATAAGTTAAATTTACAGGTGTCAACAGAAATTTTATTAGTTGACTAACTTTCACAAGCACCAATGTCATTTTAACTTGATCTGTTAACTATATAGTGATTTACAATAAAGAGAGCTCAAACTTGTATAACAAACTAATTAGTTTAGTGTTTTTACTTCTTCTTGAAGCAGTTTTTGTTGGACATTTTACTGTTTCATACAAAAAAATCTTCTGAATAATTTTTACATTATACAAACAGACTAGTGATCTTTATTTTGTATGAGCTGATAGGTACATTGCTCCATCCATTTTGAGTCAATTTTAGTCTAATATAGTATAAGAAACGAAGATCAGCAAATAAAGAGAAATAAAGATCATTGTCCTGAAGTGGAAATGGGCCAGCCACATAGCTAGAAGAACTGACAACCATTGGGAATAAAAGGTACAGAGAGTTCAACTCTCTGCAACCTACATAAGGTAGCAGAGAGTTGATTGATGCAGGTGGCTGAGGACCATTCTTTGTGGCAAATTCTAAGGGAGGCCTATGTTTAACAGTGGACTCTTGATAAGCTGTAAAAAAAAGAAAAAGAAGAAGTATCAATTTTATCATACATAATCAGTATGTTATTAACCAAGCAATCAAGTTGTGTGTACTTGTATTATTATCATCACTATTTTATAATTTTTATAGTCTTTCATCAAGTTAAATACTAATATTACAATACTTTTTCTTATAAAATTTTCATTTCTTTCGACCTAGAATATCCTGGTATAATATTGTCCTACAAGTGCTTGATGCACTTTTCCCTGATTATCTTTCTTTTTTTTTATAATAAAAATTAAAATTATGTTAATATATTATTTTAATGTCATCCTTTTAGGTACTGTAAAGTGCATCATAAATTTTTGCATAATACTAATAAGTATATGCAGTACATGTTTCAACATTGCAGTACATGTTAATACTGCAATATTGAGATCATTGCAGTACTAACGTGAATAAATATGTGAGACAAACTGATTACATTTGATTATGCTTATAAACATTGAGTTGATAGCGTTTGGTCAAATCACTTATAGCCGGTAGTTCATTTCAACAACAGCGGTACAAAATTCTCCAAGAGTTATCATACACATAGATGAACAAAATTCATAATTGGAATTTATTCTACTTGTTTAAACTTCTCCTTCGTTTTTTAATCAATGTTTTTGCAGACAACACCAATGTGTATACAAACAATATAAGGAGTTCAATACTTACAGTCTACATAATGAACATAGTAGCCTCTTTGCCCTCTTATTTCTTTTATACTAATAATTTCAGCAAGTGGCCAATCATCACCACCTTGCATACGAACTGGCAACCTACAGCCTTCCACCAATGCTGACTGAAAGAACACAATAATATTATTATTTTTTTATAGAGTGAACTATAATTCCTATATCTAGTAATAAATTTAATATTACCGTTGAATCGCAAAATGTTGTAATTTCGTCTTCATTTTCGTTCATTTTAAGAAAAATACACTCCGAATAAATACATGCAAACACAAAAATGTCAAACAAATTACTGTCAATCAATGTCATTCTCAACCCAAACGCCAATGTCACATTTACAATTTTTTTATAATGGCAACAGTTTTAACTTTTTGCCATATTCAGAATGACATTTAAATAAATAATAATATAGTAAAAATAAATAAAATATCTTCACGCAATTCCCAATACAGGAGTAGGCAGAGCTCTAGTCTAGACAAGTCCCTTTGACCCACCGTCCACCGAAGATATTTTCGGAACAACGTGACAGGTGGTGTGCCCGTTGCCGCCTTTATGGTATGGTAATGATTTACATCGTTGGCATAGCCATAGAGTTGACATGGCATGACAGGTGAAAAGTGGGCTGAAAGGACTTAGTCGTCCAGACCTTTATCTACCACAGTATTGGGAATGCCGTGAAGATATTTTTATTTATTAAAAAAGAAAACTACATGTCTGTGAAATGTTAAATTGTAATTCCACAGACGCAAGGGGCCCTTTGAAAGCAATGCCTATTTGAAAGTTAGAGGTTTTGCAACCCTTGAGATATTACTAGTCAAGTATCAGGTTGTTACTGCCAAGCGTTACAAGGCGCAGGCTTGTATAAGACATATTTGCCTTAGGTATTTGTTTACAACGTTCGTTTGATATCAGACATCAATGGTGTATACCGTCGACGGTACGATCATACGTATTGTTTATCCCTAAAAATAATGCAATATATACACTAGAATATTATTTAAAAATATTATCAGATATGAATGATATTTAAAACTCTTTGAAACACATTAATAATGCAATGGACCGATAGTTCAATCAGGCTTGATCAAAAACAATCGTGAACATTATCAGTCGCAAGGCGTTACTCTCTTAGGCGAGCTAAGGCGCAGTGTTTACTGTGTCACGTTACCTTTCGTACGTGAATACTAAAATTAAAACAACACTATAAAGTATACGACTATTATGTAATTTTTAGATATATCATTAATATTATCTTATCCTTAAATAGTTTATTGCGCCTACTTTTTCTTAATAAAATTACAAATGTTACATGTGTTTGCTTGTGCTTTCATAAATATTTATTTACAAAATAAATTATGTTAATATTTACAACACTTATTAACTAAAAACTATTATAATCGTAGAGCCCTACTCCTCGTGGAATGGTACCAAGAACGCTGGCTGCATTTCCACGTTGAATGGCTAGACTTAACCGATGGCTTGTGCTTGTATTATACTAAGTAGGGATATTGAGGAAGGTGCTCTAGGGTTAAAATTTTACAGCCTCTTATACGGCGATTGGTTATTTTACTACATACTACTTTTATACCGTTTTTTATATTTTCTCTGTTCTCGTTCTTCTACGGAACGATTTCTCAAAGAAATTTGGTTAGTAGTAAGATTACCTTGACAAACTTTTTTTGCTCACATATTTTTATTTTGTTGTCATTTTCTTTGTTCTAATACGTTGTAGAGATACCTAGACTACATGATAGTTTTACCTAATGAGATGAATTTATTGATAAGTGTACTGAATTTATGCATGTGTATTAATTTTATGAAAATGACATTAACACATTTAAATTTAAATCGCCAAATTTAGTTTTAACAAGTATAAAACAATTATTATAAATGGTGCTCGTTTCAGGTTTTACCGGACACCTTTTTCATTTCATACTCTTAGGTTTCTCATTATATGTTCTTTACGAATAGTTTGGACGTATCTAAAAGAACCTTGGCAACACTAAATTTTGTTTCTAACCTTAAAGTAGGAAGAGGCAGCGATAATTTAAATTATTCACTAATATTGTCTGAAATAAACTTGTGTTGCAGTAGCTTCCTAAAATGACGACACCTGTGGAAATGAGTGAAGCCGACCAGATAAAAACGGTATAATTGCCAAATAATTTTAGAATCTGGATCCTCTTCGTTTTAATACAAGTATTTTAATTCATATATTACTATTTTCAGTTCAAAGATTTTCTCGTGCAGTACAATAAATTGTCTGAATTATGTTTTAATGATTGCGTACACGATTTCACTTCAAGAACTCTAAGAAAAACAGAGGTAATACGTTTGAGACGTTTTTATTATATATTATTTACTAAATGTTATCAAAAGACAAAATAAATAACTTTCGTATTAAATAAACAAAAATTAAAGTAATTCGTTTACTGCTTTCCTGTTTTGGTGACTGAAATGTCCTTTTAATATTGCTAGATATATATTTTAGAAATAAGATTTTCAATTTTATTATCATACTAAAATAGATATTTTTTCTTATAATCTGTGAAAGAATTTTGTTGTAAGATGTCTGTTTTGTTGGAACTATAAATAATTATGTGTTTCCTTCAAAATGTTTTGTAATAGATTTTGTATTTTCAAATAAATAAGTTAATATTAATATTCATTTGTAGGGATCTTTCATATTTGTATGAAGTATGGTTTTTAATTACATTAACAAAATACATAATACAGTTGACCCCCAAGGTCAATTATTTGTACTTTCCACTGTCAAAAGTTCTTACATCTTATTCATACACAAATCAAAATATTAGGAGTATACATCATAACATGCCATTGTTGTTGACATTATTAACTAGAAGTAGTACTACTTTCGATATAATTATCCTAACAGAATGCTGGCTCCTCCATTCGCCTTATATTCTGAACTTAGATGGCTATAGCTTCTATTGCACAATTAATAATAGCTCACAAAATGAAGGTCATTTATCATAAATGTAATCTAAAAATAAGTGTTGATGAACCCGAATTCTTAGATGCCAAATGTCTCCGTCTATTTTTTGATTCAAAGACTGCAATTATAGCTTTATATCGCCCACCCTCGTACCATAACGTAGACAGATTTATAACATCTCTAAACCAATGTCTAAAACAATGTGCCACATTCGATAATATAGTTCTTGCTGGTGATATTAATATTGATATATCGGTAGACAGTAAAGATAGTTGTTGTCACACTTACCTCAATTTATTGGTTTCACACGGTCTCCTCTCTGCACATAATCTACCTACACACTCTTTAACATGTCTTGATCATGTGATGCTTAAAAACAAAGGCAAAGCCATTTGCTATGTTATTAGCACTACTATAACAGATCTTTTTTTTTAATTTCAGGAAAAATGCACGCTAAATTGTATGGATAAATATTTAAGGATGAATCAAAGAGTATCTCAAAGGTTCCATGAATTCCAGATGATTGCTAATGAGAATATGTTAGCGTTAGCTCAGAAGTCTGGGAATCCTAGTTAATTTTTTCAAGTGTGTAACTATAATTATTTAGGTTTTAATTTCGAATTTTAATGAATATAGTGTTGTTGAATAAAACTCGTGTTTCAAGTTATTTTACTGTGATATTTTACAATGTTGGTGTTCATATTTCAGTTTATCACATGTTATAAATTTAAATATTGTTTAGGGAATAAACTTATTCCTAGTAGTATTCATACTTTACTTACTTTATGGCTTTAAGTCTTCTGCAAGAGTTAAGCTGTTCTCATGAGGAAGTATATGCAGTCCCAGATACCTTGCGCCTTAGACTGCTATGTGTGTCATCAATTGGCTTAATTTGTTTATGTGGTATTTTTTCTGTTTTGCTTGATATCTTCCCCGCTATTAGACATTGCCATTTTTGAGGGGTTTTCCCATAGTTGTCTCTTACAATACCCATGAAAAAGATGTATTGATAAATGTTTATACTTATCCAACAGAACAAATTACTATTATTTTGTTTTGTTACCATTCTGTAAAAACTAAGGCAGTGTCATCAGTATACGATATTATATGTCCATTATCAATTTTTAAATTACATAGACCATTCATATATATCAAAAATAATGTTGGTCCTAACACACTTCCCTGAGGAACGCCGTGGGGTACTTGAAGGTCTTTACTTATATATTCCCCGATTTTCACCCTTTGCGTGCAATTACTTAAATAATCTTTTAAAAGTTTAAGTTTGGTTCCTCTTACTCCTATCCTTTCTAGTTTTTGTACAAGAGTGGGGACAGAGACGGTGTTAAATGCCTTTTTTAAATCTAAAAACACTATTAAACATTTTTTTCGTCGATCTAATTGGTCAACAATTTTTGTAGTCATATCTAAAATAGCATCTTGCGTACATTTTCCTTTTCTAAACCCATATTGATTTTTTGATAAAATGTTATTAAACTCTAGATATTGCATTAGACGCT
This sequence comes from Sericinus montela, assembly GCA_029286605.1. NCBI lineage: Eukaryota > Metazoa > Arthropoda > Insecta > Lepidoptera > Papilionidae > Sericinus > Sericinus montela. Next base: position 1,566,579 of record JAGSMR010000040.1, read on the forward strand.
TATTTGTCAGTTTTTCTAGGATGTTAGAGATCGCAGACAAAACTGATATCGGTCTATAATTGTTGACATCGCCTCCTTCCCCACCCTTAAACACGGGAGTAATGATTGACATTTTTAATGCGTCTGGAAAGATACCTTTTGAGAAACAGAGATAAGCCAGGTGGCAAATAATAGGGGTAATTAGATCTTGTAATTGACAGGTGGTGAGCCCATCGCCGCCTTTATGTCCAAGCCAACGATATTCGTACATAAGTTTTTGAAAAACTCATTGGTACGAGCCTACCAACTGGGGATCGAACTCGGGTCTATTGACTCGAAATTCCGACCACCCAACCACTCGGCTATCGTGACTTCTACTTCTATATATATATATATATATATATATATATATATATATATATATATATATATATATATATATATATATATATATATATATATATATATATATATATATATATATATATATATATATATATATATATATATATATATATATATATATATATATATATATATATATATATATATATATATATACATATATATATATATACATACATACATACATACATACATACATACATACATACATACATACATACATACATACATACATACATACATACATACATACATACATACATACATACATACATACATACATACATACATACATACATACATACATACATACATACATACATACATACATACATACATACATACATACATACATACATACATACATACATACATACATACATACATACATACATACATACATACATACATACATACATACATACATACATACATACATACATACATACATACATACATACATACATACATACATACATACATACATACATACATACATACATACATACATACATACATACATACATACATACATACATACATACATACATATATATATATATATTAATGAACTCAGTTGACCTGTACAGGACTAGCGTGGCGAACGTAATCCTGCTTTCATCTCTATAGTCATATTTGAAAATCTGACCGCCATTGGGCATTTCGGACTGCCAATTCGACTTCATAAGCTAATGCTGTTAAATAAAGGTTGTGAAAATAAAGAAACAATTATTTGTCTTGTTTTTTTTATACAGACTGGAAACAATAAGGAATGCTTCGAAAAATTTCAATGTTAAACAGTCTTTATTTTCAAGTTTGATTAGCGCCTAGATCACACGGAATTAAATTTCATGTGTTATTTGTTTCACAAAGCATACACGTAACGCTCTTCTTCGGGCACATTCGGTAACATTTTTGATTTGGTGGTGAAAAGTCTAGCACAAAAGACGATTGTGAACTAGTGTAGTCAAAATGGTATTCGTTGAACTTCGCCTCTACGCTATATTTGGCCGTTTCTTCTTTGGCATTGTTATCATCAGTGTTGAGAACATATTTCAATGGGTAAGGACCTGAAGGTGCATTGCTGACGTTTGATGGTTTTGTGCATATACTGTATTGACCTCCGTGTCTTATAACTCTTATGAGGGGTTGGCCGCAAGGTGGAGGCTTGCAGCAGGAGTTCGTGGATGGACAGACTGATACGCATTTGGGAGTTAAGCAACATGGTCTCAGGCACGTCGGTTTTGAGCAAGCCGTCGAACAAGGTGTGGTCGGACAACATTCACCAGTTTTTATGCAGTTGTGTCGTTCAATTTTTTTTAGAACAGAACAGGAAATGTGGCCAGGGCGCCAGCCACATCGCAGCTGAAAGAAAAGTTGATTATTTTTAAATATACGCTGTCATAGCTTACTAGGGTTTACTGGCCTATTTTAAAATCATTCGTTTTTAAAAAAAATTATGTCAAAAATTGGCGTAGTAATCGAGCCGGAAGTGATACTCATCATAACGGCCTGTAATAGTCCATTGCAGCGCATATATGGCCTCACCATTATGTACGGGATGGTTTGCCGTTATTGCTACGCTTAGCAAGCGGATTTCGCAGTACAAGACAACTTGGAACTTAGACACTGGTAACCATCAAGGTTAAATATATCTATGTATATGGTGTCACAAAAACAGTATCAAAGAAAATACAACTTGGATGCGATCTCTTCGTAAAATGTGCGGCCTTACCATGGCCGACCGAAAGCGAAACGAAGAGATTCGCAATGTGGCAGGTTTGAAAGATGACCTTGTCTCAAAAATGGATAAGGACGTGCTTCGATGGTTTGGGCACGTTGAGCGAATGAATGAAGACCGAATGGTGAAGAAAATATATAGCGCGAAAGTTAATATTAAAAGGTGTCGAGGTAGACCGAGACTAACTTTCGAAGACCATGTGAGCAAATTGCTCGAAGAGGGGAGGGTCAAGAGTACTCGGATACCTAGACGTGCATGTATGAAGAAGATGATGAATCTGAAAGAAGCGAAAGAAGTATGGCTACCCCGTCAGGGATTGTGCGTGAAGATAAATAAAGAAAATACGTAAAAGGTACCAAGTCGAACGACTAGTTGATGTTTTCCAATTTACAGTATTCCGCTAACGTCACGTTGACTGAGTAGCATCGAACAATGTTGGAAAGAGATAGACGTCGATAGATAGTGTAGGTATGTAAAGTTTTTTTGTGGGGCATCAATAGAATGAAGTAAACAGACTACTCATGAATGACATCCACGCCTGGAATTATAATGTAACGTAAACGAGAAACTGTCAACTAATCGATCAACTTGGGTCCGACTATCTGTTTTCGTATCTGGTAGGCGGATTACAATATTCAAATAATAATAGTAAATTTAATTTTGAAATGAAATTTTGTTTAAGTTAGACTTTTCTTTCTTTTCTTTTCTTTCTTTTGATTCTTTTTAAGACCCGAGATCGATCCCCAAGACTCGTACCAATGGGCTTTTTGGAAACTTATGCACGATTTATATCGTTGGCTTGGACACGACGACAGTCTCATCGCCTGTCAGGCTATCCCAAAAATGTCTTCGGTGGAAGGTGGTCGTGTCATTCAATATTCATGTCTATGTTAAATCTAAGTATTAAACGGTTAACGACGACCGTTTAATACTTAGATTAAATATGTAATATTTAAATAGTTAATTGAACCCTGCATACTTTTTAAATTAAGAGATCGATGCCATTACTTCGATATCCACTACACTCTGTTGCTGTAGGCAAATGGTAATGTCAAAAATGTATATTTCGTATTTTTCATGTTTTAAATTTTTTTTATTTAATAGTTGCATCTGTTCTCTTAAATAGATAAATTTCGGTTCATTATGCACGAAATACAAGACTTCGGATTCTCACAATTATCCAGAATGTTTTAGTTGTTTTGATAATTTAAATTCTTACGCGACACCATTGTGATACATTGACACAGTTAATAGATTCCATAATAACAAAGATTTATGTGTATATGTACCTGATGTTCAGGTGCGTTCTTCGCTGTATAATGCCATCCCATTTTTTTTGGCACAGGGCCGGGCTTGACCTCGTCCTTGTTTAGACATCGGTGTTTTGGTAGATCACAGCGCCCCAAACAACTCACCGACGACTTATTTGCTGTTGAATATTGTGTTATTAAGACGTGACAAATAAAATACAATGTCGACAGATACGGATAACTAAGCAAGAGGCGTTCAGAAGTGAACCAATCAGCCATTTTAATGGTTTATTTGCTATATATTATTGCTGAATTTATCTCACTGGACGAAACGCAATAGTTTAATGTTTTCAGTGTTTGTACAGGGGTAGACAGAGGTCTAGTTTAGACAATTAAGTCCCTTCGACCCACCTTTCACCGAAGATATTTTCGGGACAACGTGACCGGTGGTGAGCCCGTCGCCGTCTTAATGTCCAAGCCAACGATATAAGTTTTTGAAAAACCCATTGGTACGAGCCTGCCACCTGGGGAACGAACTCGGGTCTCTTGACTCGAAATTATATTTTCGAGAACTTATTTTTCAAGCACCCGACGCTTTTTTCACAATAATACTAATATTTTTAGTTCAATATTATGTTTCTATACTAAGAATTATGTTTTACTTTTTAGTTCCAACCATCATTAAAGTACGTTCTTTAATTATTTAAACTGTATTTTATTAAATATTTAACCAAAAAGTCGCGAGAAAATTTGATTAATTTAATACATTTTGCTTTTTGTCACAACAGCAATCTTACCCACGTGCTTCTGATGATATTGATCACAAAGAAATCATAACTAAGTCGATTCAAATATGCTAGCATCAAGCCAACCTTAAAGTTTATATTGTAAAAAAAGGAAATTAATTTTTCATTTTTTTATAAGAATCATCTTTTTCTTCGAGAGGTTAGAATTAGATACAAATATCTAAATTTAATAGAAATCGTATTCGAATTATAATTAGATGGAGTTGGGCGTTCTTAGCAAGCACAAAATTTTCTATCCTGCTTGGCCTGAAGTTTTTGCAACGATTGACGTCTACGTCTGCCAATTAAATTAAATAAATACTATTAAATAATAAATACCGGCGTCAAGTAGAAGTTTAACAAACTTCTGCGTTTCGTCTGGTGAGTGCAGGTAACCGGAGGCCCACACACCCCCCTCCCCCAAAACGTGGTAGCGGAAGAAAAAAATCTACCCAGGGGGGTATCACCACCACTGGTGCTGGAGGATCCCCTCTGGGCGTCCGCGCTCGGGCTACCAATCGCTGCCCGAGTGTGGATGCTCAGGCTGCCCCTCATATTATGGGGGGCAAAGTTCTGCTCTATTCCCATACTGTTCGAGGTAAACGAAGCAACAAACCTTCGGCACCCCTTACCACGCTTGCCGTGGATTTCTGCAATATCAGGGGACTCCATTCCAATCTTGATGCCATCCACTACCATCTGGAGACGGCAAAGCCGGCCTTGCTCTTTCTTACTGCGACGCAGATATCCTCTCCGGCGGATACCTCTTATCTTAACTACCCGGGGTACAAGCTAGAACATTCTTTTGTGCCTCCGGCCGGAGTTTGTGTGTACGTCAGAGACGATATATGTTCTCAACGCCTCGGCAGTCTTGAAGGTAGGGCCTGTCCACCCTTTGGCTACGCATAGATAGCGACGACCACCCTCGCGACTATGGGTGCCTCTCCTCTATAGGTCCCACAACGGTAATGCCGAAACTGACCGACTCATCGACCACATCCAAATGGCTGCAGATTCCGTGCTACAGCAGATCCCATCTGCAGAGATCGTGGTACTCGGCGCCTTTAACGCCCACCACGGCGAATGGCTACGATCTCGAACCACTGATCATGCGGGGAGATCTGTTTTTGACTTTGCCCTAGCATATGATCTGACACAACTGGTTACTTCGCCAACCCGGGTTCCGGATGTGGAGGATCATACACCTTCCCTGCTGGATCTTCTGCTGACCTCTCATCCGGACGGCTATGTGGTCTCCGTTGATGCCCCTTTGGGTTCTTCGGACCACTGCCTGATTCGGAGTAAAGTGCCCATCATGTGCTCATCGCGGTCGCTATATGCAGGCCACCGCCGTGTGTGGCACTACAGGTCGGCGGATTGGGAAGGGATGCGGTCTTTCTTTGCATCCTACCCATGGAGCAGGTTTGCTTCTCGCTAGATAGTCCCGACGCCGTTGCTAATTCCGTCGCCGATGTGGTGCTCCAAGGAATGGAACTCTTCGTTCCTTCCTCTGTGATCGTTGGTAGATCAAAGCCTTGGTTTGGTGGCACCTGCAGAACGGCATCTCGCCAAAAGCAGCAGTGCTATCGGGCCTATCGAGATTCAAAAACTAGCGTTTTTAAGAAGGACTATAACTCTGCCGCCAGGTCCTTCAAAAGAGTAATTTCTGCGGCAAAGTCCGAGCACATTGGCAGAATTGGCGAGAAACTAGTTCGTCTTCCTTCGGGATCTCGTGCGTTTTGGTCCCTCGCCAAGGCTGTCCAAGGGAATTTCAGTCAGCCATCATTATCATCTATACACAGGGAGGACAACTCGCTGGCCCATGACGCAAAAGAGAAAGCCAATCTTCTAGGTTCTCTTTTTGCGTCCAACTCGACTCTCGATGACTGGAGTGCTCTATGCCGGACATCCGCTTCTTTCAGAGCTCAGTGCGAAAAGCACTGCTCTCCCTGGACATCAAGAAGTCGAGTGGGTCCGATGGTGCCCCCCTATTGTGCTGAGGATGTGTGCTACAGACCAATCGCCATCACTTCCTTGTTCTCCAAAATAATGGAGTCCATTATAAACTGACAGCTCTTGAGGTACTTAGAGGAGCACCAGTTGATCAGTGACCGCCAGTACGTCTTCCGTCGGGGTCGCTCGGCTGGTGATCTTCTTATGTACCTCACTCATCGATGGGCGGAGGTAGTAGAGAGCAAGGGTAAGGCCCTGACAGTTAGTTCGGACATTGCGAAAGCCTTTGATCGGGTATGGCACAAAGCGCTTCTCTCAAAGCTTCCGTCATATGGGCTTCCCGAGAAATTTTGCAATTGGGTCATTAGTTTTCTCATAGACCGGAGCATCAAGGTCGTAGTTGACGGTGCATTCTTGGACTCCAAGTCTGTGAACGCTGGTGTCCCACAAGGCTGTGTGCTATCGCCAACCCTGTTTCTTCTGCATATCAATGATTTGTTACAAATTAGTAACATTCATTGCTATGCAGATGACAGCACCGATGATGCCCTTTATACCGGCCGTGCCAATATTTCTCGGGAACACGTCGACGAGTACCGGAACAAACTTGTGTCTGAAGTCGAGATATTGTTAGACAAAATCTCGGACTGGGGCCGACTTAATTTAGTCCAGTTTAACCCTAAAAAGACACAAGTTTGCGCGTTTACCGCTAAAAAGAAACCCTTCGTCGTATCACCTCGTTTTGAGAGCACTCCCCTAGTTTCCTCAGCCAGCATAGGAATCTTTGGCGTCGAAATATCGAGTAGCGTTCAGTTTCGCGGTCATTTGGAAGGGAAGGCCAAATTGGCCTCTTAAAAGCTTGGCGTGCTCAGTACAGCGCGACAGTACTTCATGCCGGCCCACCGGTTCGGCCGCACATGGAGTACTGTTCTCATCTCTGGGCGGGGGCACCCCAGTGTCAGCGCCTTCCATTTACACGTATCCAAAGAAGAGCTGCTCCAATTGTCGACGACCATACTCTATCTCATCGGATAGATCCCCTGGCTTTGCGAAGAGATGTTGCATCTCTTTGCATTTTCTATAAAATCTACTACGGGGAGTGCTCCGAGGAATTGTTCGGATTAATCCCAGCCGCTGAATTTCACCGTCATACCTTACGGCATAACCAAAGACTTTATCAACACCACCTTGATGGTTTCCACCACAGTGCGTTTTTCGCGGAATTTTCTGCCACGCACTTGCACTTTGTGGAATGAGCTACTTTCAAGAAAAGAGCCTATACCTTTCTCAAAGGCCGGCAACGCATCCGTTATTCCTCCGGTATTGCAGATGTTCATGGGCGGCGGTAATCATTTACCATGACGTGTACCACCTGCTCGTTTGCCTCCGTCTTCTTTAAAAAAAAATACATAATATATTTTTTTTTAATTGGAATAAATTTAAACCTTACTTTAAACATTAAAATGTAGATAATGGCTAGACCACCAATTTATCTAAGACCAATTTGTATCCGTCGGTATTTTTTGAGTATATTATTCTCACTAAATAGTTATAATTCTCATTAAAACTGTTTGCAGTTTCAGAAACTTATAAGCCACTCAAATTAAAGGCTCTGTAGATTTGTAAAACCTATGTACATAAGATATTTATTACTTTTAATAACAACAAACCAATATCGACTTACTTCGACCAGGCTTACAACAACATGCCATTTTTGCGAATCTGAAAAATAAAATGTGTCGATGGTGATAACAAAATTAAACTCAAAATAAAGTTTAAGAGAAAAGTCAGACTATAACCTACAGTTGTTTAGGGATAAAAGTTTTGTTCAAATTAATATGCCATCGTGTAGGTGTAGCCTTAAAAAGTACCCGGAGAACCACGCTTCGTTTAACCTCAATAGACAGTGCTAAGGTACATTTAGATAAGTGTATTTTTTTACTTCCTTCATGAGTTATGATTTAATTAAATTAAGTAAGATTTTAAATTTAAATTTTATCGTGTTAATTTTTAAAATGCTGACAAATTGTGATAATCATCCAAATAAACGTGTGTTTGGTGAAGTTATCGCACAAGGCTATCTCCGCTATAGAGGTAAGATTTATTATGTCGGTATCATCATAATAAAAATACATTCTTGATAACTTATTATTGGTTATTAACAGTCACGATTGCCGAGTGGTTGAGTGACCGGAATTCGAGTGAAGAGCCTCGAAATCGATCCCAAGTAGTAGGCACATACCAAGTGTTTTTTAAAACGTTTATACGGTTTACATCTTTGGTTTGGTCAAATTGACCCAAAAATCTTTGTAAAGGTGGTTCGAAAGGATTTAATTGTTTAGACCTCTGTCTACCCCAGTAATGGGAATGGCGTGAAGATATTTAACTAACTATTGACAGTGGTTAGTTGTATTCAAATCTTGATTCCTTTAATACGAGTAAAGGTATAGGATATGGTAACTCCGACGAAATCCGAAAAACCGGCGGTACTAAGAAAATTTATCAATTGACAAAAAGATGAGATGTGTAGCCCGAAATATTCCACTGCTAGGCAAACGTTTTGTTGTTATGATAGTTAAGGGTACATAATTTTTTGTAGTGTTGTAATGCTGGATAACACTTACCAGCTAGATTGAGCTGACTTAGATACAGAGGTGTAATCAAATCAATCAATTGTGATTGTGCTAGTCTAGGAATTCGAAACAAAGTCACTTGTATGAAATTAAAGCTTTGATCAAAAAGATACAAGGCTTACAAATAAGCATCACGCCTTAGGCCAACTTACATTAAGATTTGTCACGGATGTGATTCCTTTTTTGTTTCATTCATATTGCTTTTCACGGGCCAATGATTTGCCTCCGTCAAAAGCATATTTTGGTTATTACAGAATAAATAATTGGCTTGCTACATAATACAGATGAAGATAAACTTCTTGAAATAGTTTTTTGCTTGACAATGTCTAGACACCTGTCATAATGAAATACGTTTTCAATAAATAAGAAAATCACGATTCTCGAATGCCTGTATTTTTATTGTATTGTTCTGTAGTATTTAACATAATAAAATATGAAGTTAAAGAAAAGAAAATATCAATAATATTTTTATTCCATGAGCACGAAGAATATTTGTAAATGTAAGAATTTCAGCATAAATTATTTTCGAAGTTAACTTATTTTACTAGTTATAGGCATTTAAGTCCCGAAGATATATTCGGGACAACGTGATAGGTAGTGAGCCAGTCGCCGTCTGTATGTCCTAGCCAACGATGTAATTCGTACATAAGTTTTTGAAAAACCCATTGGTATGAGCCTGCCACCTGGGGATCAAACTCGGGTCTCTCGACTCGAAATTCCGACCACCCAACCACTCGGCTTCGTGACTTCTTGGATGGAATGAATTAGTTAATGAGTAATCTTATGATCAATGCTTATTACTTATGACAAAATTTATAAGTACATGGGAGAAACACAGCGTCTCGAGCACTCAGCTCACCAGATGGTAGCCCGCAGCATCACAGGGACTGCAGCTGTTTAGCAGACTTTTATAGAAGGAATGGCAAGGTTGGAAGAGAAAGGGAAAAGCTATAAGCCTGATAGTCATCACGCAGTAGACGCAATACTTCATTGCAGTATACTCTGACGCAGTGTTATTATTTGATTTGGCAGGATAATGTATGCAGCTTCATATGTATACACGTATATATATCTAAAGAAAACAGCATATTCTGTTGTTTTGTTATGTATATAAGAACTATTATAAATTGAAAATGAAGTGTTACTTTATTTATGGTGTGGCGTAAATAGCGTAAATTTAAAGGGCAATGGGGTCATTAATAGTTCTCACAGAAGATCGAAAAAAATGAAATAAATATAGTCAGTTCTTTTTTTTATTAAAACCATAGTTTTTCGTACAATCTATATATTCTTCGTAAGTATCTTCATATAATCCTTTGATATGGGTAAAATTATACTCACTAGTGGCATAAAGGAAAATTGACAGCTCTTATCTCAATTCGTACGTATTTAAAAGTTTTTCTAAATTTCTATGATCAGGTGGCCTATCATTCCAATTCAATTGCGTTGTAATTTAATAGCAGTTCCCAAACTGAAGGATTTTTTTCGTACCAGAACCTCATTTGGTCCTTTTATTTTAAACAAACATGGCGTTATTTCTTTATCATAATTTTTCTAATTATGATAGCTTAGATGGTGTCTTTAAAAATACAATTTAATAAGTTAGGATCTTAAGACAAGCAGTAATTATTTAAAGGCCTTCCGTGAACGAACGGCGTAGACACAGGTTTTTATAGCTCTGAGAATACACACTGTAGAAATATTTTTTTCTACCTTTTTATCGGGTCTGGGTGTTTATTGGTAACTTTTTTGATTCTGATTCCATAACAAAAGTGTTTAAGCTACTAACTTTGAGATCAGAGCAATGTATGTGATGTTGTTTCTATCTGTGTATGTAATTATGTAGAAAAGTGTCATTAGTCTTAAAGCAATCCACGGCTAAACTCACGTTTCTCGGATTGATAACAGTTATATCTAGCATCTTAGGGACTTCGGTTGTTGTTACTACATTTAACGAAGGTGGGTTATTTATTGATATACACAAAGTAATTATATTCCTTTTATAAAAAAATACTTAATGATATTTAAAATTGTACAGATATATTTTAAATTACAATATATAAATATTTTTATTTGTTTAAAATTATTTGTAGAACGTACAAATCTGTTGAGTTTAAATAATGTGTACAAATGGTTTTATTTCCGTTTTATTTTTTTACCTTTGCTGACGTCCTTACTTTTTGTGAAGCAACAAATCGAAACGAATGCTTTAAAACTAACCAGTATCAAAAATACTGTTGTAATATACACAAGTGCAATGTCGAGATTGATATACTGATACCAAGGAACGTCTGCTGCCGCGGTTCTGAATGTGAAATTTGAATAGCGTGCTGCAAATTCTGTCCAATATACGGCAGAATCCAGTGGCGGCATAGGTCGATCGTGCCAAGCTTTAGACACGAGTTTTACGTTTGCGCGGAATCTGAAAAATTTATTTTAAATATATAATATTAAAGGTTTTTTAAAAATTATAACTAATATTTTTTATTTAAATAAATGACAAATATAAAAAACCAACTAACGTGCTTGTGATTATTTAATATTTTTCCTTAATATTTAGTTGTTATAATCAATAGCTTTGGAATTACTTACTTCGGGTCCATTACTCTTTTGAAAGCAGTTAATAAGTTTTGCTTAGTTAAATCCTTGATTTGTAACTGAACTCCGAGACCACTTTCTTCGATGGCTGCTGCGTTAGACGGCTGGTCCCCAATTATAGGCATTGCGACTACTGGTACGCCAAAGTGAATTGCTTCAGTGGTGCCACCCATGCCGGCATGAGAGAAGAAGGCAACGGTTTTAGAATGTCCTGTAAAATAAATAAAATAAATATCTTCACGCAACTCCCAACACAGGGGTAGACAGAGATCTAGTCTAGACAATTAAGTCCCTTCGACCCACCTTCCACCGAAGATATTTTCGGGACAACGTGACAGGTGATGAGCCCGTCGCTGTCTTTATGCCCAAGTCAACACTATAATTCGTACATAAGTTTGTGAAAAACCCATTGGTACGAGCCTGTCACCTGGGGATCGAACTCGGGTCTTTTGACTTGAAATTCCGACCACTCAGCTATCGTGACTCATTCACCCACTCGGATATCGGCTATGTCCTGTCATATAAAAAAAAAATAAGCTTTTCTTATCCGCAGCACGAATAGTTCAGAATTAAATATCAAGATAAACGTAATTTTGACCGCAAGTTTATTAAGAAAACTCTATCCTGTATAATTTTTTATTGGATTTATATTTAAGGCTACAGGCCAATACATATTACAGCCGAAAACACAAAATGTGACATTGTTTTCAACAATTTGACCCCCAACAACGTTAGTGCATTCGGTGTCACTCCTGAAGACTTAGATGGAATGCCAAAAAGCCCGTAGTCATACAAGGTCTCTATAAATTTTATCGTGCAAATGTGTATCAGAGTTTTGTAACAATTTTGGGCAGAGAAAGAAACTTATAATAATTTTGATGCTAATAAAAAAAACCCGTCCATAATATTGAATGAGCATACATCATACATACATCTTTGCTTAATATTGCTCATAAGAACAGTTAACTGCCATCCGAATATGATTGGATAAGAAGCATTGACCTCAAAACAGTACAGACCATAACATTTATGGAGATCAAAAGGAATATTCTACAAGATTACTATTAATCGCTTAGCAAATCTCTTCGAACATACATTTATTACTTACTTTTTTTATTATTATGCTTTTTTACTATTATAGTATTATAGTCACGATAACCGAGTGTTTGGGTGATCGGAATTCAAGTCATGACATCCGAGTTCGATTCCCAAGGCTCGTACCAACGAGTTTTTTCAAAACTTATGTACGAATTATATCGTTGACATAGAAAAAATTACGGTGACGGACCACCTGTCACGTTGTCCCAAAAATGTCTTCGATGGAAGGGGGGACGAAAAGATTTAATTGTTGAGACTCTACCCCTGTATTACGAATGGCGTTAAGATATTTTTTTTACTTTTATTATTATTATAATTTCTTCGGTTTATATTCAATTGCAATATATAATAGTAAAGTTAGGAAGTTATAATGTTGTGATTTTAACCAAAATCAATACAAAAATATGCTTACCTAAAATATCAACTTGAGGAAGCCATTCGGAGAGATAAAGTTTATTCTTGTCGATGGGCAAACTTTTATTCTCCCATTTCCAAACAAACCTTTGAGGCAATTCTCTTATTGCTCCCAATATCGCTTCGAGTTTGTCATTGGGCAATGAAGAACTTTTAATAACTGTCCCAAAACTTATGTATATAACACCATGTTCTGCTTCTTCGACGAACTTTTTCAGATCCTGCCAATAAACAAATAATTACATTGTTGAAAATTTACCTCAGCTCACATATTAAAATAACTTAGTAAAGTAATAATTTAGTACTCAAATAATTTAGTAAAGTACTTTTAAAATAGGTATTACAAATCTGATGTAAATACTTATTGAATTGAAAAATAAAACCTTGCTTTGATCCTGCCAATATACGTGCAGGCAGGAATTGAGAAAACAAGAAAAACATTAAATCAGCACATTGATAATGTGATTTATTTCATAGCATTTTATAAAAAACAATTAATAAGCATTACGCCTGGGAGTCATCATCCCACCCGTATCTTTCTGTGGGCGGTGAAAGAGAAGTAAAAGTCTTGAAAATCGCTTTGGCTATCAAAGGCTTGACACCTCGAAATAATGCATCACACCGGTAACGGGCAGCAGCGTCTAAAGTACGTAGTGTCTTATACTGCGATTGCTGTTACACTTCCCAAGAACGGCGGTAATTGCAAATCCTGTCTTACGAGAGTGTCTTACGTTCTGCATAGAACTTTCTCAGGCAGTTATCTGTCTATCTATATAGGGTAACAATATATAAAACAACAACTTCTTATAGAACAATATCACACACATCATCCAGTCCCGGATTAGGACGAACTTCCTGTATTTTTATAACTGGATGGTAATACCATAGATACTTTAGTAAATAAATAATGAAATAAAACATACAAAAGTCCATATTTCCAGTATATACTTGTAAATTTAGATTCATCATAAAGCCGGTTTCGACACAACCCTAAGCTTCAAAGACAGGGTAATGATTGTTATATGTAATATTTTCACAATACATACATGAGCAATGAGTAGTAGAGTTAGATAATTTAATATATATCTTAAACATACTTACACCAGTCAGTGGTTTTGCCTTTTGTACATGATAACCACCGACTTCAATAACATTAGCTGGAAATAATCTAGAGCCTGTGAGAACAAAGTTGTGATACAAAAGCAGAAACTTTATTTCTCGTGCTAAATGTTCCAAAGGAGGAATATCATTGAAGAATTTAGCGAGTGTATTTTGATCGCTTCTCTGTGTAACGAAGTAGTAAATCATTTTAAAGTACAGGTCGAATATAACTCTTTCTAACCTTTGAAATAGTGTCGGTTTAGTTCCACCTTCGAGAAAATGGAAAGATACGTATGAAGGATTGTATGGTATACCTAATCTACTATAGTGCCAAGGCATCAATATATGAGATGTTATGCCTACAACAGGTGCTTTAAGTTTGTAAGCTATTCCTAGAGCACAGTCACTGTTAAATTGTTCCACAACAACAACGTCAAACTTAGGTTTTTGTTTTATCATCTTCTGCACGTCATTATTAGCCAGCATCACTTCACAGTTTTCTTTTCCTGATGTTGTTAGAAACACTCCAACCTTAAGCACTGTTAGATAAGATCTACCTGCGGGAAAGTTATCTTCCACTATTTTTATGCTTCCCGCCAAACTAATATCATGATAATTCCTCGGCGGTTCTTTTTCGGGAAAATGAGAAATGATTGTCACATTATGACCTCGTTTCGCTAATTCTCTTAAGAATACTCTGTGTACAAAGAAATGACTTTTACCCTGATAGGGAAAGATACCTAAAATGTTCAATGAACTTGCACTATTTAGTAAAGCGAGTGTTAAAGTTATCACAACGAGTTTCATTTTCGTATTTAATACAGTCGTCTGCCCCCGAGCAGACGTATTTTGTACTGACGTAGCAGACAGGTTGAATGTTTCGCCTCCATTTTGAACAGCGTAACAAACAACCGCTAGTCCGCAGGGAGTAGTAAGTGACTCACTAGCATATCGGACAGTGATGAAATCTTTTCAATATCATTAAGAAATTCACTATTTTCTAAAAAGCATAAGCTATTATTAGAAATCAATCAAATTTGAAAAAAATAATAAAATTAATAAAGTTTAGAGACTGTTTTTGAGTATTTTTTTTAAAAGTATGCCCTATCTGCTTCAAAAAGACACAGCTAGGTTTACACCTAATGTCCATAGGTGCTTTGTGATGGAAATACATGATGAACTTCAAATCCATGATTCTTGACTTCTAAAATTTAGTACAATTTAGTAAAGCCAAATTTTAGTGAGCAGACACCACCACACACAAGCTCACCGAGCGCTATAATTATAATGTTACGTGAAAGGCTCGACTACGATTAAATAATAGAGATAAAATGGGAACTACTCCAACTAAACAAACAGGCTTTCTCAACCCATTTTGTTTCTCCGTGGGACAGAGCATGACGTGAAGGTAGCAAAAATACACATTCTGTACCGAGCAATTTATTTTTTACAATTTTATGTGTTAACCTACACCTTCATAGTAGGTTAATATGAAACTGCGAACTGGCAAACATAATAATTTCAATATAGCTTTTGTTAGCCGGTTCATGTAAGAGTGAGGCGGAAGAGATTTAACAAGTCAAGCGAGAAGCCGATTCTTTTTTTTTAAACAGTAGCCTTGTAGAACTGAATGTAGGTAAAAATTTTATGCAATAATACCACTATAGTAAATATTTTGCTTGTCTTATTGTTGCAATGTTGAGCATGTATTGAGCTGCAGTGGGTGTTTACAGGTCTATTTTTGTCTTTGTTGATGCAAATTACACTTAAAACAACAAAATTATAACAGATAATATGATAGCCGAGTGGTTGGGTGGTCGGAATATCGAGTCAAAAGACCCGAGTTCGATCCCTAGGTGACAGGCTTGTACCAATGGGTTTTTCAAAAACTTATGTATGAATTATATCGTTGGCTTGAATATAAAGACGATGACGAGCTCACCACCTATCACGTAGTCCCGAAAATATCTTCGGAGTGAGGTGGGTGGATAAATTCCCTTCTCCTGTGTCTACCCCTGTATTGGGAATTGCGTGAAGATATTTATTTATTATTTATCTAAGTTATCCAATGTGGCTGAGTTATAAGCGTACTTGATTGATGAACCCTGGCTTGAGGGCTATAATTTCAGTTCAGTAAGCACAGATACTTCCATCCTTAAAGATGGAATGTTTGTTCTGCAATGGACATTCACATAAAGGGTTTACATTCTTTCATTGCAGGATGTAGCCTCGTAAGAAAAAATTCCCATAATTGTCACGCTTGACAAGTGGATTGGCGATAGGTGCACCGGATACGATTTTAAGGATTTTACCACTTTCACTAGCTAGATGGTTATCCCGCCATCTGTCAAGAGCTATTTTCTAGGTTTTTCCTTTGGCGTCTCCTACTAAGAAAGAAATAAGCGCTTCGACGCGGTCCTCGTGAAGAAAGGAAGTGGTAAATTATTACAAAGATACAACAGGACACACCACAGGTGCAGCAATACTTAAAATAATAATACATTATGAGTTAGCAGTATATTGTATATTTTTTCGCAGGACGATCACTGCAGGAAAATATAAAATACACAGGGAAAATATAAAATACATTGCTCTGATCCCAAAGTAAGCAGCTTAAGCACTTGTGTAATGGTATCAGAAACAACGAAGGTACTACAAACACCCCAACCCGAGAAAGTATCGAAAAAGTGTTTTCTACATCGACGCAAGAATCGAACCCGGGACCTCAAAGCTGGCGATACCATGATAACCTTTGATTAATGTAATCTATGCACTAGAAAAAATTGTTGCGTGAATTAAGTGTTAAAAAATGGTTATTATTTTTTAACACTTAATTCAGTTCACCAAAATCATAGCAATTTGAGTGGTCAAAAATGTGGAAAACATTGCCAAAAGTTTGTTTCTGAAATAAAATACTGTAACATCACTATTATGGCTCGGGAGTTTAAAAAGTTGGCAAAAGTCGGAAGTTTTATTAATTTTGCATCATTAAAATAACGTGTTTTTAGCGTTTTTGGCACTGACGTCTGTAACCGATTTCAGCAACAAGTTTTCTGTTAAGTGCTGCTACTATTTTCGGACCCATTATCCAAGGAATTATATTAATATAATTATTAGAAATAATATAATTTCTACAGAAGTATTTTAAATCGAAAATTACAAAAAAATAAGAATATTTGTAGGGATTTAATATAAAGACAATAAAAAAGGCAACAGAAGTAAAAGTAGCGAACATACTCGTATATAAATAGGTTTGATATTTTAAAAAGAACACTTCGATACTTAGTTCTTGTGGTATCGATAACTGGATATCCGCAAAAACAACGGCTGATGATCTGAAGATGTAACTGCTACTGTATTCTCATGTTACAGACGATATATTAAAGGTGTGAAGAGTGATAACAAGCATACTTTGGTGTAAGCATAAAAATTGACCATCCATTTCTTTATGATGTAGTATGACACGTCCTAGGAAATAGACATGAAAATCGAGAGATGTCTACCAAACCGCTTGTCAAGTATGAAAATTATGGCAATTCTTAAAAACTGCAGAGCTATATCTGCAGTGACCTTATATATTAAAGTAAAACGAAGCTATTTTTATTTAAATTATCTATTGAAGTATCAGATAACAAAAATCAATAAAAAATCATTCTTTTTTAGATTTTCTTTCAACCTTTTTAGATTTATTCTTACATTTTAAAAGACAAGATATCAAAACGAATGTTATTATTGATGGTATAACAATAAGGACACAATATACGTCCAAGCATAAGTACTGGTAGAGAGGCACATCCGCGGCTGGTGACCTGAAGGTGAAGTTATGATAGCGAGCGGCGAATTCTGTCCAATGCACTGCGCTCTCCATTGCCGAGGTCGGTCGGTCCCGCCACGCTTGTGATAGCAACTTGACCTTAGCCCGGAACCTGTGCGTCCAATTTCATCAATAAATTTTAGCTCACATATAGTTATACAACTTGACATGTGTAATACAGCTGCTGACACTTTTAATTTTAAATTAGCCTATATGATCTCATGCAGGCTTTTATGAAAGCTCAACCGAGTGACCATGCTTCGCTTGGCCTCAATAGAAAATCAATAGGCATAAAGACTTTATGGAACTTTTTATACATAATTACTTAATTTTTTTACTTATATTTAGATAAACTCTGAATGTGTAACGCTATAAAAGCATATTGCTCAAATCCTTCGAGTAATTTACGAAAAGCAATATAAGAATTACTTTTTATTTATTAGAAGTAAAAGTTATAAGAAAAAAAATACTTACTCGGGATTTAGGATTATTTTAAACTTCTCTAATAGTTTTTCTTTTGTAATTTCCATTAATTCAATTTGTACACCCAGGCCGCTTTCTTCAACAGCTGCAGCATTTGCTGGTTGATCACCAAAAATAGGCATGGCCAACATTGGAACTCCATGATGCAGAGCTTCTGTTGTGCCTAGTAGTCCGCAATGGGAATAAAATGCAATCACATTTGGATGAGCTGTAAAAATGAAATAACATGAGCACAGAAGAATTTATCGTCTGAAACAAATGTCAGGACAGAAAGAATTTACCTAGAATATCATTTTGTGGCAACCAATTTGATAAATATATGTTTTTAGGATTTCCAGGCAAAGATGTTTCTTCCCACTTCCAAATGAATCTCTGAGGAAGTTCTGAAAGTGCACTTAGAATTGTTTCTATTTTGTCTCTTGGTGTTGAAGCTGCTTTAAGCATGGAACCAAAACTGATATAAATCACGCCATGGGTAGATTCTTCGATAAACTTTCGTAAATCCTGAAGAAAATAATAGTAAGAGTAGGTAAGAATTGAAGAATTATCAATGTAAGTGTTTTGGATACATAGACTTTTTCCATATCTACAATAACAAAAATCATTCTACATCCAATCTACAAAAAACTACAACCTGCAAAAATCCTTTTGTTTTAAAAAATTGTTATTTATGATATGTTATATAAATTATGATGGTTATTTTGCTTATTATTAAATAGTTAACAAATCTGTGTTAGTTTATTATTTTTAATTTCGCATTTATTTATAAAAAATACTCGTAGTTTAAAAATGACATACGTTTAACATGTCTGTACACTTTTTGGTATTCCAGTACGTTTTATTACTTTTTAAGTTCCTACTTATGTAATATGCTTTACAAAAATATTTCTGTTTTACCTACGAATACAGTTTGGTTCGATTCAAGAACTAAGGAATCACGTTTTCCTAAGAAGCAATGTGTGTGTATTTTACTAACTATATTTCTTTTTCTTATTAAGTTTTTGTTGAAAAGTTATTAAGAAGAATAAAAATACCTTAACTAAACTAATTTAATATAAATAATCAAATATAAAGTTGTTGGAGGATACTACATATTTGTTCCAATTGCCGATAAGTCACGATAGCCGAGTTGGGTGGTCGGAATTTCGAGTCGAGAGACCCGAGTTCGATCCCCAGGTGGCAGTACCAATGAATTTTTCCAAAAACTTATGTGCGAATTTCATCGTTGGCTTGGACATAAAGGCGGCTACGGGCTTATCACCTGTCACGTTGTCCCGAAAATATCTTCGGTGGAAGGTGGGTCAAAGGGACTTAATTGTCTAGACTTGACCTCTGTCTACCCTGTATTGGGAATTGCGTGAAGATATTTTTTTTGACGTAGATACTATCGGCCGAGGGGTCCTCGCGCAATACAAACTGTATAGTAAAAAAAAAAATAAACTGTATAGTGTTTACGGAATTTTTTATTATGGAATTACTACTAGCCGTAGCTGCTGGAGTCAAGATGGTTGGTTCTCTTCTCGCTCAAAGGTTAAGACTAACCATTAGGTCTTAGTTAATATGTATGAGGTAATTAAAATATTGTAAAAAGACACATACAATAAAATACTCACGTCTGGCAATTTTCTAGAATTTGCAACATGAAATCCGCCGACTTCTTTAATATTCTGAGGAAAAATGTTGGAACCATAGTGAACGAAATTCGTGTATAGCAAAAGAAATTTGATATTACGGCCCAATTCTTCCAAAGGAGGTACATCTTCGAAATACTGGGCAAGTGTGTTTTGATCTACTCTTTGACTGAGAAATTTATAAATTAAGTTAAAATATGCATCAATTATAATTCTCTCTATTCTCTGATAAAGTGTTGGTTTAGTTCCGCCACTTAAAAACATAAACGATACATATGAAGGATTGAAGGGAACACCGTATCTACTGAAATGCCAAGGCATCAATCCATGTGAAGTAATTCCTACTACTGGAGCTTTTAATTTGTGTGCTAATCCTAAAGAACAGTCACTATTAAATTGCTCTGTAACAATCACATCAAATTTTATTTTTGACTTCCATAAGTTTTGTACATTTTCATCTGCGAGCATAGTTTTACAGTTCTCAGTGCCTGATCCAACTAGGAAGAAACTAATGAGTATTATATTCCAATATGATTTTTGTATTGGGAAGACATCTTCCAATATCTTCGATTTACCAGCTAGACTAATGTCGTAATAATTTTTAATGCTATGATTTTGAGGGAAATACGATATCACTGTCACATTGTGGCCTTTAGTAGCTAACTCTTTCAAATAGGTTTCAAAAACAAAAAAATGACTTTTTCCTTGATAAGGAAATACTCCTAATATATTTAACGAATGCACTTGATTGACTTTGAAAAATATAATAGACACAATAACACAATAATAAGCAATGTTCACTTTCATTTTCAGAACGGTTCCAACAACAATTCAGAGACGTCTGGCGGCGTCGTGTCGCGAAACCGTTTTAATCATACGTAAACTGATAATTGAGATAACGATATCAGAGTTAATGTCTAGGGTTTTTGCTTTTGTAGTAAATGTGTAAACTTTTATAAATTATTTTTCCTGTTCTATACCCTTTATTTAATAAGATTTAATAGTGAAAATCTATAGATCATAGTTTAGTAAAACAAAGTTACAATTGTAGCAATATATATTTTTAAAATAAAATAAAAATTTCGGTCTTTGAGTCAAATATTTTTTTATGTTTGAAATATCTCTGAATGCATACGTTTGAAATATCTATGAATATCATGTAGCTGTTACAACTATAAAATTTCCTATATTATAGGTATAACCTTTATGGAAATAGGACTGTTTACGGATGTTTGAAGTACTATTTAGCTTTCGTAGTCTAATAACTACTCGAAACTGTCATAAGATTTATTGTCAATGTCGAAAATATTTAAAATATGTTTTTAAATATGTAATATAAAAATGTATAAGTTACTGCGACTTTTTTATTTCTTATATTTTATAAATGATACTAATTTACTTTTAAATTTTTCGTTATCTTGTTACGTGATAGTCCTTTTGATTTATTTTTGGTAAAATAACGATAAATAAGATATACAAAAATATAAAGAATCGTAATAGGAATAACAAATAAGATAATAAATATATCGAGGCACAGATATTGGTAGTAAGGAACATCGGCAGCGGGTGCTCTAAATGTGAAATTGTGGTAACGCGCTGCAAATTCGGTCCAATACACTGCACTTTCCATTGCTGAGATCGGACGATCATGCCATGCTCTCGATCGCTGTTTCACTTTTTCTCGAAATCTGAAAAAAAAAACGATGTAGAAAAGGATATCAACGATAATTATGTTGCTGCCTGTAAAAAATTGAAATCAATTTTAAAAGGCGCCAGAGGTCTTATGACGTAATTAAATCGGCACTATAATTCTTTGAGTTATGGTCTAGCGAAAAAAGTTATGACTTAACTTTTTTACAGTACGAATATTATCTGGGTTTTATTTCCAGCTACAATAATGCTGACAATTTAATAAAATTTTTAAGTGTTAAATATATTATATATAATTTCTTTATCTTTAAGGGTTTGTTTTCATAGTAAATATTTCACGGCTGTGTAAAACATAATACTCTGGCTTTTACCCAGAGGATAGGGAAATTTACCGGTATCGATCGTTATTGATATTTTTTAGTGTAGTATTAGTGTTTATGAGCAATAGAGCAGTTGGTGGTTACTTTACTGTGTTTGATTTTATTGCTTAATTACACAAACATTTATATTGTGTTGGGACAAATATGAAGACTATCATTATAAATAATTGTTAAATATTATATCTTTTTATCTATGACAATAGAGAATATCGTCATTTGCTACTTTTGTTCGGTATCTAAATATTAAAAGGTTTATTTTGAGAAGCTAGCTCAAAAACTCCTTTATAGCTTTTGTCAATATGATAAAGTTGTATAACTTTTATAGTTAAAAATAACTATGGTACACTATACTTATTTTTGAAGCGATATAAAATAATGTCCAAACTTAGATTATTTTTCTTTATGAATTACAGGAATCATTAACTTTTTGCTTAGAAATTGTCGTCATTTAGTAACCAGTATCACTTACTCCGGGTCTAAAACTGTTTTAAATTTTTGTAATAGATTATCTTTATTGAGATCACTAAATTTGATTTTAACACCAAAACCGCTTTCTTCTATGGCAGCAACATTAGCCGATTGGTCTGCGAACAATGGCATTCCTATTATGGGAACTCCATGATATATAGCTTCTGTAGTTCCTAATAGTCCACAATGAGAATAAAAGGCTCGGACATTGGAATGTGCTGCAAAATAAAACATACATAAAGTCAGGAAATTACACATAAGTATAACAATATAACAGATAATATGAATTTATCACGCACCTAATATATCATTTTGTGGTAACCACTTAGATATAAATATATTTTTAGGTTTTCCAGGAAGTGATTTAGCTTCCCATTTCCAAATGACTCTTTGCGGAAGCTCAGCCAATGCTTCTAATATTGCTTGCAGTTTATCCTTCGGTATGGTAGCTGCTCTAAGCATTGAACCGAAACTTATGTATATGACACCGTGTTCTGATTCTTCGATAAATTTAAGTAATTCCTGTAAAACCAAAATCAATCGTTAATAATCTTATCATTTTACCTTCTTTAATTTATCACGACATACATACTTACGCCTGGTAATGTTTTTGGTTTTGCTACGTGATAGCCACCTACTTCAATTATGTTAGAAGGAAAAAGATTTGATCCTGTTAACACAAAATTATTATATAAAAGTAAAAATTTAATATTACGTCCTAATTCTTCTAATGGTGGTATATCTTCAAAGTGCTCAGAAAGAATCTTATGCTCCAGTTTTTGAGTAATATATCTGTAAAAGAATTCGTAGTAAAGCTGATATAGTGTTCGTTCTACTCTTTGATATAAAGTGGTTTTGGATCCTCCATCTAAGAATAAAAATGGCGTATATGATGGGTTATATGTAATACCAAAACGCTTGTAATGATACGGCATCAATACGTGGGATGTTATGCCTACGACTGGAGCACCCAATTTATACGCTAGTCCTAAAGAACAGTCACCATTAAACTGCTCAACAATAATAACATCAAATTTAGCTTTTGACTTCCACAAATGCTGCACATCTTCATCCTCAAGCATCTTTTCACAATTATCAGTGGCTGTATATACTAGGCCAATGCCGACCAAAATATTCATTAAATGCGATGTTTCTTGGAATGGAATAATATTTTCGAAGACCATCGATTTCCCGGCCAAACTTATGTCATTATAATTTTTAACTGGCTGACTTTGAGGGAAATTCGAAATTACGGTCACATTATGTCCTCTTCGCGCTAATTCGTGTAAATATGGTTCAAAGACGTAAAAATGACTTTTTCCTTGATAAGGGAACACTCCTAGAATATTCAATGAATCCACTTCATTATATTGGAGAATAAGTCCAGTTAATATTACACTTCTTATCACGTTTAGTAACATTTTATAAATTAAAAATTACATTGATTTACACCCTAATCCATAGAGAGCATGTTGTGTACTATTTTTTATAATGAATGTTATCTCCATATCTAAAAATGTAGTATATTATTATCAGTGACACGTTTAAAGCTTATTACAATATTATATCAATTCGACAGTATTCATTTCTTAAACGCTCAATGCCAATGTTTCGTATAATTGTAAAAATTATATTAAAAAAATGGTCATTATTTTTGTTTTCACAAAATTGCAT
Organism: Sericinus montela; assembly: GCA_029286605.1. Taxonomy (NCBI): domain Eukaryota; kingdom Metazoa; phylum Arthropoda; class Insecta; order Lepidoptera; family Papilionidae; genus Sericinus; species Sericinus montela. The sequence continues at coordinate 1,590,636 of JAGSMR010000040.1, forward strand.
TTATGAAAACTAATATCGCAAGTATCTAATCCTAAAATGCTCTTTAACCGGATGTTTTGACACTCGGGGTTAGGGCCCGAACTCCAAAAAAATTATTCTGAGTCTAAATCCCAGATGCAGAGATTAACTGCGATCGTGCTAGAAGTAGTCCTTTTGTAGGTATATGCGTTTTGTATTGAAATTCCGTGACTTCGCGTCTGTGCTATTGGCGATGACGGAGATATCGTGTTAAAAAAAAGGACACTTCTTTCTTATTCTTTTTATAATTAATATGAATGTTAAAATTTCATGTATAATAAATTTAATTAAATTTGGCCTATTCCAAATAAAATCTGCTAATAGATGGACTCAAACCCTTTCAATTTAGGTCGAATTTGTTAGAACGTTTTCTTTTCTCATAAAATGAGGTTTTCTTTATAAAAAATAAAGTTATACAATTTTTTCAAACATTTGGCAATTGTCTTGGAATTTCTCCTGAAAAAAATAATATTCCACAAACATTTTTGCTTACTTCAAGCTTATTAGAGGACGACTGAGCTGATCATTACATAATCGTTAATTTAAAAAAACGATAGGTTAGTAATAAATAATAAAGAAATTCTTAGGAGGTTATTTATTTACCACCCTATCGTTCATTCAAAATATTATTTACAAACGAGGCAATATTTATTATCGAGCGACATTTGCAGCCTATTGCTGTTCTTATAAAAAAATATCTTCACGCAATTCCCTATACAGGGGTTGAAAAACATTGGTACGAGCCTGCCACCTGGGGATCGAACTCGGGTCTCGCGACTCGAAAATCCGACCACCCAACCACTCGGCTATCGTGACTTTTAAATTTATCGTGGCTGTTCTTATGATGGTGGATAAAACTCCATAACACCATATTTGATGACCTAGAATATTTTTTCAGCAAGAGTTAGTGCCCGCTCATAAAGCATCATGTCTTGGTATATTATATATTTTTTAAATCTCGGTATCAATCAACTTAATTTTTATTTAGCCTCTTTACAAGACACTAACGTTAAACTCTATGGTAAAAATGTTGTTAATTTTAGATTAGTTTTACGTATGATACGTAATGCGTGTACGAGATTATATATGCCTAAAAATATGTGCGTAAGTTTATCGCATACATTGCTCTGATTCAAAATTAAGTTGCTAATAAAGAGAATATAATCAGTACATTTTAGTAGCTAAAGCACTTGTATGAATCGGAAACAATGAAGGTCCTACACACACCCATACCCGAGACAATGTAGACAACGTGGTTTTCAATATTGAGCCGTCCGAAAATCGAACCCGGAAGTTCATAGCGGGCGACATTCTGAAAAATGGCGCAAACGCCACTTGTCCCCAGAAGTTTTCAATATAGAATGGATATTTATTTTTAATCTATTTAAAATAAAAATACAATTGTAAAATTGAAAAAAAAATCTTAATTCCAACAAATAAATAAATAATACAAATGTATAAAATAGTCATACATTTAAGTTTCTTCCCTTTCATAAAAGTATTTCCGCAGTGTAATTCGTTATCTTATAATAATTGAATATTTTTTGTTATATTTTAATTTCTAAACAGAGATTCTTATTCAAATTTAACTCTTTTTTCCCTTCTTCTCTCTTCAGCAATTGCATTCTGAGAAACCGCGTCACTTTGACAGCAACAAAAACAACATACGCTTAGTATTTTGTATACAACATAACCTAGTATATATAAAACTAAGGCGATAAATGCTAAGACATCTAATTGGAGTTGTTGATACATTGGCATCTTAACAGATGCCGCTTGAAGATTCGGTGCGCCGTTATATCTTGCTACGTATTCTGTCCAATAAATAGCAGTTTCTAATGGCGACATTGGACGGTCGTGCCAAATCTTTGATACAAGTTTTGCACGATGTTTCCACCTGAAATAAAAATGCATTTATGTAAAAGATAGAAAGAGATATTAGATGTGTGACTGTCTTTTTACAAACTTCGACATAATCATCGGTATTCACTGAAATTTCAAGTAGCCATAATACTTACGTGGAGTCTAAAGCTTCATTTATTGCATCCAAAAGAAGTGCCTTCTTTAAATCGTTGTAAGGAACGATAGTAGCCATACCAGCATCAACTAAGGCAGCAGCATTTCCGTACTGGTCCCCAAATAGAGGAATAGCCACTACCGGTATTCCGGCATCGACAGCTTCTATGGTGCTGAGTATGCCAGCATGAGAAATAAATACTTTGACGTTATCGTGTTCTGTAATGGAAAAAAATTGATTATGTAAAAAAGATAAAAGCTTTTTATTCAATCAAGGAATTTTTAGATTATATTCACAACAAGTCACGATAGTCGAGTGGTTGGGTGATCGGAATTCAAGTCAAGAGAACTCGAGTTCGAGAACCAATGGGTTTTTTCAAAAACTTATGTGCAATTTATATCGTTGGCTTGGACATAAAGACGGCAACGGGCTCACCACCTATCACGTTGTCCCGAAGAATGTCTTCGGTGGAAGGTGGGTCGAAGGGACTTAATTGTCTAGACTAGACCTCTGTCTACCCCATGTATTGGGAATGGCGTGAAGATTTTTTATGTATAAAAAGATTTGTATATAAATGGTCTTATTTAATATACATCAGCCTAGTGAAGTCTTTTGACTTTGATTTACAGCGGAGGGCTACGTTGCGAAAACAACATGTTTTTAAAGTGTTTTCTTGGTGCAATTTCATTTATGAATACAAATTCTGAAATATCAAAACTAAGCCGGTAAGAAGTAAACGCTGATTTTTGTTTTTTTTAAACCTTTCCCTTGATTCATTAGTAAATGAACGTATACTGAAAGCAAACTTAATAATAGTTATGCTAAAAAAGTAATGAATTTTAAAATAGACCTAATATTATGAAAATTACTTAAAGCAACTTGGTCAAACCTTGAATTTTAGTATAAACCATAGTTGGAATTGGTGGATTATAAAACTGCACATATTTGATAAAAAAAAACTATCTCATTTTCCCAGAATTAGGGTAGACTGAAGTCTAGACAATAAAGTACTTACGGCCTACGTTTTACAGAAGTTTATTTGGGACAACGTGACAATGTTCGAAATAATGATAATTTTTACCTACTTACGTATAAGACGTTACGTATAGCGTGATATAAATCACAGATTACTGCTACATAAATAATCTTGGGAAGTTTAGGTCTGATAAAGTTTAGGCCAGGTATTACCCGTAAGGGAGTATTTGAGGATTACGGCAAGCGACGTAAGCTGCGTATACGCTTGGCAAGCAGATCCGTGATCACAGCACTAAACACCTTGCACCGGTGCTACCCGTCACTCGTCTCCTGAGTTTTGGTCTAGTATTTCTGGAGATGGTTATCCTGCCAAGTATCGGTAGCCCATAGCGTAGGAGGACGACTTAAATAAAAAAGGATTTTATTTAAGTCGTCCTCTTACGACATCCACGGAAAGAAAGAGGATAAGAAAAAGTGGATACCTATGGAGTTTCTTTCGCCGTTTCTTCTCCGTTAGAAGAAACTAATTAAGAAACGGTAAAGTGGTGGTTAACGGTGGTAAAATGACGATCGATGGATGTAATGTATGTTACTTTTATCGATAAATAAATTATTTGATTTGATTAAAAAGGATGTTATGCCTTAACTCCACGGCATCACTGCGTAATAGAAGCTAAATACAAAAAAATGATTCGATCCCCAGGTGGCGTACCAATGAGTTTTTCAAAACCTTACGTACGAATTTCATTGTTGGCTTGGACATAAAAACGGCGATGGGCTCACCACCTGTCACGTTGTCCCGAAAATATCTTCGTTGGAAGGTGGGTCAAAGGGACTTAATTGTCTAGACTTGACCTCTGTCTACCCCTGTATTGGGAATTGCGTGAAGATATTTATATTTATATACATTTTTAGTTTTGAAATAATCTCATTGGTACGAGCCCACCTGCTGGGGATCGAACTAGGGTCTCTAGACACAAATTCCGATCATCCAACCATTCGACTATCGACTTTGGTAGGTACCATTATCATTAATATTATTTAACGTTTACTTACTTAAAATATCATATTGTGGCAGCCACCGTATCATCATAATGTTTCTTGGTAGATTGTTAATAATTTCTCCATCCCATTTCCAAAGGATTCTCAATGGCAATTTACCGAAAGTTGACAGCAACTCATTCAATTTCTCTTTCGGCAATGTTGAATCTTTAACATTGGAACCCAGGTTTACATAAATAACACCATGTTCTGCTGAATTGATGAATCTCTCTATTTCCTGCAAACGTCATAAAACTCAAATAAATATAAGTTAAGGAAGCCGCGTCTGCTTTCTGAGTGTTAAAGCAAAGTACTCGCTACGTGCTTTATAAAGTTTTAGGGCTTATGTAGATTAAGAACAGTTAAATAGCGACAACGATATTCTCGTAGAAGGTACGTTAACGAGTTGGACATCTAAGGACTTTCAAACTAAAACAGTGCTGGGAGGTTGTCCCATGACGACCTACTGAACTACGTTATCTGCTTTGTTTTCGATAAATATGCCCTAGGAGTTAGAGTCTTAAAGAATCTTATGGGAGGACGTCTAAATCATCCTTTGGTCGTATGGGAGAGAGGCAAAAAAAAAGAGAGATTTTTCAGGATTTCTCCTTGGTCGCCTCTTATAACAACCGCGGCGAAAACAGGAGTGGTAAAAAAGAAAATATTATTATACCGCAACCTCACGGTAATTTAAATTGAATCAGTATATTTAATTTAATATGCCATAAATTTACTTTCTTTTTGTCAAAAACTAAAAATATTTTTTAATAATAAATAATAAATAAATACATATTTAGATCCGATCTTACTGTAAGAAGCTAGTAGCTAGAAGCTACTGTAAGAAGCACTTGAGGTATGGGATACAATGAAGTAAGTAAATCAAACAATGATGAAGACACCACAAACACCCAGACCCGAGAAAATGTAGAAAAAGTGGGTTTTTACGTTGACCCGACCGGGAATCGAACCACGAGATGGCGACACCTTGAACACCGGTGTTTACGCCACTTGTCCCCGGAGGTCGTCAACGTATTATTGTGGGTATGACTGAAATTAATCGATGGTATCATCTTTGTTTTTTTGTTGGCAAAAAATTATTCTCTAAAAATTAAATAGCAACAGGATTCAGGTTTCATCATCGGTAACGATTTCTGCGAGCTTATCTTGTACAGCTTCAAGCACAGCAGGGGTAAATCCCGCCCGGGTTCAGTTTTATGTAAAATGTTGACTATAGTTTCGTGTCTATGTTCACTAAATGAGTTTAACTTCGCGCACTTCCATTCGGTTGTCAAAAAGTGTGCTAACAATTTCCCTAGTAACTAGAATACTGAGCGATATAGGCCCTCCTCATTAAAGAATACTAATATTCTTTGAAGTCTTATAATAAGACAGTAGAGTTTTTAGTCCATTGAAATGTTACATTTTTTAGGCCTTACCTTGCGTTTTTTAGAGGACGCAATTTTATTTTTTTGAAGTGTAGGGGGGGTCAGTGTAAAGCTAAAACCAAGTTTGTGGGGTCGCCACCCTTGTCCCATGGCCGCCATCTTGAAAATAGGGGTTGAAATGGTATAACGATATATCTCTTAAACTATTTATCAGATAAAAAAATTTACAAACATTTTTTGTTGCAAATTAAATTCTCTACAACTTTGATCTAGTAACTTTTTGTCGTAGAACTATAAATAAAAAAGTTACTAGCGAAAATGTTAAGAAATTCGAGAAAAAAATTTATATTTTTCGATATAACTTTTTTTTATCATTTTACGAAAAAATGATATCAGACCATTTTTGTAGATCGTTTTTTGAGGAACAACTTTTATGAGCAACATTTTTTTATTAAGTCAATAGCTAAGGTTTTACAGCGCTCTGAAGTGAGTACTATTTTTCAGCACTCTTAACTATACATATATTATACGTGTTTACTAATAATGTGTCATCAGTTACTTTTTTTTATTTTGTTATTACATTTTTTTTTTAATTATTAATTTGGCAATATTATAATAATTAATTATAGAGTTAGTTTTTTCTACTCCATTACAGAATTTTACAATTATTGATATTTAAAATAATTTTAAATCTGATGTAAATCTAATGGCCGTTACCGAGCATACTGTTCAGGTATAATAATAATGTGAGTACAAAAAAAAGTATTATGAAAGGTTCATAATACTTTTTTTGTATATAAACACACGTTCTGATAACGTTGCAATGAACATTGCTAATCGCATAGCTAATATTCCCTCCTTAGTGGAAGTTGGAGCAAAGTATCATAACCACTGCAGCAAGCAATTGTATTCCAAAAATGTTCGATCACAAATATAAAGGATGAACGTAAAAATAATATTGACGCAGCAATGGCGGATGTTTTTTTCTTACTTGCATGAAAATAGTGAAGAGTGCCAATTCTTCATGGCGGATTTAATGAAATCGATTACAGGAGAGTACATTCCCCAAAAGCGTACAATCATTGAACGATTGAAAGCAAAGTACAAAGACGAAATTGTATTTTTTAACGAATCCGGTCACGATTGTATAGTCTGTTTTAAAGGGTTCATTTACAAAATTATAGCAAACAAACCGCCGTCTCATAAAAAAAAATATGTTCGTGAAGAGAGATTACAAATAGTTAGAGATGCAGCTGCTATTATTATTATTATTAGAAAAATATAAATTTTTTTCTCGAATTTCTTAACATTTTCGCTAGTAACTTTTTTATTTATAGTTCTACGACAAAAAGTTACTAGATCAAAGTTGTAGAGAATTTAATTTGCAACAAAAAATGTTTATAAATTTTTTGTATCAGATAAATAGTCTAATAGATATATCGTAAAAACCATTTCAACCCCTATTTTCAAGATGGCGGCCATGGGATAAGGGTGGCGACCCCACAAACTTGGTTTTAGCTTTACACTGACCCCCCCCCCCCTACACTCCAAAAAAATAAAATTGCGTCCTCTAAAATCGCAAACCCAAATGTAACTTTTCAATGGACTATTTTATAACTTTGCTATTCAGTTGTCACAGGTTTTCTGACTAAATATATAACATAGTATATGTGATATTTAAATATAACATAAATAAATAAATAAATATAAATATCTTCACGCAACTCCCAATACAGGGGCAGACAGAAGTATAGCCTAGACAATTAAGTCTCTTCGACCCACCTTCCACCGAAAACATTTTCGGGACAACGTGACAATAACGCTAACGTAAATATAACATGCAACATAATTATTTATACAGCGAAAAACTTATAATATGACGACCTACATGGATGAGTTGTGTACACACCGGGTTCTATGTTACCAGTTCTAAGGTCCTGTGTTCGATTCCCGATCGGGTCAATGCAGACAACACTATGTACGTTATCTCGGGTTTAGGTATTTGTTTCCACGATACGGAATATAACATAAGTGCTCAAGCTCCTTTTTTGGGATCAAATCAATGTATGTGTCGTTGTACTTATTTATGTCGGTATGTATTTTTTATTTAGTTATTAATTTATGAAACTTACAGTATCTGTATTCGCTAAAAGAACAACTTAAATATTCGAACTAAAAATATTTAAATGCGCAATGCAATGCGCACTAAATGCTAAAGTGACGGTTATATAAAATTACATCAGTACCACATATGTTATTAACATACTTTTACTTTATCAAATTTCTAGTAAATATATTTTGCATTTAAGTTTAACTGTAAATATAGTCTAAGAAATTCAAAGCAAAGGTTATGTTGACACAGACAACAACGAATGCAAACGAAAAATTAATTCAGGAGTTGTATATTAAGATTCCTATTGTTCACTCTAGTCTAATTTCTTAATTAATGTGTTTACTCAATTGACATTTCATTGCACAATTGTTAAAGTAGTTCGATATTATGATTATTGTGAATTGACCTTGTTCAATTTTGCATACAATACAAATAAATTATCAATGCGATTGCATTTTTACGCGTAAGGTTCAATAGATTTGTTTTTACTACAAATATGTATGTTGTACAAATAATAACTACTACTACAAGTTAGTATTGAATATTAAAGTAAGTATATGTAACTTGCTATTATAAAAAAAATATGAGTTATTGTGTTAATATATGATAGTTTTTCGAATAAACAATGAATACTTACCGTAGGCAATGTTTTAGGTGGTCTGACATGTATGCCTCCAATATCAATAACGTTATCAGGTCTCGGGACTCCACCGTACACTGACTGATGTGTGTTTACAAACACTAAGCTAGCGTTCGACGCAATTCTCTCAAGAGAAGGTAGATCATCGCCTAAATACTTATAAAGGTAAACATGATCCGTAACTTGAGAACCGATATAATATACCCAGTTACTAATATGATACAATATATAACTTTTTAGTCTATCAAAGAACCACGGCTGTTTTCCATAAGGCAATAGTGATTGAGGAATGTACGCCGAATTAAAGTTTATTCCCAATCTGTTATATTGCCATGGCTGCAGTGGTTGCGGATTAAAAGTTATGTAAGGCGCACTTAAATTTGCCGCTAAAGCAATTCCACAGTCACTGTTATAAGACTCTACAATAATAACGTCAAATCTTGGACGAGTCCTTATCATATGGAGCACGTGATGATTGTTCATTAAAACCTTACAATCGTCATTCCCCGATTTAGTTGTTACTAAAGTCTCAAAAGGTACACGTGAAACTTCACTGGGTATCACAGATTCAAAAGACAATCCTTTGTGAACTTGGGTATCACTAAGAAGAATATCGTGATAATTGGCTGGCACATCTGCTATTTGGAAATGTGTTATCAAGGTCACGTCGTGGTTTCTATTCGCTAGCTCTCTAAACAGGCCACGGTAGGTGAAATGGTTGTTGCGATCCAACGACGGGAATATACCAAGTATCTTATAACCGCTCACCATTAACGGCGCAATGAACGTAAACAATAGTACTGTATATTTTGTCATTTTGAATATTCGTACAGACGATCGATTTGTAATAGAATCGCGTGGTTACTGGAAGCTTTCGATATCGGTTTGTGTAGGCGGCTAATAATAGGTATTTGTTACGAGGTAATATTAACGCTGACGCTATTGCTATTACGTCAGATTCAAAAAATATTCGATGACTGTACGCGTGGCCTTGGCTCACACAAATAACGTGCAGCGGAACCGGCTGTGCGGCGTATACTGAACGAAACGGACGGAACGTGACGCTTCGTTTGGCAGCACTCTGTGTTAATTATTCTGGAGACAGGGCTATTTTACATGTATACCAAGTTAGTCAACTCTTTTAATTAAAGTGGATATTGTTACGTGAAAATTAGTAGTTCTTTTGTTTTTACTTGAATTCATTTACCTATAGTACTCTTATTATAGAATGTAAATTTAAAAATAGCAGTTAGTTTTTCTGATTTCCAAGTAACTTTTTAATTTTGCTTAATTTTTTAACTTTTTAATTCAGCTGTGACCTTTATTCGATAGAAACATTTCAATCAGCACTCTATTATATGGAGTGTTAATATGGTGGTCGTGCTGATATCGGCGCAGGAATATACCACCCTATAGAGCCGTAGTTCTCAAGAGCCTTGATATGAAAACGTATGGACTGTGAGAGGAAATGACAAACACCTGATAGTATCAAGCGGAAGCTTCTGTTATTCCGTAAATGGGAGGGATGGACCAGGGCAGGATCATGGTCTTATAAAATATCACCGAAAGTAAAGACATGTTATGGTCATTTTTCGTTAGTTGAATGTTGTAACCGAAACCCCATAACCATATTCTTTTCATTTTCCTCTATTCCCTCTCCGTTGCTAATTCCTATTTCAAAACGTGGGGTTGTTTCCCTCAAAAAAGACAGCAAAATGCTTTATAGCATTCTATTATTTACGGTTACGGAACCCTAATTAAGTTAAAAATAATAATAATTAAAAATAGTATCTAGGTATCGAGATGCATCAATTAGTTATAATGCAGTGTAAAGGACCTGTCATTCCGGTTTATTATCACAACAATACGTACAAAGTCCACCCGTTTATTGATATTGGCGTCAATTAAATGATAGTGCATGATATTGCTTTCACTTAATTTTTTTTCATCTTATTTGTTACAATTGCTGATATCAGTCTTTGAATGTATATAATGAAGTTTTGTAAAAATATACGATCTTCTCACATTACACTTTTGTCTTTTATTAAAGCATAGTGAATTGTATTTTGTTTGAACATGGCCTAGAAGATATATGTTGCCAGCCGTAACTATGCCATGCGTAACAGTCACAGGCTGTTACGCATGGCATGATTATCTGAAACGGTGTAAGAATATTGCCACTCCCTTTCTTCTCGAGGATGTCGTAAGAGGCGACTAAGGGAAATAGTATTGAATCATGTTATGGCGATAGATGGCGGGATAACCATCTCTAAAAGTATCAGACCAAGATGGGCAGTAGCGACTGAGGTGCGACTGGTCTGCTACTGCGATCGCCAAGCCGCCTGCCAAGCGTGACGATTATGGCAAATGCTCATTATGGGAGAGGCCTATGTTCCGCAGTGCACTTTAACAGGCTGTTATGTATGTATGTAATATAGTAATCTAATACTGTAATTTATGGATTGGTTGCGATGGTCGCATTCATGCAGATAGATGGGCAAAAGTTTTGCTTTCCTGGATCAGAGACTAGACGAACAAAAAAGAAAAAGAGGACAAACGAACTCAAAATCGTTTTACAGAGATCAGTAGTGTAACAGTAAAAGTTATTAAAATAATATTTTCGAAATTTTTAGTGCAAGCCGCCGGATATCCAGTTATCAGTACCATTAACATAGTTAAGAGCAATTCAAGTTCTGAATTTTAACAAAAACTTTAATATCCTGACGAAGTTTAAAATCGAGGACTAATATCGTGAACATTTGTGCTATAATATAGACTATTTTTATAACAAATTCTATTTTTTTATGTTCCCATTATAATAAAACTGGTTAATGGGTACTATAAATTATAATAAAGTGGTACAATGGATGCATATGAAATGCAGCTATCGTAGTATTTGTTTTCAATGCAGTGTCAGTCAACAGGTTTGGAAGTCTCACAGTTATTTTCCGCGGTCATTGCCCAGTACAGACAAAGTGAAAGGCCATGGCTGGCACAAACTCAGGTAAAATGAAAAGCGCAAAAAATTATTGATGTAATCTCTTAGAATACAATGTATTTTGTTTATTTAAATTCAGTTAATTTTTCGGAAAATTTTAAGTATGTAGTAAACACATGAGTTTAGAAACATTTTAGTTGCATTATTAATTTTTCTAGTATATGGTTTTTAAATTGCTGAATTGAAATTTAAAGATAGGATTAATAGAAATTAAGTTTTAAAAAAATGTTGTAGAGAATGAGGTTAGTATTATCGGCAGATATCTCAAAAACGCTAGATTCTCTTAATTAATGAAGTAGTATTATTGGCAGATGTTTTAACAACACCAAATTCTCTTAATTTATTAACTTTAAAATGTGGTAAGGCTGCGAGACTAGACAGAAATACATCGATACAGACATTTCAGATAAATGCTTAAATAGAGTGGATCTCGCATTTGGGTCAGCTTCCTCGTATTATGCATTTTATGCTGGCAGACATGTAATGTGATGTCACAAATGATTGACATTTCGCGGTCTTTGTGTTATTCTATAAACGTAAACAATCACGTTGATTGTGCGTCGGGGCAATGAACTTGACCAGTTTAGGAAGTAAGTACGGAGGGATATTTATGGAAGGTTCAATGCGGAATTAGACTGCATGGATCCAAAAAAAGATGCATAGCTTATATATTTTCTCTCCGTATGATCTAATATCATGATGGAACATCAGGTATGACTAGAAATGGAGAAAGAAATTGTACATTTGCGGTGCGCTTTAACCGGGATGGATGATGTGATTTAGATGTGGACAAGCGTATAGTTACCGGGAACAAAGTGAATGGTGTCCTTTCTGCATTAGTCAAAGGCAAATTGTAGTGAAATTGCACGACTTACGATACATGACGTTGTGCCGGTACCAACTTTGTCATAAAGCAGAGAAACTTGGGCTGCTAGAAGAAGCATGAAAGCATACTTACGTCCTCTTCGCGTTACTTTGGTTTCGGCGTTACGTAAAGAGATTCGCAATATGGCAGGTTTAAAAGACTTTTACCTCTCTTCAATGATCTCATCACTAGAATAGACAACACGAAAATTAACAATGAAAGGGGTCGAGGTGGTAGGCCGCGATATACTTTCGAAGACCATGTGAGCAAATAGCTCGATGATAGTATGGTCAAGACTACTCGAATATTTAGACGTGCGTGAAGTTAGTGATGAAATTGAAAGAAGCAAAAGAAGGTATGTAATGTGAGGTGTGAATCGTAACTCTTTGGCTATCTGTTGTCTTGGGCTAAGATAAGATTTAGAAGATTAATTCTCATAATGCTTAAGTTCCCTGCAGCCTACCTATGTAAGGTATAACTAGTCTGGCTATAAATACAGTTACATAAAAAACTTTTCCTTTTTTCAACTTCTTAATTATTTTGAATTTGGAACATGAATAATGAAAATGTAAAATGAAGATTTCCTCTAAGACTACCAAAAATAAGAAAGTAGTAAGTAATAAACTATTTGTTGTAAACGGAGAAATCGTAAATAAAACAAATAAAAAAAAATATCTCTTGGTCTTATATTAGATGATCATCTCACATGGAAGCCTCATATAGAGCGACTGCGTTCTAAACTCGCGTCATTGTCTGGACTTTTAATAAGTATATCTAGGTGTCTACCGCATAAGGTACGGTATCTTGTTTATAATTCGCTTGTAAAACCACACTTACACTATCTTGTTGAAGTGTGGGGCGCAGCAGCAAAAAGCAACATAGGGCTTATTTAGGTTACAAAAAATAAAATAATTAAAACCTTATTTAATTATGACTATCTTAAACCAACATCTCAAATATATGACTAAATAAAACTGTCTAAATATTGAACAAAACTACCAATGTATATTAATTTATAAAATAATAAATAATCTTATTCATTCTCAAATAACTTTCACAAAAAATATAATATACACAAACGGAGTTTAAGAAATGCTCAAAACATTTATTTACGTTCCCCAAGAACAAATTACGGGAAGAAAAATTTACTTTACGAAGGCGCTCAATTTTACAAAAAACTACCGAAACATTTGAAAGAATCCAAATCGATACATATATTTAAAAAACTCTTAAAGCAAAATATTGCAAATTTTAAATAAAATATAGAAATTAATATTTCGTGCATTAAACAACTACGCACAGTTCTTCATAAACACTTCCAGCAAATTTAACTCCTTCTACTGTATTTAAAATTGTGTTCAACTACCTTCCTCATATTTTTTTTTTATCCTTAACTCTTAAGTGGCATTGTTTATGTTAGTTTTGAACTTGTAAAATTTAAATTGATTAATATTAAATTATAAGTTACGATGTACAGATAAATAATACATGTAAATTGTTGGTGCAAGTGATATGTGTTTGTCAAAGGCATTTTTGAGGTTATTGTAAAATTGTAAGTACGTTCATATTGACTGTTGTTATTAGTTAGTACATTTCTCATGTAAGTGAATGCAAAAGTAATTCTTTTGAGAAATAAAGATTCTAAACCGTAAAGAGAGTGGATCGATAAAAACGCCTTCTGTCGCGATACGCAGGTGAAAGGCATAGAAATATCCTCTTTACGGATAAAAAAAATCACGATTGAAGAACACTACAACAAGCAAAATGATAAAGTGTACGCTCACAGTTCTAAAGAATTTGCTCAAGTGGCCGGAAAGATCGTCAGGAAGCGTCCGTGGTGGTTTCATCATCAGTCTGTCACAAAACTACATTTTTGTGAAAAAGGAATGAAAACTTCAGCCAAAGTGTATCAAGCTCCAGTCTTGGCTCAAGTTGTGAAGCCTTTTAGCGATACACTTTTTTAAAATATTAGACTTTCCAGCAGGACTCTGCACCTGGTCACATGGCACGAACTACTCTAGCCTAAAACCAACGTTCCGGGCCTGCATATAGCCTGTATATAAGAGCCCTCGAAGACTGAGAGAAGACTGGCCTTCATCTAGCCCAGACCTCAACTATTTAGACTTCAAATTATGGTCAGTTTTAAAGGACATGGCTGCTCTAAATGAAACGACGACATTGAGTCTCTTAAAAAATCTTTGGAGCAAGCAGTGGTGAAATTTCCCTTGGAAAAAGTGCATATATCGATAGGTTCGTGGCTAAATAGATTAACGGCCTATATAAAGCCAAAGTTGGCCATTTCGAATAGAATATTTTTTAAAATTTTTTATGAGGATAATTAATATGTACATTTTAATAATATTACATTACGTCATAAAAATGCATTTTCATTTGTAACATTATGCCGCACTAGGTATATCTATAAAATATAATTCTCGTGTCACGTCATTGCTCACGATAACGTCCGAAACTATCTAACCGATTTTCTTGTTTTTTTTTTAATATCTATGTTTTGCTGGCATCCTGAAAATAGTCTAGTTTTTATCACAAATTTTTTATAACATCCAAAGCAGGACTGCATCTAGTGCGCCCGCTAGAATAAATAGATAATTATATAATGTCAAACGTATTAGGCTAAGAAAATAAATTGAATACGAGTAATTAGTAGCAGGTCGAAATAAAAGCATGATCTATTTGGTACAAGTAAAAATATGATATTAAAAGAAGTGCAATTAAATTAAATTTAATATCAAAAAGTCCAGCATAACTTGAATGACTTAAAAATTCAATTAAATTTCATCATAAAAATTATGCAGTAAATAATATTTTAAAAGCATATTTACGTATTCAAGCTAAGACACCCTTTTATGTTGTTAATTAAACATAATATAAGTATTAATATTTTTACATTAATAGTTTCAGATTTTTTACAATGTTAAGAGAAAAAGTCATAAAATTCTTTGCAAGCGTCGTTGACGCCTCTTTATTATATTCACATTTATAAGAGGTATTAGTTCCAACGCTCGCGCCTTCGACAACATAAAAATGTAATTACAAGTGGTAACTTTGCGGAGCACTTAAATATAGATTTACCCCTTGAAGAGCGGTTTGACGGAGGTGGAAAGGTGTTAGATCCATCATGTGTCGATTGTGTGCAACTTCCTAAATTTTTCCTTCACATGTTTGATCTCTTTTTGTGTATTTATGCGAATCATCTTTATGGTTATTTAAGTATTTACGGATATTTTGTATTACAAATATTTTTTTTTTACGTGAAATTATTGTTGGCGATCCAATATCCTTCTTCGTTGTACCCTGCCCTCGAAGCTAAGATTTGCGATTTCGAATCCTGCTAGTGGCAAACATTTGACATGAATATGAATGTTTGAACTCGAGTAAATTTTTACAGTTGTGAATTTTTTATGGAGTTGCGCTTGAAATGGAGATGCTTGCATAAAAATTGTAAAAAGATGCCTGTAAAAAAATATTTATCCTTTTTTACCCTAATTGTCAATGTTTATTAAAATATGAATACAAAATTCCTTTAAATCAATGATTTAATAATGTGTGAGTTTTAAATAGTCACAATCCAAGATACAAAAGAAGTGACTCTAGTAAAGCCAGACGGCCGGCCAGCTTGACAACCAGATCCCGAAGTAAAAGATCCAATTCCAATCTGCGAATAAGAAAAAAAAATGTCAGCACTTACAGTGTTATTTACTAATCTATTAAAGTTACAAATACCAAAGTACTATAGGACAGAAGCCTCTTCGTCACGAGGTTTTACTACAAACGCTACGCTTTACATCTAGACTAAAGAGTCCTTATGGTTCCCGTTTCCGGTTTGCTTAATATTGGTCTGGTATTTATTAAGATGGTTGTCTCGCCATTCGTCAACAGCAATTTATGTAAATTATTTCATGAAAATATTTTTTTTCTCTCATAATTAAGATAAGAAGTACTTAAATTTTTTAGTTATTATTTGTAATGACTACAGTCGAGAGAAACTCCTTAAATGTAGTAAAAATAAATTATTAAATATACAAATTATTATTTATATAATATGTATTATAGTCACAATAGCCGAGTGGTTGGGTGATCGGGACTTGAGTCAAGATACTCGAGTTCTATCTCCTGGTGGCAGGCTTGTACCAATAAGTTTTTTCAGAAAACTTATGTACGAATTATATCGTTAGTTTGGACGTAAAGTCTGCGACAGACACGTTTTCCCAAAAATGTCTTCAGTGAAAGGTGGGTCGAAAAGACTTAATTGTTGAGACCTTTGTCTACCCCTGTATAGGGAAAGGTTTGAATTTTTTTTTATATTATATTCACATATACATAATGCACACACTCACTGAATCAGTTTTCAAATTACGTATAAAGTCTAATTTGCATCAAATTAGATATGCATGTACTTTATGACCCTGGTTTAAATATAGTCTACTTTTTATATTTCCTTCAGCATGAAACTGACTTTAACTAATGTGTGTCTACGATGTTGGAAAATAAGTAGGTACTACTTTTTTATTCTTCTATTTTATTAGAAGTGACTTATCACGGCTTCTCAAATGTAGTAATAAGTTTATATCGAATTCAAATGAAACGATATCCTGCTTTGTACTCGTATAGGAATATTGTCTCCTAACTTCACATTTCCAAATTTATTGGTTAAGGCTATGCGTTGCTCCATCAGTCAGTGAGGACAAACCCTATTATATAGACTGATTAGTATTCCGGTAGAATATATCCTAAATTACAGAGCATAAGAACAACATCATATACATTGCTCTGATCGCAAAGTCAGCAGCTTAAGCAATTGTATTAAGGAATTAGAAACAACTAAGGTACCACAAAACCCAGACCCGAAAAAATGTAGAAAACGTGTTGTCTACATTGACCCGACCGGGAATCGAACCTGGGTCTCCAGAACTGGCGACACCATGAAAACTGGTGTACACGCCACAGAGGTCGTTAAAAGTTATTTAAAGTTGATATTTATTTGAAGAAGACTTACGAGAACATCCCTCCAGAAACCAGTGATGACGAGAGGTCCGCCTGTATCTCCTCCGCAAATGCCGACACCACCGGCGCCGCTTGTGCAAAGGTGATGATTTTGTATAAAATTACCGTAAACAGCTGCGCATTCTGTATTTGGGATTACTCGTAGATTTACAGAACTTAACGTTTGCAGGAGCCCAATTGTGTCACCTAATAAAGTAGAAAATATGATGGTTAATTTAATTAGTTCTTAGTATAAAAAAGTACAACCGAACATTCAAGTTGACTTTTGTATCTGTAACTACCTCAATAGTCAAATAATAAACATATGAATTATTATTAAAATGTAACACCGAAGATATTTTCGGGACGTGATAGGTGGTGAGCCCGTCGTCGTCTTTATGTCCAAGCCAACGATATAATTGAAAACCCCATTGCTACGAACCTGCCTTCTGGGGATCGAACTCGGGTATCGTGTGATGACTTGGCTCGAGTCGGCTATGATGGAAATAGTTATCTAAATAGGAATATTTCTGAATTAAGTGACCACGAGTCTAGTTCACGAAGTATCGCCGGTTCGAATCTTACTCGGGCTATTTGGGACGACGTGACACCATATATTTTATAGATTACATTAAAATCTGTTACATATATATAACAGATTTTTTAAGCCATGATGAACTTGATTTAAAGTTTGTGTTTAAATAATTACCATCTTTGGTTACTCCAAATCCAGAAGCCAGGGCAACAGTACCTACAAAGTCTTGGTTCAGTTCGCTTCCAGAAGGAAGACTGACAGCTTGGACGTTAACTGAAATAAAATAAAAAAGTTTCTTATTAATTTACAGAAACATGAAACTGTTACATTTTGCAATGCGGACAGAGTCAGAAGGGCCGATTTCTAGTCCCAGGAGGAAAGCTCGCAATAATGAGTTTACTGAAAAATTAGATACATATGATTTGCATCGTTAGACTCGACTATCAAAAGCTTCGATTTTAAGAAGGCGACTGGTTCATTACCTGAATGTGTAAAAGTGAAGTCATCTTTCAAACCTACTCTTTAATCGCTTTTGGTCATCCATGGTAACGCCGCACATTTTACGAAGAGATCTCCACTGCACTCCACCTGCTTTTATGCTTCATTAGGCATACCTAGGTTTCGCTACCATATAACAAAGTCGGTACCAGCATTACGTTATGTACCGCAAGGCGCGCATTTTTCACTATACCTTGTCTTTGAACTAACGCAGTCAGGGCACCGTTAACCTTGTTTACGGCAGCGACACGCCTGTCCACACCTCTATATCAACTCTTTCATCCCGGCTAAAAGCACTCCCCAGGTATACAATCTCGTTCACCTGTCTTAGACATTCCTGATTTACCCATATTTTATACTTCGTTCTAACTTCGTCCCTTTCAAATACTAGAACCTTAGTTTTATAAGAATTCAAACGAAGACCTTTACTTTCACATTCTTCTTTCATACACGTGACTAATGCCTGCAGTTCTGCCTCAGACGGTGCAATAAGCACTGCATAGAGCAGACAATTTACTTTTATGTCATGCAATTTCACACCCAAACAACTATTTTTCAGCTTTTGTAAATAGCTGTCGAAATACAGTATGAACAGCCAGGAGGACATGACGCAACCCTGTTTTACGCCCGTTTGGATGCTAAACATGGGTGACAGGTCATGCCCTACTCGCATACAGGCTCTACAGTCACAATAGAGCGATTGAAGAAGTGGGCCATCCACACCATACCCCGGAAACATTTCCCATATTTTCTTCCGTACAATCTTATCAAATGCCTTCTCAAGATCCACAAAAGCACAAAAAATCTTTTGGTTAGCGGCCAGAAGCTTAGAAAACACTTGATCCATGCAGGTCTAAATCCGCATTTCGCCGCATTTTTAAATATCGACATTATTATTACGGATATTATTCTAGATCGGTACACTATACTTAGAAAAACATAATATTATAGTAATAACTGATATCAAAATACTCACGAGAAAAAGATATCCTGGGTATACGAAGAACTGCAATGTCATTAGCTATAATATGGGGATTATATCCTGGGTACATAACCACACTTTGCATCTGAACTCTGGTACCGCCAGTAAAGAGGAGATTTGATCCCACTACCACTGTGATTGATTGGGCTATACTGACGCCATCATTGTAACAATGCGCTCCGGTCAGGATTCTTGTGTCGGAAATTATTACTCCTCCACATACCGATTGCAGCACATATCGAAAGGTAATTATAAGTCCGGCCTGAAAAATAAAATTACATACTACAGTGCTGTGCTGTGTAAGAATTAATCAATTGTTCCCGTGGATGTCTTCGTTATGTCTTCGACCCACCTTCCACCGAAGATATTTTCGGGACAACGTGACAGGTGGTGAGCCTGTCGTCGTCTTTATGTCCATGCCAACGATATTCTTACATAAGTTTTTGAAAAACCCATTGGTACGAGCCTTCCAACTAGGGATCGAACTCGGGTCTATTGACTCGAAATTTCGACCACCCAACCACTCGGCTATCGTGACTTTAATACAGTATCTTTAAATTTACCTGGTACGGTACAGCACTACTAATTGTGTTAGATCCACCGACAACCCTTAGGCCGGTTTTAGATATATCATTTTCTAGTTTTCTTATTCTGTCTGCTTCAAAAACTCCAACTGTTCTGTGGTAATCATATACGCCATTTGGTTCATGAGCTTCATACAAAGTACTGGCACAAGAAGTACTGATTAGAGCTACAAAGAGTAAGAATATGTCAGACTTCATAATTTAAAAAAAAATAGATTTAAGACTTGTAAACCAAAATACGCTGTCCTATTAATACTCAAATAGTATCCAAATACTCAAATTATCATTGATAAAAACTTGCAGATAACAATAAATAATAAGGTTGATATTGGCAAAGATTAACGAATGGGGACGTTCGAAAATTTATCTTATAGAGGATTATGATTAATCTTGTATATTTAAGCCCTTAGTTGCTATGTTAGAATTGAAAATATTCTTTTCATTTAAATTAGTTCATGTTTGCTTAATTTTTCCAAAAAATCGTAATTAAATATAACTTTTTGAATAGTAATAAATTAGTAAAATTAATTTAAAACATACATTAAATACTATTTTTTAATTAATTTGTCTAATACAATAAAATTTATTAACACAGTCACAGTCAATCGACCGGTGCTATGATTCTGCTAAAGTGTGCATAAGTCCTACAAGAATAACTTACCTCTACGGCTAAAAGGAATTAGAGCGTGGTTGAAGTTTCATCTGTAATCGACTCCTAATTTCAGTAATAAATCTTTTAGCCTATGAGCCCTAACAATCAGTGCTATCAATAGCCACGGTGAACCACAACAAAAAAATTGAGCACAGATGCCGTGTATATGGCGTTTACATTTTTTTTTATCTTCACGCAATGTCCTACACTTGGATAGGCAGACAATGTCCTTTCGACCCAGTTTCCACCGAAGCTTATGTGGGACAGCATGGCAGGTGGTAAGCCGATAAGGCGTCTAAATGTCCAAGCTATTGGTACTATACATGTATATAGATGAATATTTATAAATACATATAAACTTCCACGACTCGAAATATAACATTCATTTTCAGCACACAAATTTTTGCCCCTAGCGGGATTTGAGCCCGCAATCCTTTGCACCCGCAAAGTTCCAAGTTAATATCACTACCATCTAGTCTATCAGGTCGCTTAAACAGAATATTTGTTCCCAAATAGAACGGTCTTGTACCAAGGATGCAAGAATATGTACTCTCTATAATATATACCTTGCATACGCTCTCATCCTTATAAAAGAAGAAATATGTGGTAGCGAAAAATATTCAAAAAAGGGAAATTAAATTCTACACTTGGGAAAGATACTCGTATTCAGGCGGGAAGGAACATTTGTTAATCAAGATGTAGACAGATGTGTAGCAGCGAAAAAACGGTAGGATATAGAAAAAAGGTATGGCATCATACACTACACTGTGGTGATATAGAAATATGATGAAACTTGCATCTTCCAACAAACGCAGAGATTACGATGAAATCCAAATTTGTTTACATTGTAATATCTACGGCGCTAAGTAAGTATGGTTGGAACACGTCGAATGAATGAGTATGTGAGAACCATAATAGTTGGCGTTATGCACCCTTTAGCTTACCTTTAAAGGGTTATAATGTTACTATGTTTGCGCCTTAATGTATGCAATGGCAAAATTCAATACTTTCAACAATGCATTGTGTTATTTCGCAGATCATATTAAAATAGTGTCAATGCCGAAATTTTCAATCAAATAAAATGTGGCCAAAATAAATAAATAGTGAAAAATACAATAATCTGCATTTAACAATAAACTACATATCATAATTAAGACATTACGTAGACACATCACACGATATTAACATTAATAAAACATACATACTTTATGGAATGTGCTGCCGAAAAGAGCCTATACCTTTCTCAAAGGCCGGCAACGCATCTGCTATGTGTCTGGTGAGCGAGCGTGAGCGGATTTCTTCTGCTTTCGCAGGTATCGGGCCTCGAGGCAAGCCTCATTGCCCGGGCGTCTTCTCAGGGGGCTGCTGCTCCCCCGGTCCTGGGTACCGCTTTCTGCGGTATACATGTCGGTGTGTTGCGTATTTTACGCCATGCGTCGGGTCTTTCACTCTTCCCCGTCCTCCCCCTCAACGAGGTCGGGTGGTGGCTGCAACAATTCCCTAGGGAGAGGTCGCCGCTCTGGTGGTCGAGCGTGCTGCGGCAGGAGGTCCGACAAGGACGCCAGGTCGCGCAGGTGTTCATGTGGCCCATTATCAGCGCGGTCATACATTTTCCGCGCCAAGTGGACCACAAAGTCGTGGATAGACTCGATTTTAAGATCTCTGGCGATGACGTCATTCCGGACGTAACGACCAGCTCCCACAATCGTTCTTAGGGAAATGTTCTGCTGAACCTGCAATCTTTTCCGCTGTGCGGAGATGTGAACGCGTACCACGCTGGTGCAGCATATGTGATTCGCGAGCGGATGTAGGTCTTGTAGATCCCTACCTTGGTCTTCGTTGGCAGGATGGATGCCAGAACCGGACGGAGGACCGCCCTCGCAGCTCTTGCGCGCTGCATGACGTATTCGACCTGAGGGGTCATACGTAGAGAGCGGTCAATCTGGCATCCAAGGTAGGTCACTGTCTTCTTCCACTCTACATCCTGGCCTCGGAGCTTGAGTGGTGGTGGTACACGTCCTGTCTATTGACAATTATGGCGCATGTCTTGCCAACGTTCACGGCCATGCGCCATTTGTCAAACCATTCAGGCAGCAGGTTCAGCAGACATTGCATCCTCCTGGCTGCAATGTCTGCCCGACGGGACGACGTAAAATACGCGCTGTCGTCTGCGTAGAGGGCGAGCATGACATCTTGTTCCCATTCTTGGACGCGACCTTCAAGTGTGGGGATGTCGTTGGTGTAAATTGCGTACAGGTGCGGAGAAAGACAGCTGCCTTGTGGCACTCCTGCCTCTATTCTTCGTGCTGCCGAGTCGATCCTCTCGACGCTAACACAGAAGCTCCGTCCCTCCAGAAATGACGCCACTAGTCGTATGAGCGCTGGCGGCGTTGTGGTGTTGCTTATTAGTTTGTAGATTAGACCCGTGTGCCACACCCGGTCGAAGGCCTTCTCTATGTCGAGAAAGACCCCAGACAGGAGCGGCCGAGATGGGTTTCGGCCGCTAGGTAGTGTAGCACTCGGGTCAGCTGCGCCGTGGTGGAGTGGCCGCTGCGGAATCCGAATTGCTCCTTTCGGAGCTCTGCATGTGGTCGCAGTCTCCGCAGCAGCAGCCTTTCAAAAAGCTTTGCTACATACGACAGTAGCGTGATGGGACGGTAGCTTGCCGGGTGTCTTCTGTTTTCCCCGGCTTCGGCAGCACTATGATTTTCCCTTCCTTCCACTTGGAAGGGTAGTGTTGGGTGCGTAGCACCCGTTGAACAAACGGGTCAGTGCTACGATCCCTTCCTAGGCAGCTGTCTTATTGCAGTGGTGGTTATGCAATCGTTGCCCGGCGCTTTCCGTAGTGGTAGGCGCTGTGCCACTCTTCTTACTTCAGAAGGGGACATGAAATCGTCCCCTCTAATGAAATGACGCCGGGCTCGTCAGGAACTCCTGTACACAATGCTCAACCTCCTGTGGAAGTCTGCGACGACAGCAGCAGCAGTATTGGGTTTGAACTGCCCCTCTAAATGTTCTGCCAGGATCTCGGCCCGGTCTCGTGCTCCGTAGTGCCGTTTTCCTGTGCTGTCCACTAGTGGGCAAATGGGCTGTGGTGTGCGCGAAAGCTGTCGGGTGAGCTGATATAGCGAGGCTGGATGTTCCGAGGCCTCCTCGATGCGAGCGTTCCATGACTCGCCTCGGAAGGCCTTTATCCCTTCCGACAGCTTTTCGGTAATGGAGTTGAGTTTTGCCTTTACTTTGGGACATCTGGTTCTAGCCCAAAGCTTCCTAGTGGATCGTTTCTCCTCTAGGAGAGTTTTGAGCCTCCGTGGGAGTACCTCCCCACGGTGCGTGTCAGGTATTGTCCTGGTGGCCGCTAGATACTCTTGATGTATCTTTTCACAGATATATTTAGCGGCCACTTCTACCTCTTCTCCAGATGTTATACTCGCACCGTAGGTAAGGTTCGCCAGCGCTCTTCTGTATTGCTCCCAGTTGGTCTTCGTTCAGGCCCCGGGGCACTACGGAGTCGGCGCTGGTCGACATGGTAATGAGAATTGGTAGGTGCTGCGTGTCCAGGTCATACAGCACCTCCACTTGGACCGGACATGTGATTCCTTGGCAGAGAACTATATCCAGGACATCCGGCCGATGTGTTGTTGTCGTGGGGATATGTGTGGGAGCTCCTGGTCCCAGCACTTCATATCCCCTTCTTCGGCGTCTTCAAACAGTCTCCTGCCGGCGGGGTTCATGATGCGCGAACCCCATGCCAGGTGCTTGGCGTTGAAATCTCCTGCCATAATGACAGGAGAGCTGTTGTCCATGACGGCTCGGATGTCCGAGGGCAGAGAGGAGGGCCGGGTGGGCGGTACGCTGCGTAGATCCTTAGCTCCACACCGGCCGTCTTCAGGAGTATCCCAATGCTCCTGGTTGAAATAAATGGCAGCAGCTCAATTCCTCATGCACTAGGTCTCTCCTAACCAAAATGGCCGTGCCTCTGTAGGCCTTTCCTTCGGGAGAGACCTCGTCGCGACGATACACGAAGAAATTGGGGATCTTGAAATGGCGTCCGGGTCTGAGTTTAGTCTCCCCTAGCAACACGACCTGGATTCCGTGCTGCTGCACCATAGTGCGGAGACTGGCGGCTTGTTGTTGGATGCCGCCTGGGTTCCAGTACATTACCGGAGCTCAGCCATTTCTTGCCATTGTCAGGTGGGTCAGGGCTGTCAAAATAGCCGTGAGTGGGTCAGCTCCGTGGTCATCGCCGCTAGGACGTCGCCTGGGATTTTCATGACGACTGTGACCAATTGTGCTAGTGCAGCCTCGATCGTAGTCGGCACGGGTGTTATTTGAGGGGAGGCCTCGGTTCTCCCCTTGAGGCTGTGCTCTCAGGCTGGGTGTTGCACTCGCACATGCTGAGTTACATTTTCTTGCGTGTTGGCAACTGCTGGCCCTGGCTGGATGGTGGCAATGGGAGGGGGTATGGGTGTGGAGGTCACCCTGGCCTCGGACTTGGCCGTCTTCTTTTTCTTCTTCTTCCCCTCCTCTTCCTCTTAGTGGAGGGACCTCCCCTCTCCGTGGCCTCGTTAGCTGGCGGTTGCAGAGTTGTGACCGCTGCTAACTTCCGGGTTTAGTGGCTGGTGCCACTTCTGTTGCCACCTCCAGGCGCCGCGGCTGTCGCGGCTGTGGCATGGGTCTCGCATCGGGTGCGCCCTCTGCGACTGATGGTGCACCTCTGTGCGTATTTTGCCGCGGCGCATGCGCTGGCGGGGGGGGGATGGGAGGGGCATTCTAATCCCCTCTTGCGAGCGATGCGCTGTATAACAGCGCATCTTCTGTCGTTGCCGAGTGCGCCTTACCGCAATTGGCGCACTTCGGTGGCCCATCCCTTGGTTTGGGGCAATCTGATGCGACGTGATCCCCGGCGCATCTAACACATTTGGCAGGGCGATAGCAGTTTGCCGAGGAGTGTCCGAACCCCTGGCAACGGTGGCACTGAGCCGGGCCTTCCTGCCTTGCCATGCCTCGATCGTTACTCCGGGCATGTAGAGGAGCTCGTGTACGTTATACAGCCTCTTGAGCTCCTCTTGGCTAAGGTGGTGTAATTTTACGTGGAAAAGGCAACCCGGTCTCCCTTTCTTCGGGGGGATTGCCCTCACAAATGTAACGGGAAAGCCCAATGCCTTAAGGGCCTCCTCGATATCTTCTGGATGTGTGTCTGCTGGTAGCCCACGCAGTCCCACCTTAGTGGGCAATTCCGCGGTCGGTGCATAGCAGTACCATGCGAGCGCTGCGTCCTCCTTGCTGCGCTCCGTTAGGTACCTCTGCACCTTCCGGTATTCATCGGCCGAATGCGGGCGGAATCTTACCCCTTTCCCGAAGGGGCGCGCATTCGGCGCGTGCCCTAAAATGTTATGCAGGGCACGGAAGTGTTTTGCCCACTCTGGTAGGCATTCTACTATAATCGGAGGATATTTACTATCCTCCTTTTCCTTGGCCACCACCTTCCTAGGTGATGGCACAGGTGGGCTGCGCGGGCGCTTGGGTGCCGCTGCCATCGTGGCGTACGTCGATGCGGACGACGTTCCTGGGCGCGTTGGCCCCCCCCACGTTTGGGCATCGTAGGCGGCAGCTTTGTCGATCGGTATTTCTGCCGGCGACATTGATTTTTGCCCTGCCTTTTTCTCAACCTCCATTTCGGAGGGAGATGGGGTAGAGCGGTTTAGAGCCATGCCCCTCTTTGGCTCGATTAGTATGGCCGAGGCGACCCCCCTCTGTACGCTGACCCCACTACGGAGGTTTGCAGGAGGGGGTGGGGGGGCATCATAAGTCGTCTCGACTTTTGCGAGGTCCGCTCCTTCCGTATTTATACTGGTTGCCGGGCCCGTGCTGAGTTGTGTTACACAACTAGCGTCAGGTACAGCAACCGTATTTCCGGCCTCGCTTTCCAAATTGGAGATTCCGACGTACTCGGTAGAATCCCATCCTCCCGGGTAAAGTGCTGGTCCCCCTTCCTCTTCCACTTGCGTTTCGGTGGCTGGGGAATACTCCGACGAGGAGGATGAGGATGGCGATCGCGGCGGGTCTTCATGCCGAACAGGCGTTTTTGTCCGTTTCTCCGCGGGAGCGTCGATTTCTGGCGGCGTGCGACGTCTTGCGGCTAGTCGCCCTTGTAGGACCTCCGTGTCTTCCACCTGACGATACTCAGATCGCCGGTCAGTAGACGCGGGGGTCGGGGGCGATGCGCGTGTGCGCGGCAGTGGCCGTGGTATCCCAGTCTTGCTATCCCGGGGAGGTAAGATCACCGATTTCTCGGGATTGAATAGGTCTCGCTTCACTAGTGTCCTTTCGAACGTCGTTGTCCGCCGCTTGTCGGGTGGTTCCCTAGGTCGGCGGGAGGGTGGGTCCCCTCATCCGACATTCTTATACACTGAGTGTAGTGTGTACCTAATATGTATGTATGTGCTTATTTCGTAGACGTGCGAACGATACGGTTCCTATGTCGCTTGACCACTCCCCCGCCCCTCAGCGCGGGCCACTTAGCCGGTGAAACCTTTCGGAGGCCCAGCACAGCGCCCAGCGAGCGGTTTGGGGTTTGTTAACTTAAAGAGAGATGTCCCGGCGAAATGAGACTTAATACCCCGAAGTGTACAAGTACACCGCAGGGCCGAACACCGGTGCCCTTTTCTAAGAAAAGGGATAGGGTGTCCGACGCGCTTGGAACGCTGTTGGCCAGTTACAATTGTTACGGCAAGGGAGTGTCAATTGGCAAACAGACGTTATCCCGGGGTGTGGTCGCCCAAAGTCTCAAAGTCTAGGAACTTCAGGGAGTAAACTCAACCTTTAGAACTTCGACCGAGTTCTTCGGAGCGACGGGTGCCGTGGTAATAGTACTAGTTGAAAAAACTTTCCTTATTCACCGATTGCACCGCTACACAAGCCCGAGTATGATGTCTGGTATTGCGGATGTTCATGGGCGGCGGTAATCACTTACCATCACGTGAGCCACCTGCTCGTTGGCCTCCCTTTTCTATAAAAAAATATTTTTTTGATATTTAGTGCTTTTTGAAGAAAAGTGAAGCAGAAAAAAATATATAAAATAAATAAAACGCTTTTCGGATTTTATTTAGTTTTTAATTAGTTTTAACAAACAATTTTTATTTTCCGATGTTTCGGGTGCTTTACAGCATTAGTGTTCACGGGGGACCACGGATGCTGTAAAGCATTGTACGAGGGGACTGTATATAAAATAACATAATATTTTGTGTGATAAATTGTTTTCATATTCGAAAAGAGCGCTAATAGTTAGCGCTACTGTTGTTAATATAATTAATTATATAATTATATTTATACGTTTATCTGAACTTTGTGTAATTAATAAGTTGGTTACTAGACAAATATTTTTATAACTTACATTTAAAAATCATTCAAATGTAGTAAAACAGTATTCTGTAATTACAGTAGCTCATTTTACCTTAAACCAGAGTTCAACAGTCAATAATTTTTTGTCAGAAGAAATTGGCTAAAGTTTGTCTTAATCCCGTTAAATCTCGGGTAAAATTAGAATCTTATATGTGATTAAATGTGAAAAATGATTTTTTATTGATTGTATTGTAGTTATCAGTTGACCCGGTCTGCTTTTTTAACAAATCCAGTACAAAAAAATTATCACTTTGATTGCGCTACCGGAATAATTAAGTGTTACTGTTTAGGTGTAAATATATTATAAATATCATGATAACGAAAAATGATTGTTGTTGTTATTTTCTTATCTCAGATAGGAAGCTAATTCAAATGATACTCGTAATGGTTTACTAGTATGAAATGACTTGGCATATCATGGGCTCAAAATTTTCACAGTAATTGTAAGACAAATAACCAGGATACTTGTTCAAGGTTAAGTAATCAGCGCTAGCTGCGTCTTTAGATATACAATAGAACATTTACAGGCTTCTCTGGTAAAATATCTGTTGGTTTTATAAAGATAGAGAGTGAATTTTATTGGGTTTAATTTTTTTTAAATATTACATTTAAGATTGTTTAAAATATTACGCACCAGCTTTAACCGCGACTTTGCTATACTCTAATACCTTTAAATATCTGTCAAAGTTATAATCGTTATGATTAGAAAGTAAAATAATTGCACGGAAAAAGTAACAAAAACATAAAGCTGTTGAACTACAATATTTACAATATTTTAAATTCCTTGCTGTTGGAACAGGCCTCTCTACCACTGCTACTAAAAGTAATATTGTAGTTTTCTCAAGGCGTAAATTTCCTCATGATGTGTCTATTTCTATTGGGGAATCTATAAGAAATATGCGTAATGCTACAATACCCTATAAACTGAATTCGTAGAAGCCTCACTCTTCATTCGCAGGCAATATCTATAACCAATAGTCTAAAACCTATATTTTATTTAAGATGTATTTACTGTAAGATGAATTTTGGATTCGATTGATTAATAAAATACTTAAATATCTGTCTGCTAGATTCTTATTTAAGGCGGCGTTCCTTCTCGTTCACTCGCTTCTTCCTATCCTTTACGTCCTTAATCGTGTGATTTCCAACCCAATACCGAATTCCAGCACTTTATATATTTTTTTTATTTTGATCAAGAAACAATAAATACAATATGTATTTATAACTAATATTGTTATAAATAAAACTATATGACTAATATTGCGTTACCAACACCTTTAATCACGAATTACATAAATATTTTGATCATTAGAGAGAACTGTGCAGATAAAAAATTTTCAAGAAAATGTTGGTATTCTTAAATCTTAGCAATTAAAGATGCTTTAAATAGCTGTCATAAAATTGGCTTGAAACATGTATTGTACCTGCCCATGGTGGAATTCAAGACAATAAGTATGTTGAAGCTTCTCACCATGGTATGCATTGTAAATTACCATATCCAACCCCATATTTTGTAGCTAACAGTTTTTGTAAGTTTTAGGTCTTCCTGAAATACTGTTTGGCTTACTTACTTACTTACTTATCTTTACGCACAATCCCTGACGGGGTAGCCAGAGAGAACAGATCGCCAAGTGTCACGATCCCTACGTACTTCTTTCGCTTCTTTCAGATTCATCATCTTCTTCATACATGCACGTCCAGGTATCCGAGTACTCTTGACCCTCCCCTCTTCGAGCAATTTGCTCACATGGTCTTCGAAAGTTAGTCTCGGTCTACCTCGACACCTTTTAATATTAACTTTCGCGCTATATATTTTCTTCACCATTCGGTCTTCACTCATTCGCTCAACGTGCCCAAACCATCGAAGCACGCCCTTATCCATTTTTGTGACAAGGTCATCTTTCAAACCTGCCATATTGCGAATCTCTTCGTTTCGCTTTCTGTCGGCCATGGTAAGGCCGCACATTTCACGAAGAGATCGCATCTCCACTGCATTCAACCTGCTTTTATGCTTCTTCTGGCATACGCAGGTTTCGCCGCCATATAACAAAGTCGGTACCAATTCTGCGTTATGTATTGCAAGGCGTGCACTTTTCACTACGCCTTGCCTTTTGACCCCTTCTCCCTGCTAATATCCCCCGTCAAGTAAACATTCCATTTTTACTGTCGCTAGTGTCTTCTCTTTTTATTAAAAATTTGTGTGATTTTATAAACAAATAAACAATAACAAGTTTTAATGTAATAGTTCTTTGGTGATTGGCAGTTAACTGTTTTTCGCTTTGTTTTATCCTCTTATATAATACTTGTTTCTGACGATCACTTATTCGTACTCCTCATAAAATATATTATATGATCTCAAATAGAAACAGCTGATGATATTTATTTGAATTTTTTAATTGTCGTAGGGATATTTATCAAAAATAAAATAAAGTCTATTCTGTATATGTTAACATCCGTTTCGTGGTTAAGGTGATAGAGCGTAACAAAGAATCAAATTCACTTTTGCATTTACAATATTAGTTAAGGATGTTACATAAAAGCAATAAATACAAAATCTTTAAAAAAATTAAAACATGATGAGGTTAATTTGAAAAACGAATAATCATGTTTATTTAATTCTAAATTCAGTATTAGACAAAAGATAAAGAATATACAACAATTTATGACGTCAAATCTAATCGAATATTCATATTCAAATCTGTTTCATTGATTAGCCACTGAAGTATAGTAATCGAAAGACGATTACAAATAAGATAAATGGCGATAACTTACACAATTACTTATATAAATAAAGATGAAGACGAACGTTTATTTTTGACACAGCAGTTAGTGTAAAAATGAAATCGTTCACCTCTATAGTTGTTTTTGTTCTGGCTGTAGTAGCCACATGCAGTGAAGCTGCTACTCGGGAAGATATAACTGCCTATGATTACCATAGAAGAATTGGTATCCCAGAAGCAGTTAGAATCAAAAAATTAGAAGACGAAATCATTGAAACTGGCAATGTTGAGAGCAGAATTGTTGGCGGCAGCCTCACCGATATCTCCCAGGTTCCATACCAGGTACACAAAAAACATATAAATTACAAAATATATCACAGAAATAATATATTCACGGAAAACATCTTTAAATAATATAAGTTTAAAAAATGTAAAACTTGATTGCCATTAACCTATTCTTATCTCAATAGCCAATTACTATTGGGGCTCTCCTAGAATGAAGACTTGGGTGGGAAAATGGCTACTTTTATTTTTATTCTGTTTATCCCTACATGCCAGAAAAAAAGAGTATTAAATTTTTAAGAGTAATTTAAACGTTATTTACTGTTTAAACTAATTTTATGTTTTCATGCTGTGTTGTGCCAGCGTCAGGATTTACTAACCCCATTTTTTTAATAACATTACTAGTATTCCTGTTAACCACTCCAATTAAGCTGCAATGCTTGTGTCTGGAGTTGGTTTACGTCAATAGTCGAATGGCGGGGCCCGAACCTGCGACGTCATGTTTCGCAGTCCGCACCCTAAACCATTAGGCTATTGCCGCTCATTTTTCCAATAGGTTTCGTAAGAAGCGAAAAAAATAAGGTCACGGCTTTAATCTCAGTACCGGGATGGTCAGAGGGGTAGTTTATTCATTTCGACCCTCATTTTTCTCAGCTTTATTTAGATAAATTACAAATGATAAACTTGTCGCCAACTAAGTAACCAAGCTCACAAACACTCGCTAACATTTACACTAAGTAATATTATATCTGCAATATTGGTTTACACTTTTAAATATAATTATTTTGTATAGTTTTAGTTTAACTACTGCAACGTTAATAAGCATTTACAAATCCGATCACAGAAATTATATATTCTTACGACACTGTCGTAAGAAACGACTAAGCCTTGAAAATACATTTGGTCGGTAACCAACACATGACTGGTAAAAACCACGTAATAAAACCGGATCAAAATTAAATATAATAAATATCTTCACGCAATTCCCAATACAGGGGTAGACAGAGGTCTAGTCTAGACAATTAAGTCCCTTCGACCCACCTTCCACCGAAGATATTTTTGGGACACTGTTACAGTTGGTGAGCCCGTCGCCGCCTTTATGTCCAAGCCAACGATGTAATTCGTATATAAGTTTTTGAAACCCATTGGTACGAGCCTGCCACCAGGGGATCGAACTCGGGTCTCTCGATTCGAAATTCCGACCACCCAACCACTCGGCTATCGTGACTTCAAATTATCAAAATTAAGCAGTCTGTTAACCGTGACGGGCAACAGCGTCATAGGGGCGAGGTACCAGTTAATGTTATCAGCATTAGTCAAATTTTGCCCAATTACTGAGAATCCATACAGTATATGTCTATGTTCTGTGGGATTTTTTATTGCCCTTGAGGAAGTAAATAATTTTGTAAATAAATTTCTTTCAGGCCGGTCTCGTTATAACCCTACTTTGGGTAATGACATCAGTTTGCGGAGCATCATTGATTTCGCCCACGCGCGTAGTAACAGCAGCACACTGTTACTCCGATGGAAGCACTACCGCCCAGTCCTTCACTGTAGTTCTCGGCTCTAATTTAATCTTTCATGGAGGAGTCCGTATTACAACTACTAATATAGCCGTTCATCCTAACTGGAACCCTCAAACAGCTGCTAATGACGTTGCTGTTCTTCGAATCAGCTCTGTTTCTTTCACAAGTTGGTACAACAACATGCAGTTTGATATATATTTATTTCAACAGAATTAATCAAATATTTATAATTACATAAAGTGTAAAAATGGTTTAAATTTCAATTGACATGGGCGGGATTGAAATTGAGAACACACACACAGTTGAAATTTTAAATATTCTTTTCTAATAAATAAAAAGTTCAACATAACTTATAAGGTTTAAAATCAATAAAGTTGCACAAAATATTTATAATTTTTTTCTGATTTTCATTTTTTACTGTTTCACAGTTCAAGTTGCTTTTTTTTCAGACGTGATCCAACCTATTTCTCTTCCAAGTGGTAATGAGATCTCTAATAATTTTGCTGGACTAACAGGACTTGCTTCTGGATTCGGGCGGACTTCTAACAGTAAGATTTCATATATTTTGATTATGAAATCACTATTCCATATTTTTGTATATGATTTTGTATTTTGATAAACTCTTGTATAGTCACGATACCCAGGTGGTCGGAATTTCGAGTTAATAGACCCGAGTTCGATTCCCAGGTGGCACATACCAATGGGTTTTTCAAAAACTCATGTACGAATTATATCGTTGGCTTGGATATAAAGACGGCGACGGGCTCACCACCTGTTACGTTGTCCCGAAAATATCTTCGGTGGAAGGTGGGTCAAAGGGACTTAATTGTCTAGACTAGAATGGGAATTGCATGAAGATATTAAAAAAAATTATAATAATACGTGTTCACCAGCATGAGGTGAAATTTAAAAAATTTTCGTATGCCTCTTTATCTATCAGAAAATATACAACATTCGATTTTACAATTAAAAAAATTTCAATGCAAAATCATCATAATGTATATTGATACGTAACTATATATCTTGGAAACTTTAAACATGTTAGTTATTCCGACCTAAAGATATATTTTAATAAAATATTAAAATGATCAAATTTGATTAAATTATCTTGCTTAGAGTAATTTAGGGTGTCTCCACACATATACAATTTAAATGGACAATAGCTTTTTGATGGATGTGTATGTGAAATTGTTGTTAAGGTCTTTGTAATTAAATAAATAAGACTGTGTGTATTATCGCATGTAACGGATACGTTTGCTCGGAAGTAAGAGCGTTGCCTTGGTACGGCGTGAGTCGCGGGTTCGAATCCACGTGTCAGGAGATTTTTTTAAATTTCTGATAAACAATAACAGCTTAGCGGGGATTACATGTTTTAAAAAGAGTCTCGATAGCCGAGTGAAGAGACTTTCGAGAGAGAATTTCGAGTCAAGAGACCCGAGATCGATACTCTGGTGCAGGCTCGTACCAATGGGGTTTTCAAAAAACTTATCTACGAATTATATTGGACATAAATACGGCGACGGGCTCACCACCTGTCATTTTGTCCCGAAAATATCTTCGGTGGAAGGTGGGTCGAGGGGAAGTCAACGATGTCCAAGCCAACGATATTATTCGTACATAAGTTTTTGAAAAACCAAGTGGTACGAGCCTGCCAACTGGGGATAGAACTCGGGTCTCTTGACTCGAAATTCCGACCACCCTACCACTCGGCTGTTATCCACCATCGTGACTTTTATTATGAAGGTTTTCTGTATTATGAAGGTTTTTGTAATTTTATATTTATCTGAATAAGTGATATTTTGAAGTGTCTAAGTTATACATATGCCGGCAGATGCTGATATTGGTTCTTATCAACGTCTGAGCTCAGTGAATCTTCAAATTTTGGCTAACTCTGACTGCTCACGAATTTATGGCTCGTGGTATCACAACTCGAATATTTGCACCAGCGGCGCTGGTGCTCAGGGAACTTGTCAGGGTGATTCCGGTGGCCCTCTTGCGGTTACCAGTGGTGGAAGGAGAATATTAGTAAGTCTAAGAATGATAGAATTTTATAATATTTTGTTAAATTTAAAGTAACATTCAATTAATAACATATTTATGGTACAGGTTGGTGTTACATCTTACGGTCATGCTGCTGGATGCACCGCTGGTTTTCCTGCTGTCTATGCTCGAATCACATCCTATGTCTCCTGGATAACTTCTCAGTGATGATTATATCATTTAGGCTAAACCTTAACTGTTCGAGAATAATTAGAATTTTTTTCAAATTACGTTTTCAAAATAGATCAATAAAATGTAAAATAAGCAACACATACAATAAATGTTGATTTTTAATCCTAATTTTATTTGGGTTTCCGGTTACCACAGTCCTCGGAAGAAGTGCAGAGAAGCACGAATTATTTGAAGCCAATTTTCTACGAGGCCATAATATTAACCCTGTTATGCTCACTCATTTATGGAAACAAATTAAAAGCAGAAACTGCCATTTGGATA
This sequence comes from Sericinus montela, assembly GCA_029286605.1. Taxonomy (NCBI): domain Eukaryota; kingdom Metazoa; phylum Arthropoda; class Insecta; order Lepidoptera; family Papilionidae; genus Sericinus; species Sericinus montela. The sequence continues at coordinate 1,625,368 of JAGSMR010000040.1, forward strand.
AGCTATTAGAATCTTTTTACATACCGTTACTCATAAAAAATATTTAAAAATTACTTGTTAATCATTTTAATTGATTTTCAAAGCGTGTAAGCTATCCACCACTGATCAGACTGTCTGTTAATAAATTTATGATACATTTATAAAATCAATTGATATACTCATTTGAAATTGCCAAGGCACGACTGAGGACGTGGGGTCGAATCTCGCCCGAGTCAGATTTTAAATTTTTCATTAAATTAATAACAAAAAGTTCAGCATGGTACATGTATTAAAAACCAATAAAATACACCATTTAAGTGTTGATAGGGTTATAAAATGTTTAAATAACTGTAAAGTTATGAGCATTAAATTGCAAGTTAGCATAATTTTCAACAGATGGCGCTGACGCCCAAGGCGTGAGAAAAAGAGAGATTTTAAATTTCAACTAATCTGTCTCGGACCAGGTGGCTCGGAGTAACGAGTACGACAAAGGTAGTGGGTTCGAATCCCGCCCGTGATTCTTTAAATTTCTCATTAATTTAATTACTACATATAGATTAAAAAAAAAAAAATAAAATATCTTCACGCAATTCCCAATACAGGGGTAGACAGAGGTCGAGTCTAGACAATCAAGTCCCTTCGACCCACCTTCCACCGAAGATATTTTCGGGACAACGTGACAGGTGGTGAGCCCGTCGCCGCCTTTATGTCCAAGCCAACGATATTCGTACATAAGTTTTTGAAAAACCCATTGGTACGAGCCTACCAACTGGGGATCGAACTCGGGTCTATTGACTCGAAATTCCGACCACCCAACCACTCGGCTATCGTGACTTTTTTATTACTACATATAGATAAAACTAAAAATTACTCGTATAAATTCGAAAATTCAATTTGAAAAATTAGACATAGGAAAATAAACTAATTTTACAATAAATTATGTATGTATGTTAATGAAATTAAAAAAATCAGATATAGAGGCAGAGGTCGAATTTTTAGAATCCCATATGTGTCAGTTGATTTTTAAAATCTCTTAATAATGAATATCGTTACCAGTGTATGACTTGAAAAAATCGTCCCTGGATGATAATTTAAACATATTAAAAATACAGCCTTGTAACAACCGTGCTAGGTGTCAAAATGAAATATCAGCGTACTTTCGCTTTATTTCAGAATTGGAACATTTGTCGATAATTTTCTGATTAGTCTTCTTCGTCACGATAACATGTCATGAAAAATTATATAAATATTATAAGTTCGAAATAATTTGGGTAGAAGTAAGCAGTCAAGATGAAAGCGTATTTAGGAGTAACCATTTTGATATTGGCCGTTTCGACCATTTCCGCACAGGTTAATTCCATCGAAGATCTCACTGTTTATGACTATCATAGAAGATTCGGTATTCCCAATGCCGCTAGAATTAAGAGACAAGAGGAAGAATATTTAAGGACGAAAAATTCAAGTAGAATAGTTGGTGGTAGCATAACTGATATATCTCAAGTACCATATCAGGTAAGGATACACACGCTTAAAAGCTAAATTCATGTGTTTCATCAATGTGTTTGTAATAACAATTTCACGGATTCGGTGTTTAAAATGTTTGTTACGTAATTTAGTCATTTTCTTATGGGAACAAATGAAAATTAATACACTTTTAGATTCATTAATGTTTTTAAATTCTTTCATTATTTCGTTATTTACTGTATAACAATTACATTCTTATATTTCAGGCTGGTTTAGTAATTTCCATCCCTGGCGTTGGAAGCTCGGTGTGCGGAGGCTCACTCATTTCCAATATCCGCGTAGTGACCGCAGCTCACTGTCAGTCTGATGGGAATTTCGTTGCTCAGTCATTCACCGTAGTCCTGGGCTCCAACACTATTTTTAGTGGCGGAGTGCGTGTTAACACAAGGGACGTAGCCGTGCATCCGAACTGGGATCCCCGTACTGCTGCCAATGATATAGCCGTTCTTCGCATAAGCCCTGTGCGTCTCTCAAGTGAGTATTATCAATACTGTAACAATACTATTGTCAATACTTGGGTAGACAGGCGTTAAGATAATTAAGTTCTTTCAACCCAACTTTCACCGAAAACAAGATGGACATGTTGAAAATACAATATCAAAATTAAACAGACTTACGATCGTCAGCAGCGTCGAAGTTACACTGTGTGCCACTGGGTACCACGCGGCTGTCGGGAGTTCTTTATAATTGTTTTATGTTATTTAAAATAAAATTAATATATAAGAATTACTTTATTAACGAAATTCTTAAATCAAATTTAATACAAGATGACCATTAATTACAATAAAATTATTAAGTCGTCTTATAGTCATATTCTACACCGGGAAAACTTGCTTTTACATATAACATAAAATGGATAAAAATTGGCTCAAGCTTGGCATGATGCAAAATTACCGCTATAACGATTCTTCTTCTTTCTTTTATCGAAAGTCTACTGCTGACTTTAAGCTCCCCTGAGATCTATCCATATAAGAACGATCCATAGAGAACGGTCCTACATCCAATGTATTGCTTTTTCTCGTTGCTATCACGTCGTCGTTGTTATATATACCATATACTGAGCTTGTTTGAACGAGATTGCTACCCACGAACATTTCTTCCCCAACGGTTGTCCTTTCAGGTTGCTGATCGTTATGGTAAGGTCGGCTGCCCAGGATCTGATTCGTATATATAATATGATAATAATCAGTACAGCTTAAAGTACAACAAAAATTTTTTTAAATTACAGATGTAATACAAGTCATCAACCTTCCTAGTGGACCCGAACTCAACAATAACTTCGCAGGCACTACCGGTCTTGCATCTGGATTTGGTCTTACAGCTGATAGTAAGAAATGAATCTGTATTAATTGTTTTATTATTTTATTCGTTTCCACTTAAGGTTGACTGTATTTAATTCTTTTTAGATGCGGGTATTCCCAATAACCAACGTCTGAGTTCTGTCAACCTCCGCATATTAAGCGATCGTGACTGCGCTCCAATCTTTGGAACTTGGTATCATTCATCCAACATTTGTACCAGCGGGGCAGGAGGCCAAGGAACTTGTCAGGGTGACTCCGGTGGACCCTTGGCAGTGTTTAGTTATGGCAGAAGAATTTTGGTAATGTATTTTTCATTAGTAAAAAAGTCACGATAGCCGAGTAGTTGGGTGGTCGGAATTTCGAGTCAATAGACCCGAGTTCGATCCCCAGTTGGTAGGCTCGTACCAATGGGTTTTTCAAAAACTTATGTACGAATATCGTTGGCTTGGAAATAAAGACGGCGACGGGCTCACCGCCTGTCATGTTGTCGAAAATATCTTCGGTGGAAAGTGGGTCAAAGGGACTTAATTGTCTAGACACGACCTCTGTCTACCCCTGTATTGGGAATTGCGTGAAGATATTTTTTTTTTATATTTTTCATTATATATTCTTTATATACCAATGTTGTAAAATAAAATATTGAATATAAATAATTCGAAAGGGGTGTTTTTGTCTGATTTGAGGATAAATATATCAATAGTCCATTAAGCATATCCGAAAAGGAGGAATTGCTATAACCGTGAAACACGGCAATTTGATTGTTGATTCATTATCACATACCGAGGAAATCTTTCAGTTAAAATTTTTAAGAGTATAATGTTAACAGTGATTTTTTTGTTAGGTTGGTGTTACTTCGTACGGACACGGTCTTGGATGCTCCGCTGGATTCCCTGCAGTATATGGACGAGTTACGTCTTTTGTTAATTGGATAGCATCGCAGTAAATCTCTTTTTAATATGTGACCTAAAAATTTTATTATCATTTTCCTCTGTAATTATCAATATCCTGCTTACGTGATTTCAATGTATGTTATTTATTGTAATTAAGAAAGATATGAACAGATGTATTTGATTATATTAAATTTGTGATATTTGTAAATGATCGATTAACAAAAGATTATCTTAATTCTCGAAGATTAATAACAGTAGTTTTATTTTATCGATAACCTAATATTATTGACGTAATGTTTTATACAGCGTATAAGCAACATGTCGTCGTGACGGCTTAACCGCCGAGTTCCCCGAAACCCGCTAGGGCCATTAGGGATATATATATATATATATATATATATATATATATATATATATATATATATATATATATATATATATATATATATATATATATATATATATATATATAATGTAATTAAACTGTACTGATAGCTTGGACCGAAGACGGCGATAGGTTCATTATCTATCACGTTGTTACAAATAAGCTTTGAAGTAAAAGTGGGTCAAAAGAACATCTTTGTGATGTCCTTTTTGAACTTTTGAACCTCTGCCTCCACAGGTATAAGAAATTGCTTGAAGATGAAAAAATTAATAAAGGCGTTGGATATAACAAAATACACTATCGCGTCAGAGGTCTTATCACGTCATTAGTCGGTAGCCATTGTTACTTCTGAAAATTTTTCCTTACGGAGAGTAAAGACTTGTCTTAAGACACCCAACCATGCCCTAATGTTCATATTATATCATCAATATCCCAATGGTTTAAGGTGCGGACCGTAAACCATAAAGTCATAAGTTTGGGCCCGTCCCTTGACTATAGTCGTGAACCGTTCCACATAAAGCATCCCAGCTTAGAATGATTAAAAGGAATATTAGTGACGTCGATAGCCGACTGGTTGGGTGGTCGGAATTTCGAGTCAATAGACCCGAGTTCGATCCCCAGTTGGTAGGCTCGTACCAATGGGTTTTCAAAACTTATGTACGAATATCGTTGGCTTGGACATAAAGGCGGCGATGGGCTCACCACCTGTCACGTTGTCGAAAATATCTTCGGTGAAAGGTGGGTCGAAGGGACTTAATTGTCTAGACTCGACCTCTGTCTACCCTGTATTGGGAATTGCGTGAAGTGACGTTATTTGGCATTGCTATTTTTCATGAAAGCAGGATTTACCATGGTCATGACATGATTACTAGACTTCTCACTGCTTAGACGCTGCTAATTTTTAAGATACTGTTATATTATGAAATAAAAAGTATTAAAAGATTTCGATTACATTTTCAAAATTGAATTAATAAAATAATTATTTACCAGAATGCTAAATTATATTGAATTATGTTAGGAATTACCATAAACGTTAAGCACTAGCATACGTGTTAAAGCAGGTGGATGACGAGGAATTTATATGATAAAGTGACATACATGTACATGTTTAATAAAGACGAATAGCTTTTAAAGGAGAAAAGCTCTCATGCATAGTGAAACTGAACCATCATAGCTACTTGTATGTGACCTAATTAGGCAATATTCAGCTAATGGCTTCTAAGTGTAGCTTGCCTCAGTTCTGAACGTTAATGAACATAGAGTGAAAATTAAAATTGGATCATGTATATACCTGTTGAAAATGATGTAACTGTTGAATATTTATATAACATGGGCTTCAATAATTTTTATATTTAACCTTGCTGTTATTGCCAATCTGTCTAGTCTTGCTTCTATGTAAGGAACATAGAATCAAGACAAGACATTTGATACCGTATTGTGCGAAGCCGCGGTGGAACTTCAGTTGATGTGCATAATTCATTTCTGCTGGGCATTTCTATTTTTGATTTTTTTATCTTCAAAAAATCTTCACACCAATCCCAATAGAGGGGTAGACAGAGGTCTACTCTCGACATTTTAGTCACTTCGAACCACCTTCCACCGATGACATTTTTAGGGACAACGTGACTGTACCTGCACTCACCAGACGAAACGCAGAAGTTTGTTGGACTTCTACTTCACGCCAGTATTCTGTGAGGACGTGGTACTTCCAGGTCGAGCCGGCCCATTCAATGCAACAACAAAAGCTGATGCGTGGCTGTACCACTGTTAGATCATTTTTATTATCATAGAACCAACAGCACATTAAAAATATAATAAAAATAATTCGAAAGGGGTGTTTTTGTCTGATTTGAGGATAAATATATCAATAGTCCATTAAGCATATCCGAAAAGGAGGAATTGCTATAACCGTGAAACACGGCAATTTGATTGTTGATTCATTATCACATACCGAGGAAATCTTTCAGTTAAAATTTTTAAGAGTATAATGTTAACAGTGATTTTTTTGTTAGGTTGGTGTTACTTCATACGGACACGGTCTTGGATGCTCCGCTGGATTCCCTGCAGTATATGGACGAGTTACGTCTTTTGTTAATTGGATAGCATCGCAGTAAATCTCTTTTTGATATGTGACATAAAAATTTTATTATCTTTTTCCTCTGTAATTATCAATATCCTGCTTACGTGATTTCAATGTATGTTATTTATTGTAATTAAGAAAGATATGAACAGATGTATTTGATTATATTAAATTTGTGATATTTGTAAATGATCGATTAACAAAAGATTATCTTAATTCTCGAAGATTAATAACAGTAGTTTTATTTTATCGATAACCTAATATTATTGACGTAATGTTTTATACAGCGTATAAGCAACATGTCGTCGTGACGGCTTAACCGCCGAGTTCCCCGAAACCCGCTAGGGCCATTAGGGATATATATATATATATATATATATATATATATATATATATATATATATATATATATATATATATATATATATATATATATATATATATATATATATATATATATATATATATATATATATATATATATATATATATATATATATATATATATATATATATATATATATATATATATATATATATATATATATATATATATATATATATATATATATATATATATATATATATATATATATATATATATATATATATATATATATATATATATATATATATATATATATATATATATATATATATATATATATATATATATATATATATATATATATATATATATATATATATATATATATATATATATATATATATATATATATATATATATATATATATATATATATATATATATATATATATATATATATATATATATATATATATATATATATATATATATATATATATATATATATATATATATATATATATATATATATATATATATATATATATATATATATATATATATATATATATATATATATATATATATATATATATATATATATATATATATATATATATATATATATATATATATATATATATATATATATATATATATATATATATATATATATATATATATATATATATATATATATATATATATATATATATATATATATATATATATATATATATATATATATATATATATATATATATATATATATATATATATATATATATATATATATATATATATATATATATATATATATATATATATATATATATATATATATATATATATATATATATATATATATATATATATATATATATATATATATATATATATATATATATATATATATATATATATATATATATATATATATATATATATATATATATATATATATATATATATATATATATATATATATATATATATATATATATATATATATATATATATATATATATATATATATATATATATATATATATATATATATATATATATATATATATATATATATATATATATATATATATATATATATATATATATATATATATATATATATATATATATATATATATATATATATATATATATATATATATATATATATATATATATATATATATATATATATATATATATATATATATATATATATATATATATATATATATATATATATATATATATATATATATATATATATATATATATATATATATATATATATATATATATATATATATATATATATATATATATATATATATATATATATACACTATCGCGTCAGAGGTCTTATCACGTCATTAGTCGGTAGCCATTGTTACTTCTGAAAATTTTTCCTTACGGAGAGTAAAGACTTGTCTTAAGACACCCAACCATGCCCTAATGTTCATATTATATCATCAATATCCCAATGGTTTAAGGTGCGGACCGTAAACCATAAAGTCATAAGTTTGGGCCCGTCCCTTGACTATAGTCGTGAACCGTTCCACATAAAGCATCCCAGCTTAGAATGATTAAAAGGAATATTAGTGACGTCGATAGCCGACTGGTTGGGTGGTCGGAATTTCGAGTCAATAGACCCGAGTTCGATCCCCAGTTGGTAGGCTCGTACCAATGAGTTTTTCAAAAACTTATGTACGAATATCGTTGGCTTGGACATAAAGGCGGCGATGGGCTCACCACCTGTCACGTTGTCCCGAAAATATCTTCGGTGAAAGGTGGGTCGAAGGGACTTAATTGTCTAGACTCGACCTCTGTCTACCCCTGTATTGGGAATTGCGTGAAGTGACGTTATTTGGCATTGCTATTTTTTCATGAAAGCAGGATTTACCATGGTCATGACATGATTACTAGACTTCTCACTGCTTAGACGCTGCTAATTTTTAAGATACTGTTATATTATGAAATAAAAAGTATTAAAAGATTTCGATTACATTTTCAAAATTGAATTAATAAAATAATTATTTACCAGAATGCTAAATTATATTGAATTATGTTAGGAATTACCATAAACGTTAAGCACTAGCATACGTGTTAAAGCAGGTGGATGACGAGGAATTTATATGATAAAGTGACATACATGTACATGTTTAATAAAGACGAATAGCTTTTAAAGGAGAAAAGCGCTCTCATGCACTTAGTGAAACTGAACCATCATAGCTACTTGTATGTGACCTAATTAGGCAATATTCAGCTAATGGCTTCTAAGTGTAGCTTGCCTCAGTTCTGAACGTTAATGAACATAGAGTGAAAATTAAAATTGGATCATGTATATACCTGTTGAAAATGATGTAACTGTTGAATATTTATATAACATGGGCTTCAATAATTTTTATATTTAACCTTGCTGTTATTGCCAATCTGTCTAGTCTTGCTTCTATGTAAGGAACATAGAATCAAGACTAGACGTTTGATACCGTATTGCGCGGTGGAACTTCAGTTGATGTGCATAATTCATTTCTGCTGGGCATTTCTATTTTTGATTTTTTTATCTTCAAAAAATCTTCACACCAATCCCAATAGAGGGGTAGACAGAGGTCTACTCTAGACATTTTAGTCACTTCGAACCACCTTCCACCGATGACATTTTTAGGGACAACGTGACTGTACCTGCACTCACCAGACGAAACGCAGAAGTTTGTTGGACTTCTACTTCACGCCGGTATTCTGTGAGGACGTGGTACTTCCCAGGTCGAGCCGGCCCATTCAATGCAACAACAAAAGCTGATGCGTGGCTGTACCACTGTTAGATCATTTTTTATTATCATAGAACCAACAGCACATTAAAAATATAATAAAAAAATCTTAATTTTATGCTTATTGCTAATAACAGGTTCATGAGGCCCAAACCAACTATACAAATCGTACATAAGTTTTAGAAAAAACCTATTGGGTCTCTTAACTCGAATACTGACCACCAAAATACTCGGCTGTCGTGACTTTTTTCTTTTCCCAATACAGAGGTCTAGGCAATTTAGTCCTTATTTTGGAAAAACGTGATCACTCACGTTATTCGCAGTCGCCTTAATCACATTGTTCCTTCACAATCGGAGCACAAGGGTAACAACTACAACAGCAATGTACCAAGTCCTAAAATCAAGTCAAATAAAATAGGTAGTATATAGCTTTTATTTTGTATTTTATACAGTAAAGATCTATCTTGAATCACCAAGGGGAGTTTAAGGGGTTAATAATATAAGCTACTAACTATATGACGAGTTGTTGTTTCAATTTTGTTTAAGTCACGACAGCCGAGTGGTTGGGTGGTCGGAATTTCGAGTAAAGAAACCCCGAGTTTGATCCTCAAGTTGCCGTACCAATGGGATTTTCTAAAAACTTATGTATGAATTATATCGTTGGCTTGGACATAAAGACGACGACGACCTCACCACCAGTCACGTTGTCCCGAAAATATCTTTCGGTGGAAGGTGTGTAGAAGGGATTTAAATGTCTAGACTAGATCTCTGTATTGGGAATTGCGTGAAGATACTTATTTATTTAATATTATTTATTACTAACTAAATAGTTCGGTTTTATATGTTTTATTTGTATAATTCTATTATACAAATAAGACATATAAAACCGATATTACATCGCAGGTTGTATTATATAGCCTTGTTTGTTGTGTCTCGGAGACCTGTTGTGTGTGGTCAAAGATATTTTTACGGGAGCAGGCTTTACCATAAAACAGTCCACCTTATTGGTTTTCAAGCGGAGAAGTTTGCAGATATGTTTCCACCCCTAAGGTAATATATAATCCTTCAAAACCCTTGACTACAATCGCTGTCTATACCTTTCAACCTGGAATATGTTTATGTCATTCTTATTACATTACACCGATACCGCGAAATAAAACAAAATGTTGGATGATTCAATTTGTATATTTAAGAAAACTAATTATTTTATTATTGACCACTGATCCAGCTGACATAGGAAGTGACGCGGGCGTATGCCGCCGGGAAGCCAACGGAACATCCGTCTCTGTGTCCAAAGGATGTAATTCCGACCTGCAATAAAATATAAGTTAATGTATTATTTTGTAAGCTAAAAATATTTAAAAAATTTGCCATGTGCCATGTGATGTTCAATTTTTCTGTAAGGGGCTTTAGTCCTGATCAAGGCGGGATTGCTTTAAATGTAGATAATTTCTTTAGAAATGTAAAAATTTGAGATCGGAGATTCTTTTGAATCGTCGTAGAAAGTATAGAGGATAAAGGAATCATATTACTTCAATTATGTTAATATATAAATGTTGCCACTTACTAAAATTTTCCTGCCACTGCTAGTAACGGCCAAGGGGCCTCCGGAGTCACCTTGGCAAGTGCTCTTACCACCAACACCACTGGTGCAAATGTTGCTGTTATGGAAGAAAGTGCCGTAAACGCTGATGCAATCGGCATCGGGGACGATATCAAGGTTCACTGAGCTCAACCGTTGGTTAGTACCAATATCGGCATCTAAAATAAAATCAAAACATTAAATAATATTTATAATAAAGTACACAGAATAAGGTTTTAATTTTTATTCAATCATAATAATGTTATAATTAATATCTACTTGAGAATCTGTGCTACTCTGCAGAATTGAAAGTCAAGTTAAATGTAACACCAAGCTTCACTCTAACTCGACCAATTTAACAGGGCAAGCTCAAACAAAATTACTCGTTCCAGGGGTTTTTTAGACGGAAACGAACCATTTACCTAATTAGAACCGGAGACAGAAATCTGAGAAATGTTTTAGGAAAAGGAAATATGTGGGAAGAAATTGATTTTAGTATTGACAAGGTTGAAAGTTTGGCGATTCCCAATGCTTGACAATCTATTTTTCAATACGTTTCATTTCAAGATCCGGAATATGGCCGGACGGATTAGTAACAGTTTTCCTAAATTCTTTTAAACTTACAGATAATAAATAGTGAGTCAATGATTTTCTTATCTTTGTTTGATTATTTGGTTTAATAAAACATATTTAGGAACCAATTGCTTCTTGTTACGGGATGTGTGGTATTGGCATAAAAATTTACCACCCTTTCCTTCGCATCGGTCAATTGGAGACAGAGGTATAAAAAGCTAAAATTAAGCTAATCGGTGTTTGGCAGCGGCATTTTGAGGTATACACCTAGGCACTTCGATCAAAAATCTGCTTGCCAAGCTTTGCAATGGGTTTTTAGACCGTTAGTAAGTATTAGCAAGTATTGTTTCATATTTGTGAATGACATAACTATAACTCGTCATAAAATTATGTCAGTTTTACATAGTTGATTAAGTTTAATTATTCGGTCTTTCTGAAAAATTAAGAACTGTGACTATGTTGTAAGAACATGCTTCCGTATTTCTTCCAGGAGGAATTTTAGATACGACTAAGAGGTGTAATAAGAACAAGAATGCTCAGCAAAAATTTTCAGAGATCGCAGTACAGACACAAATTTAATTCTGATTTTTTAGGAAGATAGTTATGCCGCTTTTCTATAAACATTTGCTTTCGACCGCGGCTCCGCAAACGTTGATGGTTTTTAAGAACTGTGTTATAATAATTATCATTAGAAAATAAATAAAATTATAATATGATTATTTCTCACACAAATAGAAACATTTAGATGCTTTACTTAATTGCATAATGAGCTGACCGCCGATAACTACTTATTGGAACTTCGTTTCGTTTTAATATTTTTCTTTTATGCATAGTTGACTGTTAAATTTCAAAGCGATCTTCATAGTAACCTAAATTTTCAAACAAATAACAAAATGGTAGCGCATGTCAAATAAAGTGGCAAAGGGATCGCCACAGCAATCTAAATTCTCTAATAAATGACAAAATTGTAGCGCACGACAACGACTTTTATAAAGAGCATGCATTGCATGCATGCATTACATTATTGTAATTGTTGTTCTCTAATTAATAAAAATCTGTAATTAATAAAACCTAGCCTATGTTACTCATTGAAAATGTGCTGTTATAAAATATGCACTGGTGAAATGCGGGTCGGAAGCATTCAATTTCCTAGAACTCGGACAAACCCAGTATTGGGTAGTGCCTGAAGATGAAAAACATATCCATGGAAAGAATGGTAGATTCCTACACCGAAATCATACAGATATGTAACATCGATTACAGTTACTACTTACTGTCAGCTGTGCGACCGAAGCCAGATGCAAGTCCGATTTGCCCGGCGAAGTTGTTGGAGAGTTCATCGCTGTTGGGTAAAGCGATGGGCTGGATCACATCTAAAAAATAACGTGTTTCATAAACTATAGGTAAATCTCTAAAGCTAAATTATGGTTTCATTTTTTATACATATATTCATTTATTTTATTATTGTTGGGAAAACTTCTAGCTAAGTACACAGTTTAACAAAATCGATGAACATATAACAAAGTTAATTCAAATTAGTAAGACCCAAGAAAAGCGATTGGTAGAGACGTAGTTATATGACAATAAGAATATTCAGTAAAACATCAGATAACTTGTAAAAATTTAATTTTCAATTTCTAAATCATTTAGCGTTAGGAAATTCGAAAATTTAAAGAAAGTATAAGTATAAAGTATATAGTATCCCGACCGATTTCGGCCACAGCGACTTGAACTATTGCGAGCGTCGTTTGTGTGCTCGCAAGTGACTGACGTAACCGATTTTTCCGCTGAACGTGCGAGCACATTGAACGCAAGTCGGCATCCTTCCGACATAATTGTATGTGATGGCTGCTGGTGATCGAGCCTTAAGCGCGTCTCGTTTGGCATCGAGCTCATTCACACATACTCCCTCATACTCTAATACATAAAGTATATAAATATAATATTAGCATCAAAATATACTAACTGGAGAAAGTAACAGCGTTGATACGGAGAACGGCCACGTCGTTCGCAGCAGTTCTAGGATTCCAGTTTGGATGGACAGCGATGTTGGATGTTGTAATACGTTGACCGCCGCTGAAGATGAAGTTGGATCCAAGGACAACTGTGAAGGATTGAGCTGTAAAGCTGCCGTCGGAGTAACAGTGAGCTGCAGTTACTACTCGGTTGTTAGAGATGAGGGAGCCTCCGCAAACTGAAGTCAGGACCCATAGGATCCTAATTACAAGTCCAGCCTAAAAACAATAAATAAATCAAGACTTAGACAGGGATAACTTCAAATTGATTGCTCTGCAACCAAAGTAAGTGGTTAAAGAATTTGTGTTATGAAATTGGAAACAACGAAGGTAACATAAACACCCAGACCCGAGACAATTTGGAAAAAGTGGTATTTCTAACATTAATTAGTAATGCTTTTTCAGGAATCGAACCCAGGAACTCAGAGTAGACAACACCTTGAAAACCGGCGTGTACGCCACTCGTACACATTCGTCGTCAAAATATTAATCGAAGTTTAGTTAAAATAGAAATTCTAATAATTTAAAATTTATTTATACCAGCGACTTGCCCCGATTTTGCATATCCGTAGCAGAGCATATCCGCTTAATTTTTCCAACTGTAATGTCTTTTCAGCCGGTTATGTAAAGGTTAGCTTAAAATGAAATCGATGCTGGTGGAATAATGCTTAGTGCACTTTATTTTAGTTCGAACGCGTACGTTCGTATAACTAAAAATAATTACAATAATTAATAAGCAATTTCAGATGTTCTGCAAATGTTTGACCTCTCGTGGGTTCTCCTCGCGAAGTCAAACAGGGAAAATAGACATGTAAAGTTCTGGACTAAGGTCGCCCTCTGTAGGGCACAGCGTAAGACATTGTGCCAAAAATCGGTCTTCAAAATTACAATAGCTATCGTTATATTTCAGTCTAGTTAGCGTAGTTTGTTTAGCCTAAGGTAAGGTTTGCCGGTTAGAATCCCGCACAAATATGGTAAATATTTGTGTGGTGAATATGAACGTTGATTCGAGTCATGGATTTTTTTGATGAATATGTGTCTTTATAAATATTTACATATGTAAGTATACTGTACCGTAAGTTTGGACATTAAGACTACGCGAGGCCCACCATTGCGTTGTACTAAGTTTCGGTGAAAAGTGAATCGAAAGGACTTTATTGTTGAGATTTCTGTCTACATCAGTATTGACAAATTCCATGAGTATAAAATATTTCAGGCAATTCATACATTATAATAGTTTTTAGTTAATAAGTATTGTAAATATTAACATAATTTTTTCTGTAAATAAATATTTATGTATATTCATACAAAATTATAATGTATTACACACCTCAAACCTAAATGAATTGAGTTCGTCTAGCTGCTCTAATGCGCGGATTTTACGTTCTCATATTTTTTTATTGTTTGGCTAAGCAATATTCATTACGACGATTTCTTAACTGATGAGTATGTATCCACCTTTGAAATTCCTAATCGGTAACAATTAAAAGAGTAAGTATTTATAGACTATAAACGAACTTTAAACTTTTGGTATTTTATGTTGTTATATTATTAATACCACAATCATTATGGTTACACTATTTAAAATATAGGGAACATGTCTCAGTTATTGAGAATGTTTTAAACGACATTGTTGTCATGTGTACGAATTATTCGACGTAAATTATAACTTTATCCAAAAATATAGTTTATGTTTCCGTGGTTTTATTATTTTGTTTCTTTTTAGTATAAATTGACAGTAATATAAACTATTAAAAGGAAATATGTGTCTTAGTCTTAATGAACAGCAACAGATTTAAAACATCTTTAATTAAAGCTCCATAAGATACATATCGAGGGTAATCTAGTTTTTCACTCAATGTGATAGAACCACGGAAATTAAAAAAAAGAATTAATTTGAGTGAAACGTATGAATTTGGAAATATTACCTGGTAAGGAACTTGTGAGATATCAGTAATACTGCCACCAACAATCCTTCCTTGTGAATTTCCAGACCGAATAGTCTCCTCTTCTAGTTTCTTAATTCTTGCAGCTTCAGGGATACCGGTTCTCATGTGATAGTTATAGGCGGTAATTTCATCAGCAGAGTTGACCTCTGCCGATGTGGTTACGGTGGCTAAAGCCACTAATACGGAAACTATGAATACCTTCATTTTAAAATGAAACGCCCGTCCCGGTTTACTTCATTTGTTTCTATATATATATATGAGTTCACGTAGAATTTATCACTGTTAATTACCCTTGTAATCTACAAAATATATTTAATCAGTTGTATACTGTTGTAATCAGAAGTACAGATCTATAGGAAAGGATGAATATCGATATGAATATAATTATGTAACCATTCATATCACATCTATTTCTATTTTCAAAACTGTAAGAAGTCCTGTTATCAAACTTTTAAAGTCAGGGGAAAAATTTTTGCCTGGGCTTAACTTATGAAAAGATTTAATTGTAATTTTCATTATGGCATGTCTTATTCCATGCTATTTATAATTAAATTAGTGTTAAATTTTGTATTTTCTTTATAAAAAAAAAGCTAAAAAAAGTGGATACCTACCTAGTTTCATTCACCGTTTCTTCTCCGTTCGAGGAACCTCGGTAGTTAGTAGTAGAAATGCCGGTAGTTTAAACAATGACGATCGAGGGATTTAATATATGTTACTTATATCGATAAATAAATGATTTGATTAAAATACGTGTGATGTACACACTTATAACTATATTTAATTCGGTACTGCTAATTTTTGCTAGTCACAAAGAAAACCATGAACGTTTGTCAAATTTTTCTCAAAGGGAGGGTATGTTTAAACCGTGGCCTGATTTTTAGACTTAAAAGAAAAACTCGTTGCTTTCTTTCATACAAAAATATAAAACAGCAGTAGAGGTGTGAAGTGCGAATGTAAACTGGGTCACGAAGTAGTCTTTGGCGTTTTGTATACATGGACGTATATGGACGCTTTGAGAATGAAGAAGTAAGTGAACTTCATGTCAGGGAGACATCATTTCATTAATCATTTAAGCAAACATTTAAGTGTTTTTTTTTGGTTATTATTAGGTTTTAAAACAAAGCCAGATCAACATGCAATATTCAGTACTTGTTTACAAACCTACTTCTATGAAGACAAACCACAAATAGGATTATTACTAAACTGATACGACAACTACGCATTTAGCAGCATTCCGGAAATAAAGCTATAATTAAAAAAATCCACGTAGAATTATTTATTAATTTTAATTATTTTTCTGACGTCCCGATAGCATAGTTGGTAATGACCTTGCCTTCGAAGTTAAGGGGTTCGAATCCCGCTTAGGGCAAACATGTGTGTGATAAATAGAAGGTTTGTACTCGAGTCATGGAGGAGTATATGTATATGTGAATAATTATCTATGTTAATATATATGTATGAAAGTATAGTGTACCATTAGCTTGGACATTTACGGCGATCGTCCTACTTGTCACGTTGTCCCAAATAACCTTGCGTCAAAAGTGGGCCGAAAGGACATCATTGTCTACACCTCTGCCTATATGGGAAATTGCGTGAAAATATAAAAAGAAAATAATTTTTTTTATAATACTCATATAAACATTAATATATAGTACTCGTACTCTATTTTGGTGAATACGAGTATAATACAGATATATAAAATACAGAGACTCTAAGTAGTATTAGTATTAAATTTATTTACTAAATTTCTAATACAAACATTAAATGTTCCATTGTGTAACAGAATGTAGAATTATTAAATACGAGTTATTTTCTTTGTCCTTTTTAAAGAGAAATCTAAGAGAAGATAATGCAAATTGCCGGCGGGTGTTATGTAATCCGACTGTAGCACGAATGTGCGGGTACGACCGTAATAGCACAGGGCTAAGAGTGGAGACTTTGAAGTTTTTAACAAAATTATCTATCTTGTTCTACCAATGAGTTTTTCAGAAAATATATATACGATTATTATAGCTTAGCGATAAAGATTGCGATGGGCTTACCACCTGTCACGTTGTCTCAAAAAATGTCTTCGGTGAAAGGTTGGTTGAAAGGACCTTACCTTCTAGACCTCTGTCTAGCCCAGTATTGGGATTGGCATGAAGATATATATATCCTTCGATGTAGGAAGATCTCTCAGTTACTTTGTCATTTTAATTTCGAGTTGAGAGACCCGAGTTCGATCCCCCGGTGGCAGGCTCGCACCATTGGGTTTTTTCAAAAAACTTATATACGAATTAAATCGTTGGCTTGGACAGAAAGACGGCGACGGGCTCACCACCTGTCACGTTGTCCCGAAAATATCTTCGGTGGAAGGAGGGTCTAAAGGACTTAATTGTCTAGACTAGACCTCTGTCTACCCCAGTATTGGGAATGGCGTGAAGATATTTTTTTCATTATTTGAATATAACAATAATAATAACTTTATTGGTAATAAGCTTATAGTACATTAAATGTTCACATAAGAAAAACATATAACAAAATTAAGGTTAAAAATAGTGAGGGTGACGTTCTGTTCTCCTAGCAAGGCTATGTAATAGGCTGTATTAAGGAGCTACAGTCCCCTGCCCCCTTATAGTATGTATAAAACTGTTTCTTTTGCGTTAGTACTACAATTTATAATCTAACAAAGAACATAGCAGAGTGCAGATCAATAAAAATGTTTATTTAGTTGGTATTTAAAATATGGTCTACTTATGTGCCACATGATTAATAATAATTTTTATTATTTTATCTAAAAGATTGCTGTGTAGTTGCGGCGAAAAAATAAACCACGCCCTTTTTTCTACTAGACGTCGAAAGAGGTAACTAAGAGTCTTGAGAATGCAATTAGCTGCCGAAATTAGGGTATTAGGCGATTAGGGTAAATCTTTCCTTACTTGACGCCTATGTGCTGCAGTGTAATATTACAGGCAGGTAATGTACCATATAAAACTGGATTTATTAGGACGGAAGAAGTGACAAAGTTCAAGGTGCTTTAGTTTTATTACCAACACTTGCACAAATAGCACTAAAGAACATCTTCGTTAAGTGTTGCATAGTGATGAGTAAACTGTGTATCGGCCTCATATATAGAATATAGCAATACACTACAATAATAATGTATTTTATGAAACCGATATTATGCGTTCCGTATTATGCAGACTACCTGATAGCCTAGTTGATAGTGACCTCGCCTTCGACGCTAAGAGTTGCGGGTTCGAGTCCCGCTACGGGCAAACATTTTAGTAATTAATATTTGTACTCGAGTCATGGGTGTTATCTATCTCTATCTGCCCCATTCTGTAAAATGCTTGACGATATTATGCTTCTTGCGTATCATGACACACGGCATATAATTTTTTCTACCAGTACAGAACTTTTTAAGTGTTATAACGCATCTATAGCCTTTAAACAAAATTGTTTGTAGATTCCCAAACCCTGTAAAAAGGTCTTACTCCCATATTGATTGTTAAATCGTTCATTAACACAATTGCATAAAAATAATTCTACTCTCTCTGCCCTTCATATATTTGACAAAAGCTCATTTTATAGCATAAGTCAAGTCGAATAGAAATGTAGGCTTAAAATAAAATCAGACTAACACTACTCTTTTCCGTTTGTTGTCTATTATAATAGGTCAAGTTTAAAAGTAGTGGCACTAAATTTTCGACTCTAACAAAAAAATCAGAATAAAAAATGGTTCACTATTGTTGGTATTGTTATAAAAAGGAATCTTTTCTGTCGAAATTATTTTCATAAATAATCGTGTAGCAGTTTCGATATTTCGTAGAATGCATTGAAGAAAATAAACAAATTGATTTAACAATAATTATTGAAATTTTTAATTC
Organism: Sericinus montela; assembly: GCA_029286605.1. Lineage (NCBI taxonomy): Eukaryota > Metazoa > Arthropoda > Insecta > Lepidoptera > Papilionidae > Sericinus > Sericinus montela. The sequence continues at coordinate 1,644,617 of JAGSMR010000040.1, forward strand.
TAAATATTGCATTATTTATTAATGTTCTTATCCCTCTCTGATCACCTATCTGCCTTTTTTAATCTACCGATTACTTATTATTACCAATCCGGTATATTTTGTCCGCCAATTGTTATTTGTAGGGTTTTTCCAAACAACAAAAACGAAAGGAGTCAAAATAAAAATGTTCATTTTTGACATAGGAACATAAATTTTTCGTGTACAGTAATTACTTTTTTAAAACTACTACCGTTTGTATGAGATTTTCCGTAGGTGTTCTCTTTTTTGTAATTTATCATATTTTAAAATTAAAAGCCTCCATGAAAATAGTAAATAATAGTTCTATAGACCATCACGACATAAACAACAATAAAATGATAAAAGAGAGAGAAAAATATATTAACATGGAGGAGGCAGATTAACATTATATATTTCACGGAAAAAAAGGGCATATTTGTGACACCGATGTCATATGGCCAACATTGGTATAAGTAAAATGTTAAGCTGTAATTAATTATTCACCTTTTTTATTTTCTTATTAGGTAATGCAAGATTTTATTTTCGCACTAGTTGCAGTGTGACATTTATCGGGACCCAAAGAGTAAAAGTGTAAGGCTTATCCGACTGACGAATAAGCCTTGTAAATGGCAAAGGTGAGATAACCATCTCAAAAATACCAGAGCAAAATAAAGCACACTGGTGACTGGCCGCTTCATCTACGGTGCGAGATGTCTGACATTGCGATAGCATATCATTGCGATTATGGCTATGTTGTGTTGTGGACTTTAACAACCGTTAAATAAGTTAGAAATGTAATTATACTTATGTGCAAAAAATTATCACTTATTTATTCATGGTTTCACGATCTCAGAGGTCCTGGGATCGATTCCCATTGATTTCGAGTCAATTTAGAAAATTAGGAATGACATAAGACATGACCTTAAGAAATATGTAGGTGGGATACTTCATGTTACGATTCGGTAGTTAGACATAATTTTGTAATTATTGGTTACTACACCTGTAAAGTTCACACATAGCCGAGACAACAAGGCACGATAGCCAAGTTGTTGGTTGATCGGAATTCCAATCAAGAGACTCGAGTTCGATCACCAAGGCTCGTACCAATGGATTTTTTCAAAAAATTACGTGCCATTATATCGATGACTTGGGCATAAGACGGCGACGGGCACACGAACTGTCATTTGTCCCAAAAATGTCTTCGGTTGAAGGTTGGTCGAAAGGACTTAATTGTCTAGACCTTTATCTACCCCTGTATTGGGAATGGCATAAAGATACATAGCTGTTTAGTTAGATGAATTTATTAAAAAAAATATAAAATATCTTCACGCAATTCCCAATACAGGGGTAGACAGAGGTCTAGTCTAGACAATTAAGTCCCTTCGACCCACCTTCCACCGAAGATATTTTCGGGACAACGTGACAGGTGGTGATCCTGTCGCCGTCTTTATGTCCAAGCCAACGATTTCATTCGTACATAATTTTTTGAAAAACCCATTGGTACGAGGCTGCCAACTGGGGATCGAACTCGGGTCTCTCGACTCGAAATTCCGACCACCCATCCACTCGGCTATCGTGACTTTATTCGTTTATATTTTTAAATTATCTTTATTGCCAACTCTATCAGAAATTACATGTGTATAAAAGTTTGAAGAGTTGGTTCACACAGAACCATACTATTACTATAACAGGCATTACTATTTCATTACTATTTCAACATTTTCTCGGGTTTGTGGTTCCTTCATTCCGATTCCATACTACGAGTGCTTAAGCGCTTGCTTTGAAATGAAATCAATGCATGTAATGTTGTTATGTATGTATATATGTATTATTATTATTAAATTAAATTAGGGGTGTCCGTAGGACGATTAAAATCTAGCAAAATAAGTGACCGATTACTTAGTGTACTAAAACACTTCACACACTAAACAATATTTTAAATATATAAAAAAAACATATTTGTGAGAAAAATCATTTGATTTTGTGAAAAGTACTACTGTAAAAGAAATAAAAGTAATTAGTACTCTAAAAACAATAACTCTTTCCCATTTATTACAAAGGATTGTACGATATGGTGTAGACTTTGTTTATGGTTACAATAAGTATATATATTTTCGTGGAAAATTACAAAATAAAATAAAAAAAAAACACATTATACAATACAAAATAAAATAACATTAATTTATTGGAGCTAGTTTAAGCATGGTTCTAAAAGACAATGTAACTTATTTATAATAGGAGGGTCATGTAATCGTCGCTTAGCTGGGATCTCCGTCTGTAGTCTCCCACGGATCTTTAACCATAATCTCGTCCGTAATCAAAATTAATCCCGACGGAAGATTTTTATTTAAGATTGATTTAAGAACTTACGAATCATTTACAAAATTAATTATTATACTCTTTAAACTTATTTTCTAATTACAGATACCTTGTTAAAAATTATGCTGAATGTAGTTTCGGAAAACAATTTTTACATTTTAATAATTACGACATTATCTTCACGCCATTCCCAACATAGAGTTAGACTAGAGGTCTAGAAAATTAAGTCGTTTCAACCCATCTTCCGTCGAATATATTTTTGAGACAACGTGACAGGTGGTGAGCTCGTCGCCGTCTTAATGTCCAAGCCAACGATATAATTTGTACGTAAATTTATGAAAAAAACCCGTTGGTAAGAGCCTGCCAACTAGGGATCGAACTCGGGTCTCTTGACTCGAATTCCGAACACCCAACCACTAGGCTATCGTGAAAAAGAGGCAATTTCAAAACAATAACGCAGTACATTGATGCAGTAATCGGTCCATGTTATATATTTTAATAAATATAGATGAGCATCGGCATACTGGTATGGTACACGATGTACTTATCGGACGGTTCCACATTTCTCTCAATGTTTGCGTACTGCATTGTTTGAACCCTGTACTATGTATTAGCGGTAAGCTGTGGTTTCTATAAATTATTAAAATGAATATCAATTAATAGTTAAAATAATAAAAAATGTCTAGTTCTTAATTCACGACGGGAGATCCAAATAGAAATTACCAGAGAAACGATAATCATATATTGCATATATACAAAATATTCAAATATTATCGTAGCATGTCTGTTATACTATTTTTGGAATATCGGTCTTCATTGTTATGCAAAATATAACAAGTTCGCAATTAGGTATTTTCACGTCCAACACTTCATCACTTACGTTGTGAAAGCTCACTTTATATGCATTTTGTTAGCGGCAGCGGAGGGCCAAAGAGGCACACCTGGTGTTTACTACTTTAATTACGTAACCCATTAATTCACGTCAGAAAGCAGGGGTTGTGGACAGAGACGAATTGGACTGTTGTTTTCAATATTTTACTATGAGTTTACACTAGCGCAATCCGATCGATGAACATGTCGCTATTAGTTTTCTATGGTTGCGTAATTTAATAATAAATAAATAAAATAAATATAAATATCTTCACGCAATTCCCAATACAGGGGTAGACAGAGGTCAAGTCTAGACAATTAAGTCCCTTTGACCCACCTTCCACCGAAGATTTTTTCGGGACAACGTGACAGGTGGTGAGCCCGTCGCCGCCTTTATGTCCAAGCCAACGATATTCGTACATAAGTTTTTGAAAAACTCATTGGTACTACCACCTGGGGATCGAACTCGGGTCTCTCGACTCGAAATTCCGACCACCCAACAACTCGGCTATCGTGACTTTTTTTTTGCGTAATTTTATAGCAGTAATCTAGAAAATGTTTTTGAGAGCGGAGTTAGAGATAAGGGCATTCGTTTTTGTTCGCTACTGACCCTGGTACAATTATTTTAACAGTGGTAGAGCCACGCATCAGCTTTTGTTGTTGCATGAAAGAGCCGTTTCGACCGGGGAAGTACCACGACCTCACAGAATACCGGCGTGAAGGAGAAGTCTAACAGAATTCTGCGTTTCGTCTAGTGAGTGCAGGTAACCGTAGCCCCCCCCCCCCCCATTAATATTCATACAAATTTAACTATTGATTCCTCAATAGTCTAGTTATGAATCATAGAAGCTAAGGATTTGGGTACGAATACAGCCAGGAGCAAACGTTTATGTAATGAATTTTAATATTTGTACTCTAGTCATGGATCAGATTATCTGTGTAAATTTATACGAAAGTATGTACCGATAGCTTGGACCCTAAAACGGCTGTAGCCTCTTCACCCGTCATGTTGGCCTAAGTAGACTTCGGTGAAAGGTGAATCGAAAGGACTCAATTATGGACTAGTTTTCTGTGAAGATCCAAAAAAAGGTTTTCCTATCTAAATAGGTATATGTATACGTACCTTATAAGACAGAGAATTCTATTTTGGGACTGGTTGACGTGTGTGATTGTTCTGTTATTGTATGTGTATTTAATAATAGTTGTACATATTTTGCCATAAAACAGTCATGACGGTTTGACTCTATTTGGGTAATGAGTCTATAACGTTGTATCCTTTTACAATATATTGATATCGATACTTAAAGTACTAAAAGCAGTTTTACTTTTGCATATGTAACATCTTAACTAAACTTATAAGTAATTTTGGTTTAAATAAATAAATGAATTTACTTTTTTTGTTTATTTTTAAATGTTTAAAAAAATTGTTCGCCTTTAAATGACGCTGTCGTAGACACCGACTGGCTATTTGGCCGACTGGCTAAGTTACATCTTACACAGAGATGTCATTTCTGTTTTGTACAGAACGGGGTAAGGGCGCATTCTAAAACAAATTAGTCCTAGCAGTCGGCACTAAGTGTAAAGAGACTGGGCGTAGAACCTAAATATTTTCTTACGTAAGTTTTAACATATTACTCTGAGATTTGATTGCATACAGTTACAGACACGGTAATTTATTTTAAGTTTAATATCGACATAAGAACTTACCGTCTTTTTCCGATCGGTGTCTAAAGTGACAAAGGAAAATAGAAAAACACACAATGGCTACAAGCAGATGGCGAGATGACATATATTCTCGGACCTCCTGAGAAGTTCCAAATAAGTTTTATTTGATTAGAAAGTGAAGGTGCTTAGATATGCATCGTAAAGAGTTATGAGTGCAAGTAACTGTTTCTCAATCTATTACTTTGTTCTATTTAAAGTTGGCAACGTATATAACAAAATATTTTTGGTAAAAACAAGGAAATTGTGAAGACCGAATCCTCAATTACGCGGCAGTGCATGGCACTGGTCCAACAAGATAGCTTCACGCGGACAAACAATATAAATTCTCAGTACACTGTTTGCAGCTTCCCTATTCCAAACACGTCACAGCGTGTTTATAACATTCGAGTGCGAACAGATTTTTTGCTTGCCTTTTCAAACCATACACCTGTAAAAAACGAACTGTCCGTACAGTGTAATTCGGGTATGTAAAATGACATGCGAGCCCAGGATTTTTGCTTTTGTTTCATGTTAAACTTTTGTCGTTTTTGGGCTCCCTCGGTGGCATTGTTGCGTTTACTAAATAAAGTTTTAGATAATATCCATTTCAATTCAAAACAAAAATATCTAGAGTATGACATGATCATGTAGATTTCATCATTAACTTTATGAATTTACTGTTCTGCGATTGACATAAACAGTATCTTTCTTTTTATTTTCACGAAATTCCCTTACTGGGGTCCCTGAGGTCTAGTAATTTAGTTTCTTTGACCCTGTTTTGACCGAAGACTATTTAAGGTCTCCGTAAAGTACGTTTACGTCCTCATCATTGTATGACGTGTATCTTCGGTGAGGACTTTTTAGTGCTTTATTTACAACATCATCCTCCAGGATGCATGCTCCCGTGACGTTGCCCCAAATAAGCTGTGATGAGTCGAAAGGCTATATCAGACTACTAACACTAAAACTGGGAAAGTTTCGAGAATAAAGAATGTGTAAAACTTAAACGGCCAGCGTCATGTCGACCCAATAGTCGAGTTGGTAGTAACTCTGCCTTCGAAGCTAAAGGTTGAGGATCGAATCCTGCTAGGAGCCAAAATTTGTGTGATGAATGTTAATGATTGTATCATGGACCTTTGTAGGTATTTTTAAGTATTTATCTGTATAAATATATATGTATGTATAAATTCTTATTCTATTCTATATGCATATTGCGCAGCGTAGCGCGGATGGGGGCTCAGATGTCCAAAAGCCTTCCCGTGGCTTTGCCAAAATGCGGTAATCGCGGAACACGGTGAGGTTTTAGTCCGTGCGAGCCAGACGTTACCCGTCCTTGCTCCGCGGCGTTGGGTATACGTTAAGTGTTTCCCCCACGTAAAAAAGTACACTAAGCTCACCACCTGCGTGGTAAAAGGTGGGTAGGAAGGACTTAATTGTCTAAACCACTGTCTATCTCAGTATTGGGAATATGAGTGAAGATGAAAAAAAATTACACGCGCGGCATTTGAACCCGTAACCATCACCGTATCGCTACAGTTGATAGTATAATTTATTAACATCAGATATTTTTTCTTAGGTATCTGCCAACTCCTATAATGTCTCACTAAAATCAATGTCCATAACATTACACATGTGAAGACAATTATAAAATAACGCTATCTATTTTAATAATGCATGTTGTTTATTTTCCAATCATAAATATGAGATTTTTTAAAATTTATCTTTTACAAAACGCATAATAAAAAAGCAAGTCGAAAACTTACTTATACACTGTACTTATTGTTTATTTATTGCTGTAAATACATAACCTACAAGCATAACGGCCTATCAATGTCCACTGTAGGACATAGGCCTCTCCCATATGAAGGATTGGTCATAATCGACAAGCTTGGCAAGCGTATTGGCGATCGCAGTATTAGACACCTTGCACCCTAGACGCTGCTGCCCATCTACGGTCTGATTATTTTGGTCTCATATTTTTAGAGATGGTTATCCCGCCATCTATCGGTTGCCATAACGATGTTTAAGACTGTTTCCCATAGTCTCCTCCTACCACAGTCACGGGAAGAAAGGGAGTGGCAATATTCTTACACCGTTACCACAAGGCTCGTAAATATCTTAATCAATAAGTAGTAGTAAATATCCTTAATCAAATCAAAATATTTATTTTTCGACATGGTAATATAAATTTCAAACAGGTTTCATAACGAACCTCCTCTGACGGAGCAAAAAATCGGCGAAAAAAAGTTCGTAGGCATTTTTTTTATCATATGATACAAATTTATGAAGGTAGTGTAAAGTAGGTAATGCATAATTTTACAGATGTTTTATTAACTGCAAAATTAAAGGCATTTTGTTAGTCCAGTATAAGCCCCGAAAGGTGTCATCAAAGCTCGAGAGAGAATGTCTAATTGTTATATGAATAGTAGACAAAAGTACATAAAAAAGTATAAATAGTAGCAGTGTAAATATACAGCTATGTAAATATATCTGATTTAGATTATAAGACGGCGATCCTCACCTGTCACCAATCCTCAGTTGTCCCCAAAAGGCTCTGGTAAAATGTGGGTTCAAAATAACTAAATTGACTAGACCTCTATATGAAGTATTTTTAGTATTTATAAAGAATTTATTTACAAACAAGATGACCATATTTGGTGCGTTACTATGATAATTCTCCCGCATCGTACGATGGTCTCTCGTTAGTTCGTGAACATTGCTCTAGGAATATTTTGGAATTTTTTAACACATTGTAGCTGAAGCAGAAGACAGCAGGAGAGATATGGTAGCTCTCTATCAAAAGCTACAGAGCTAAGGGTTATGGAGTGTGATTATTGATCCTTTTAGAATTTTACTCATAACCCATACAAAGACACAAATTTTGAACATCGTTGTGTCACTTAGTAATAAGATTGTAATTGAAAATCATTAAATTTTAAAATGATTATTGTTACACAATCTTATCACCAATAGTTCCCAATGTTTTATAATCTACGAATGATTGATTTAGATATTTCATTAACATTAGTGATAAATAAAAGAATAGCCATAAACGATACATGTAATACTATACAGTTAGATGTTATAAATTGCGATTGCTAATAAATTGAATTGATTTTTCCTCTTTTTAATTCTATGTCCTAAGCTTTTACCTAACAATACTAAGCGGCAAAAGCAGAATTGCTTGGCTTGGTTAAAAACCTTTGCAGTTCGTCGGTAAGTTCATGACAATCGCCCTTTGGAACTAAGAACGATGTCACATTTATTGATAACAAATGTAAAGTTATTTGTTTTCGGAAAATCACCATATGATATCGTAAAGCCCTGTTGAAGTCCACCTCAGAACATAGGCATTAAGTTCGGTGTTTGTATAACTTTTTTCTTAGGTATACAATAAAGTTTAAATAAATAAGTAAATAGACGTTTAGTTGAGCATTTTTTGAGATGTTTATCTCACTATTTGTTAGCTGACAAGCGCATTTTCTAGGCTGTTGCTTTAGTCGCTTCCTACGACACATAACTTGTGTCCTCTTCACTTCAAATGAGGGTTTTAATGATTCTGTCACTGATTACAGAGAGAAGCTTTTGCAGTGTTACGTAAATGAAGTACATAAAGTCCTTTTGACGATTTCTCACCGAAGCTTTTTTGTGACAACGTACTTGTCACGCTAGGAAGCTAATCGCAGTTTTGTGTTCAAGCTATGTAAAATACGTTTATGTAGATATTCCTATATATATAAATATACAAATGTATATCATTATAAATTTACATCCTTAAAAAAATGTATGGTGACTTTTTTAGCCGAGTGGATATATAAGTCCCTTCGATCCACCTTCCATCGAAGATATTTTCGGGACTACGTGACAGGTGGTGAGCCCGTCGCCGTCGTTTTGTCCAAGCAAACGATGTAATTTGTTTATAAGTTTTTGAAAAAAACAATGGTACGAGCCTGGGGAGCAGAGTCATCTGGGGATCGAACTCGGGAGTTTTGTCTCGAAATTCTGACCTCCCAACCCCTCGGCTATCGCGACTTCTTCTACGTCAATATTATTATAGATAAATAGATTCAATATTAAAATTAAACACACGCTTAGGTTCTAATGTAATTGCTGTCTTCTTCTAACTTCTAACTTAACTTCTAAGCCGTAAGTTAACTATTATGATTACGACATCTAGAAATCAACTGTAGAAGAAGGGTATACACAGAGATGGATTCGCTGTTACTGATACTGGACCATTTTGAATATTTTGTTAATATTTTTTTTATTTATTAACAACAAATGTTCAACAAAAATCTTTAATAACATGATATGTAAGTTTTACTAATATTATAAAAGCTTTGTTGATAATATGTTGTGTTAGATATTTTATTAATTTACTTGTATAATATATTAATACAATTTTGTTTAAAAACTAAATACTGCTCAGTATTTTTGCTACATACCCACTTCATTTATGTGCGTATGACCTTTGAAGATTGTTTATTCAAGTAGGCTGTTGACTCAACAGGCGTGTAAAGTCCCTTCCACGTATTTTAAAGTCTTTCTACCGCTTTTATGATCAAATTATATCCCTTTACACTCACGTCGAGCATAAAAGTACCTTTCAATTTATTCTCACATAAATATTTTTCAGGCCATTTTAAGGGTATTTCCTACAAAGAGTGCCTAAACAAGCATAAAGATATTTATGAGGTACGCGGTTAAATTATTAAGACTTTTTTTTTATTTTTCTTGACCATAATTGAATGAGGAACAATAATGATTTAACAAACAACAGAGAGAAAGAAAAGGATGAAAACTGTGACAGAAAACTATCAGATTTAAACAGGAAACTCACAATTGGAAAGGAAGCATATAATATTTTTTGTGTTGTGGCAAATGCCGCCTTGTAAACAATACCACTCCATTTCTTCCTCTGCGTATCGTAATAGGCAATTAGAGGAAAAGCCATAAAAATGCAATTAATTAATCATCGCCTGACCATCAAATACCAGCCCTAAATACAATAGATCGGTGACGGCGGCGTCTGGGGCGAAAAGGTACAGCAAAACCCTCTCTTATAGCAGAAGCTTTTGCCCTGCTCTGGATTTTACAAGCCGTTATTAATGAATGTATGTAGGGATAATGCATAAACCAGGCAAAACTCAGCGGATTTCCACAAAAACAACTTTTAATCTTCACAACAAATCTTTTCGTTAATCATTCCATCTGACAACTCCTAATGACAACTTCTTTTTTCATTACTTGACATTGACATTCAAGGATCGTTTACAGAGACAGCAAAAAATTAAAAGTCTATAAAAATATTAAATTATCCGACACGGCCTTCCTGCTCTTCATCTGTCCCGGATGAATAATGTTCGGGTGTAACCCATGGCTTCATGAGGTCAGCTGAGGTGGTTGTATTGATAGGGCCTTCATTCTGTCCTATTTTCTTAACAGCATAGCGATCATTTCTGTTGCATTTGACGATCTCATAAGGTCCTAAATATTTGGGGAATAACTTGGATCCTTGAGAAAACTGCGTCTTTTTGATGGCTACTAAATCACCAATATTATAGGTTAATGCTCTTTTTTTTTCTTATTGTAATTTCTTATATTTTCCTCTTGTATTTTCTGTATTGATTCTTTGGCTTTATTTCTTAATTCCAGTCTTTTCTCATTAAAGTTCTGTACCTTTTCTTCTTCTATTAATTTATTAAGTTCATCATCTTGGTCTCTCATTTTGGTGCCAAAAAGCTCTCATTCAATTGCTCTCTGATATGTTCCGTTCAGACATCGTTGTACTTTAGATACACGGCGGTACCATTTCGTTGGATCATCAGCACTCAGCTTACTCAACACGGCTATTATAATTTGATGAATGCGTTCAACCTGACTGTTGCCTCTGGGTTGTCCTGTCGTGATAGTATAATGCGTTACATTTTCGTCTTTACAGTATTGTCGGAAATCGTTCGAGGTAAATGCAGCACTGCGGTCAGTGATGATTCGTTCTAGCGCACCAAATGTTTGTTGTTGAAGTTTAAGCTTATCTAACGTCTCATCAGTGCTCAAAGTCTTCACTGAGTAAATCCATGTAAATTTGGTCCCAAATGATCAACATGGTATGTTGACAGTGGAACTTCGCCTTTATCGATAGGATGAAGAAAACCTTCTTTCTTGCCTCTCTTATGCGATACTAGGAGGCACTCAACGCAATTATCTATAAATCTCTTTATCTTCTTTGCTAAATTCTCTATAAAGTATTCTCTTACTATCAATTCTTCTGTTTTAACTATTCCAAAATGTCCTTTTCGTGATTTCTTCTAATTATCTCATATTGCATCTTTTTCGGTACAACAATTAGTTTATTATTATCTTTCCATTTGTATAATATCTCGTTCTGTATAACATAATCTTGGTAACTTTCTTTCTCTAAAATCTTCTTTATCAATCTTATGTGTTCGTCTTGATTTTGTGCTTTCCTAATACGAGCTATAGTTTCCGTGATCATCAAACAGGTTGGATATCTGCTCAAAGCATCTGCGTGTTCCTGGTCTGTGTTCTATCTTGTAGTCGAATTGCTCTAATTGTAAAGCCCAACGGGCAACTCTGGGAGGTAAGTCCTTCTTTTGCAGGGTCATTGTAAGAGCTGAGCAATCTGTAACTATTTTGAAGTTTATTCCTAGGAGATAAACTCTAAACTTCTTTAATGCTGTGACAATAGCCAGGACTTTGAGGTGATAACTGTGGTATTTTCTTTCAGGTGGTGTAATCTTCTTACACATATAATGAATTGGATGAAATTGGTTATCTTTAAGGCTTCTTTGTAGGAGAACTGCTCCGTAACCGTCTGCGCTGGCGTCCGTGTGTAACTCGGTCTCTAAATCAGGATTGTATATTCGGAGGATTGGAGAACTGCATAATATTTGTTTTAATTCGGTGAATGCCTTCTCACAGTTTTCGTTAAAATTAAACTCAGTATCTTTCTTCAATAAATCTGTCATGGGCTTCGCGATCAGTGCATAATCTTTAACGAATTTCCTAAAATAGCCGGTTAATCCTAGAAATGACTGAACCGCTTTAATGTTGTTCGGTTTAGCAAAATTAGCTACAGCTTTTATCTTGTCTGGAGATGGTTGAACTTCGTTATCACAAATAATGTATCCAAGATATTGAATTTTCCCTTTTAAAAAATGACATTTTTTCCAATTAAATTCTAGACCAAATTCTTCAGCTCTTTTAAGTACCTTCTCTAATCTGTTTATTCCTTCTTCTTCTGTCTGTGATGGTATTATTAGGTCATCTAAGTAAGTTAGTAGGATGCCATTTATAATGACGTCGCCAAAAATATCGTTAATGTATCTCTGAAAAACGGACGGGGCTGTACATAAGCCAAAAGGCTTTTTTTTAAATTCATACTGTCCTTGAGGCGTTACAAATGACGTATACTTCTGACTGAGTTCGTTTACTTTTACATGTAAAAAGCTATTCTTTAAATCAAGAGAGGTGAAGAACTTCGCTTCCTTCAGTTTGTCTATCTGATCCTCAATTATGGGTAAGGGAAAACGTTCTTTAATTACTTTCTTGTTTAACCTTCTAAAATCTATGCACATTCTTCGAGATCGATCTTTTTTATCGGCTAAATCTATTGGGCTAGCGAAATCAGATTTGCTTGGTTTAATTATGTCTTTCTTTAGCCATTCTTCTATCTGATCATTTACAGCAGACATTTCTAAAGGTGACAAACGGCGTGGGTTTTGATAAACGGGATTTTCATCAGTTAGTATTATCTTTAATTCAACATTGCTTTCTTTCTTCGTTTCATCTGACTTGTATTCTTCACACATGTTTCGAACCCTACCAGTAAATTTAGAATCTTCTATATCATACTCATGTTGTTCTCTTTCTTCCATCAAAAGTGTTAAATGGGTAATCTTTTCCATGAAGATACCATCGGGAGTAAAGCAGACTTCAAAATCCTTAAGGACGGGGCTCCCGATGATCATCGTGACAGGTATCTCATTATCCTTGACAATATGAAACTTGACATCTGTAAAAGTGTCATCAATCTGTACTCTCGCCGTAAATGTTCCCTGGGTGTAAACTTTATTTTCAGCTATACCGGTTATGCATGTTGATTCAGTCTTATAATCTTCAATTTCTTCTTTAATCTTCTTAAATTCCGATTCTATCATTAAGTTCACATCGCTTCCAGTATCAATTAGAGTTATAAAGTCTTGTCCATTAATCTTTATCTTTTTGTAAGGAACTTTATCTACTTCTTTCTTAGTTTGAATATTTAATGTAGTCTGAGATTTTTTACATTCCGTGGATTTATGGCCAAATTCGTTGCAATTAAAACATTTAATGCCTTTGGAACAGTTGGGTGCTTGATGATCTGTGTCTCCGCAGTTGAAGCATCTCTTTACTGTTATGTTACTTATTTTGCGATTTGGATGACTTCCAGACGAGTGACCGGACTGGGTAGGCCTCGCTGACATCTTTCTTCTAAATTCACTATACGTGTCAAGCTTCTTTCGAAAATCTTTCTCTCCAAATCACGAATACCATCAATAACATATTCCATCAATGCAGCGTCTTCTACTTTGCCGTGTAAAGCCATTTCCTTCATAGTGAGAAAATATTGTTGGTAAGTTTCATCGTTCTTCATTTTACGTGAGGTAAGCTTTTTGTGAATAATCGCGCTATTTATCTTGGGGCCAAATTCTTCTTTAGTGCCTTCTTTAAAGTAGCGTAATCCTTAACTCTTCCAAATGACCTTAGAAACAGTTTGGCAGTTCCATCCAGTAGTCTCTTTGCGTAGATCAGCTTCTCGAATTTGGACCAATTCATGATTTGCGCAGTATCTTCAAATTCATCGAAGAAAGTCTCAATCGGGTATGAGTCATCGCCAGTGAACAAAGTCATAGACTTCTCTAAATCCTTAAAGGATATTTGTATTTCAGGTTCAAATTCATCGTCATCGTCAATTTTCTTTTCATCTTTCTTTGGCGGCATCGTGGAAGTAGTACAGTTATTATTCTTTGAAATCTTCAATTTCGTCTTCTCGTCGTAGTGCAGTATGTTGCTTTAGACCGATCCATTAACCTTCAATTTTCAGCCTTCGGAAAATGTTGGTTGAAAAAACTACCACTTTAGTACAATTTTTCTACGGTGGCAACATTTTGAAAAAATCTACCATTTAGTTGATTCTTTTCTACGGTGGCAACATTCTTCAATGTCGATAAAACAGTCGTCGAGTCTGATCGGTCGGTTCGGTTCGGTCGGTAAAACAGCTCTTAATGGCGGATCTTCGGCATTTTCCGTAATATGAATTTGCAGTAAAAAGGTCTTTAGTCTTCTATTTACCTGAGATTTTTTGTATATCCCGGACGAGCCCCCATAAAGTTGTAGGGATAATGCATAAACCAGGCAAAACTCAGCGGATTTCCACAAAAACAACTTTTAATCTTCACAACAAATCTTTTCGTTAATCATTCCATCTGACAACTCCTAATGACAACTTCTTTTTTCATTTCTTGACATTGACATTCAAGGATCATTTACAGAGACAGCAAAAAATTAAAAGTCTATAAAATAATTAATTATCCGACATGTATATATGTTACCGCGTGGCAGAGGTGTTTACCGTGTGGTAAGTAAGAATATTACCACTCCCTTTCTTCCCGTAGGTGACGTAAGAGGCGACTAAGTGAAACAGCCTTGAATATCGTAATAGCAACCGATAGATGGCGGAATAACCATTTCTAAAAATATCAGATAAAAATAATTAGACCGAAGATGGGCGTCGGAGGTGCGAGTGGTTTGATACTGCGATCGCCAATCCGCTTGCCAATTATGACGATTATGGTAAATCCTCCCTATGGGAGAGGCCTATGTCTTGCACTGGACTTTTATAGGCCGTTATGTATGTAAAAATGTATGAGTGTATGTATGTTAAAATTAAACATAAAAAATTAAACTAAATAAAAAATTAAAATTAAACTAAATAAAAAAATTTAAAATTAAACTAAATAAAAAATGAAAAAAAAAATTTCACTCAAAAATTTTTCACTCATTCGTTGGACATCGCCGAACTATCGAGGTATGTCTCTTATTATCAATGTAAGCGATAAGATTATTTTTAAACACTGCCACAAGTGTTGCACGGCAAAGTGCGCACTTTTTATACTAATATGCATAATATTTAGTGGCGTTACTTTTACTACCTAATATGTGCCATCTATAAAAGTACGTAATAATATATTTTTATAAGCTGCTTCCACACAAAAAGGATGTTTACTTTTTACAAATAAATCTTTACTCTCCAACCCGTATATTTGAGACATAAGAAAAGCAATTAAACTTTTTGCTCCGATTTAGTAGAACACTGTAACTCGAGCACGTTCGCGAGTTATGATCTGTTCGTGACTACGCAGCTTACACCGTATTTATTTTGTTTGAAATAACAATACATTACATAAAATGTTAAGTTTTAACCTAGAAAAATATTTGATTACTTTTTATATTAAATAACCTCTTTTATTGAACGACAAAATGCGTATGTGTTTTACGGATTTGTTTATTATCACTTGCAAAACTGATCTTTATAGAATAAGTGCGGAAATTTGAATTAATCAGCAATTTGAAAAACACATTATGTATAAAAAGTTTCCTTGAAATTTTTGCTTACCAAAGTTTATGCATCTGCTTCGTATTTGGCTCATTTATCTGGTATGAATATAGCCTTTTAATGGCAATTACTCCTCCGGTGTAGGAAAAAAATTGAGATGATTTTTCGATGACTCGCGATATGGATCATCGTTCTGTAATTTTTATAGTCAAGAGAGACAAAAGTTTTTGAGAACATCGTGCAATTAGGACTCGACAGATTGTGAGTGTAGTCGTAAAAATGCGCAAAGATTAAATTAAAGAGAAGAAAGTTAAAATTGGCGCCGTCGCTATGGATCGGCGAAGGTCGCGGCTTCGAATCCCCCCCGTGTCAGTTGAAATCTTAACTTTTTTTTCTTTAATTTAATCACATAAAAGTTCAGCATAAATATGCTTTAAAAATCAATAAGATAGCATAATAAAAATGCGTAAAGATATAAAAAGATGGATGAAAAAAACTCCGTGAAGCGAAGTAAAAAATAATACTAGGATACTAATACTAGGATGCCTATAGACAGTAATAAGAAAATAATAATAATAATAAACAGTAGAAAAGTAAAATAAAAGTAAATATAATAAATAAGTATAATAAATAAGATGATAGCTTTGTACTTTTTAAAGACTTCAAGGTAAACATGAAGGTTCATATGAAATTATTTGAGTTTGATTTCTGGTGATGGAATTTCATAATGATAACAATTGAACCGCAATGGAGAAGCGTGGCAAAATTTTCTGCCATCGAAACTGTAAAATATTGAAAGAACGTAAGTGAATGAGACAGACATTTAAAGTTACTTTATTTTAACAACTTATTTTATCAAAATATGTTTATTAAAGTAACAATAAACGAAATAATACATCTAGATGCTAAGCGCCTCAAAAAAAGAAACAGCATTATGTATATAATGTTTCAATGCTTTAAATTCTTCTAAGGGAGTTCTTTTTTCTTAGCATTTATTTTGATAAATCAAACATCCGCAAAAGCAGAAGCATAGCAGATGCATTGCCGGCCGTTGAGAAAGGTATAGGCTCTTTTCTTGAAGGTCCCTAAGTCGTATCGGTCCGGAAAAACCGCTGACGGCAGCTCATTCCATAAAGCACTCCTCGTAGTAAATCTTTTAAAAAATGCAAAGAGATGCAACGTCTCTTCGGAATGCCAAGGGATCTAGCCTATCAGATAGAACATGGTCGTAGACATGGATGAAAGGAAGAAGCTGACACTGGGGTGCCCAGAGATGGGAATAGTACTCCATGTGCGGCTGAACCTGCGCCTTATAAAGTTGCAAGCGGTGGGACGGCGTGAAGTATTTTCGTGCTCTACTGAGCACAACAAGCTTTTAAGAGGCCAATTTGGCCTTCCCTTCCAAATGATCGCGAAACTGAACGTTGCTCGATATGTCGACGTCAAGGATTCCGAAGCTGGCTGAGGCAAATAGGGGAGTGCTCTCAAAATGCGGTGATACGACGAAGGGTTTCTTTTTAGCGGTAAACGCGCAAACTTGTGTCTTTTTAGGGTTGAACTAGATTAAATTTAGTCGGCCCCAGTCCGCGATTTTGTCTAACAAAATCTCGACATCAGAAACAAGTTTGTTCCGGTACTCGTCGACGTGTTCCCGAGAAATATTGGCACGGCCAGTGTATAGGGCATCATCAGTGCTGTCGTCTGCATATCAATAAACTAATTTGTAACAAATCATTGATATGCAGAAGAAACAGGCTTGGCGATAGCACAATGCCTTGTGGGACACCAGCGTTCACAGACTCCGAGCATGCACCGTCAACTACGACCATGATGCTCCGGTCTATGAGAAAATTAGTGACCCAATTGCAAAATTTCTCGGGAAGCCCATATGATGGAAGTTTTGTGCCATACCCGATCAAAGGCTTTCGCAATGTCCAAACTAACTGCCAGTGCTTCACCCTTGCTCTCTACTGCCTCCGCCCATCGATGAGTAAGGTCCACAACAAGATCACCAGCTGAGCGACCGCGACGGAAGCCCTATTGGCGGTCACTAATCAACTGGTGATCCTCTAAGTACCTCAACAGCTGACCGTTTATAGTGGACTTCATTATTTTGGAGAACAAGGAGGTGATGGCGATCGGTCTGTAGTTGCCTGGATCTGAGCGGTCGCCTCTCTTAGGGATCGGGTGCGCAAAGCTATATATATATATATATATGTATATATATATATATATGTATATATATATATATATATAGATATATATATATATATATATATATATATATATATATATATATATATATATATATATATATATATATATATATATATATATATATATATATCTATCTATATATATATATATATATATATA